>RXID01022311.1:10076-131440 GCA_005019695.1 Trichopus zeylanicus subsp. travancoricus
GCAGTAGATGTGGTCAGCTAGGACACAACAAGAGAGCGTGTAAAGAGCCTCTTGGACTGCAACAACAAATTGATGTTTCTGGATCTAGCAGTACTCAACAATCAGTGAGAAACCAATATGTTGGAGAACGTGGCAGGGGAAGAGGAAGAGGAAGGTCTACCGTAATGACTTCAAATTGTAGTATGCATTTACCATGTGAGTTTTTCTTTTAAAAACTTGACAATTGTTTTTCTTATTTTATGTGATTTTGAAACAATACAATAATAAATGTGACTGTATTTTTTTGCAGGAAGTTCGTCAAATCTCTAGGATCAATTTTCATTTGGTAAACAGTCTTCTCGAAAATGATGATGATGTCATGTTGCTTGGTTATCATAACTATTGGTGCATTTTGTTTGCAGGTACATATTTCTGCTAAATAGACTGGGGAGAGTTAGATGGCAAGGTTTTGGATTAGCGATTCAAGAGGAACTGTCATATCTTTTATTATCCACCTCTCTTTTGTTGAATGAGAAATGAGGAGTGTTATTTATGACACTTGTTTCATTAATGTATTTAAAAATTTTGATTTATAAGGAATAATCGAATGTTTCCTTTTTTTTGTTGAATATTAAAGGTTTGCTTTTGTTGGACAACAGCAGAACTTGTTATATTGTCTTGTGTCTTGAACTTTCTAGCTGCTATTACTATCTGATTACTGATTAGGCTATATTGTTCTAGCAAACTGCAAGTTTCTATTATTGTTCAGACAGGCTATATGTTATAAAATCTCATGAATGATTGTCATTAATTAGGAAGTGGCTTTATTTATAAATAACTTCAAATTTTATTTATTTTATAAGTAAATTTTATAAATAAATCATTGAAGGTTATAAAACTTAAAATTTAAAAATACAAATTTCATATTGTACATTTACAAATAGATTCCTTGATTTTTTTTTAAAATAAATCAATATTTTAATCATTTTTTATATTAAATTTCACGCAAAATACAGTGAAAGTTTAAATTTTTCAAATTTCAAATTATAAGTTTACTATTTTTTACATTTAAAAATAGACGACCACCTTTAATAATTTTCTTTATAAATACGTCCAAAATTTATTTATTTTATAAATAAATTTTACAAATAAGTCATCGAAGGTTTCAAAGTTTAAAATTTAAAATTACAAGTTTCATATTGTACATTTACAAATAGACCCCTTCAATATTTTTATTTATAAATAAGTCTATATTTTTAATCATATTTTAAATAAAGTTTTACAAAAAAGACATTAGTGTTTTGTTCTATTTATAATTACAAATTTAATATTTATAAATTAAAAAATAGACCTTTAAATTTTTTTTTAAATTACTCTAAATTTTTTTAAACTAATTTTTACATCTTTACATTAAAAATAGACCACCTTTAATATTTTTCTTTATAAATACGTCCAAAATTATTTATTTTATAAATAAATTTTACAAATAAGTTATCGCTTAAAATTAAAATTACAAGTTTCATGTTGTACATTTACAAATAGACCCCTTCAATATTTTTATTTATAAATAAGTCTATATTTTTAATCATATTTTAAATAAAATTTTATAAAAAAGACATTAGTGTTTTTTATATTTATAATTACAAATTTAATATTTATAAATTAAAAAATAGACCCTTAAATTTTTTTTAAAAAAATAACTCTAATTTTTTTTAAAAAAACTAATTTTTACAAATACACCCCTCGCCGGAGGCCCGACGGCGCGCCGGACGGCCAGCCGGCACGCGGCCGCGAACGGCCTCCGCACGCGGCCGCGAACGGCCTCCGCACGCGGGACGGAGGCCGAGGCCGGCGCGCCGGCACGCGGGCGCGGACGGCCAAGGCCGAGGCCGTTCCGCCCCCGCGTGCCGGGGACGGAGGCCGAGGCCGGCGCGCCGGCGTGCCGGGGACGGACGGCCTAGGCCTTGGCCGTCCGCGCCCGCGTGCCGGCGCGACGGCCTCGGCCTCGGCCTCCGCGTGCGGGCGCGCCGGCCTCGGCCTCCGTCCCCGGCACGCGGGGGCGGAACGGCCTCGGCCGTCGCCGTCCGCGCCCGCGTTTCGGCGCGCCGGCGCCCCGGCCTCCGGCTCCGCTCCAGCCACCGGCCTCCGGCTCCGCTCCCGCCGCCGGCCGCCGCCTCCGCTCCCGCCGCCTGCCGGCCTCCCCCCGTCCCCGCCCGCGCGACGGGGTGTTATTTGCAAAAATCCGAATTTCGGGGACTTTTCTGTAAATCAGAATAATTTCAGGGGTTTATTTGCAAAAATTCTAATTTCGAGGACTTGTTTGTAAATCTGATTTCTTTCGGGGTGTTATTTGCAAAAATCCGAATTTTCGGGGACTTCTCTGTAAATCGGAATAATTTCCGGGGGTTTATTTGCAAAAATCCGAATTTTCAGGACTTTTTTGTAAATCTGATTTCTTTCGGGGTGTTATTTGTAAAAACGCAAAATCCGGGGGGTTAAATATAAAAAAGTAAGTTTTTAGGGGGGTATATGTAAAATAACCGGGGGTAAAATCGGAATTTTTTGGTAAAAATTTGATTAAATAACAATCAGGGGGCTGTGGGTAAATATGGGCGAATTTGAGGGGGTGGGGGTAATTACGGAAATTACGGGGGGTTTACCGTAATTAAGGCTAATTACGGGGGGTCACCCGTAATTATCCCTCATAACGCCACTTCACTATCATGAGATTGGAAAAGTCGAAATACCAATCAATTATAACATTTTTCAGGGCTGCATGAATCAGGTTCTATTTTTATATTTTAAGACTCAAGGGCATAAATGCAAATGCCCACAAACAAATCCGTCTATTTAGCTGCCGTCGCCGCCGTCTCCTTCCATCTGTATCCCGACGGTCTCCTCTGGTTCTTCCCCGTTAGTCTCCGATGGCTTTCGCCGGTGATGCTCCGAGATCACCACTGCAACATCCGGCCCACTTCGTCCTGATTCCTCTCTTCTCCCCGGGCCACATAATCCCAGTCTGCGACATGGCCCGCGTCCTCGCCTCTCGCGGCGCCCTCGTCACCCTCGTCCTCACCCCGGCCAACCTCGATCGCCTCCAGCCCTTCGCCGCCCTCGTCTCTGCCTCCTCCCTCCCTGTCCGCTTCGCCTCCCTCCCCTTCCCCTCCTCCGCCGCCGCTCTCCCCAACCACTGCCAGAACGTCGACCAAATCTCCCCCCCTGAACTCTTCTTCCCCTTTTTTCGCGCCATGTCCCTTCTTCGCGAACCCCTCATCCACTATCTCAAAGCCCAGACCCCGCCGCCGACCTGCCTCATCGCCGACCAGTTCCAGCCCTGGGCCCTTCGCGTCGCCGGCGAGCTCTCCATCCCGGGCCTCATCTTCCACGGCTTCTCCTGCTTCACCCTCCTCGCCATGCGTACCATCAAGGACGCCGGCATCTATTGCGCCGCCGAAATCGGCCGCGACTCCAAGTTCTTGATCCCCGGCCTGCCGATGAAAATCGAGACCACCAAGGCTCAAGCCCCGACATTTTTCTACGAGGACGTGCCGGGGTTCGAGTGGATGAACGACGATGCCATCGCCGCCGATGCCGCCTGCCGTGGGCTCGTGCTCAACACCTGTTGGGAGCTGGAAGCAGAGCACATCGAATTCTTTCAGCGTTTGATCGGAAAGAAGATATACACCATCGGGCCACTGCCGTTAGCGAACAAGGATGTTCAAAGCAAAGCGTCGAGGGGCCATAAGCCATCCGTGGACGAGAAAGAGTGCTTGAAATGGCTCGACACCATGCCGGCGAGGTCGGTGGTGTACGTCAGCTTCGGGAGCATCACGCACACCTTGCCTACGCAGCTGAAGGAGATCGGCGCGGGGCTGGAGGAGACGGGGTTTGGATTCATATGGGTGATCAAGACGGCGGAGCTGGCGGCGGAGGTGGAGGAGTGGCTGCAGGGGTTCGAGGCGAGGAATAAGAAGAAGGGGATGGTGATACGGGGGTGGGCGCCGCAGGTGGCGATACTGGGCCACGGAGCGGTGGGCGGATTCGTGACGCACTGCGGGTGGAACTCGGTGTTGGAGGCGGTGAGTGCGGGCGTGCCAATGCTGACGTGGCCGTACTTCGCCGACCAGTTCTTGAACGAGAAGGAGGTGGTGGAGGTGCTGGGGGTCGGGGTACCGGTGGGGATCGAGAAGTCGATAATGTACCCGGAGGCAGAGGCGGTGTTGGTGAGCAGGGCGGAGGTGGAGAAGGGGGTGAGGAGGGTGATGGAGGGGGAGGAGATAAGAAGGAGAGTCTTGGAGCTGGGAGAGAAGGTCAGAAGGGCAGTGGAGCATGCGGGTTCGGCTTTTGCCAACCTGTCGTCGCTCATTGAGTTTGGATCGGCGAAGGCTGTGCCCCACAGCTGAATCAATGGGATGAATGAGCGATGGGAGATCCTATTCTTACATTCGTGAATGTTTAGGATATTTTTATTTACTATTTATTGAATTTTATGATGTTTTAATGAAGCATTATAGTCTGAGCATTTTAGAGAGCACTTGACAAAAGATTGCTCAGCGGGGGCCTGTACGAGGATCCACTCGAAACTTCTTTTACTGGATTATATCATGAATATTTGTCCTATTTTACAAAAAAAAAAAAAAATTAAAGTTGTGAAAAGACAAAATTACCCTCAGCCCAGATCATGCTTCCTCAGACGAACTCCCTGACCGCTCCGTCGCCCCAGTCTCTTCTCCGCTCCGCCCCACCCTTTCTTTGTGTTTTCGAAAGTCGAAACCCTGATCCGGAATATCCTCGGGGATCTCTCCCCCATTGATCCCCTGCTGCAGTCGCCGGAGATCATTCTCCATCCCTTCTCGGATCCCCTTTCCTAAGTGCTCCATCGGAGGGTGTTTTCCCGGTTCTGTCAACGATTTTTTCGTCTCGAGGGAGCAGGGGAGTCCATCTCGTCGTCGTCATCGGAACCGAGGAGTTCCGCGCCTGTTCCAGCATCAGGCGGGGAGATCCAGAACGATTCGTCCGCATTACCCATTCAGGTATCCGTATTTTGTTCTTTGATTAGGGTTTTCGTGGTTCTTTGCATCTTCGCCTTCTTTGTTCTTTGATTAGGGTTTCTGTGGATCTTTGCATCATATTTTTATACCTTCTATAAATGTCTGTTCTTTTCCTTTTATCTGTCTATCCAAAGTTCTTGTGGGTGATTTCCTCTGGTGTGTTTGATGTTTGTGTCTGCTCGTTTAGGCTGATTCATATAATACATCAGCACCATTGGAGTTGATTTTGTAAGTTCAATTTGTTTCTATTAGGAGAGGCATTTATTGATATATTTGACTGATTACTCCCCACTTTTTTTAAGAAAATATGCACTGTGGAGCAGGATGGGCAGACCATTAAAATTCAGATTGTGAGTTTTGTTCCATTGCAATTATGTATAATTTAGCTTTTATGCGGTATCTGTTTGCTAAGATATCCACACTCGTTCTGCTTGTCTGGTGAAAACTCATTTGCAACCTCTTCCTCATTTTAAAACACTGCTACTTCTCTCGCATTGTCCGTTACTTTTTTGGCAACTTGCTGATAGGTATCTTATTCTGATTGTAAATTGAGCAAGTGGTCAACTTCAATCATATCACATATTAAAATATAGAATTGGCTAATTCTGCTATTTGCGACTAGTTTGTCAGCAACTAATTAAAAAGGCTGCAAAATTTGCATCTTCTTACCTCAAAGTAGCTTTGCAAGTCCTAAATCTGAGATACATTCAAAATCCTAATGAAAATGCTATTCTTATATACATAAAGAATGTAGATAAGTTTCATTATCTTTTAGAGATGGAGATTGTAAAGTAATGACACTAAATCCTTTTTATTCTTGGTTGAAAGGGAATATAAGGCACTAAGAAACATGCATTGCCTGATGTAGGTAGTAAAAGTTTGACATGTACCTAAACAATTTTGTGCAAACCCTTCATATGAATCAAAATAATTGTCTTTGTACTTTTTATCTAGACAGAATAATTTTAAAGGATATCAGACTGGGCATTTTTTTACCTGCTTGGACCTTTTAATACTTAAAACATGTGTTGTAGCTGAAATTTGTGAGGTTTTAAACACTGAATAAATTGAGACAAAAAAATTTGTGAGGTTTTAAACACTGAATGTGAATTGAGACAAAAAAGATTTACTTCAGATGATATGATTTAAACCTTGGATCATAGGATTTTGATGATATTACTCTTTTCCTATAAGTACCAGTCTGAAATACTAAATGCATGCCTTATGGCTGAAGGTTAAAAATGGCAAAGCTATGAGATGATTGTAGCCGTTGTTTGGTGGATGGGCCTTCTGTGTTGTTGCTTTATTTTATGATCTGTATTTTGTATTGTATTTATGTTTTTCCCTGATTTCTTATGTTAGTTTTATGTTCTGTTACTCCTTGAAATAATGATGAAAACAATCTAGATGTTAAAATATTCATATTGGATATTAAGCCATTTGAATCTCATTTTCAAGTGCTTCAGTAGATATTATGGTGTCTATCATTCAAATGAATCCAAAGATCTTTTCTCCTCAAAAAATGTGTTTTGTTTGTTTTTTTCGCAGTATTGTAAAGATGTCATAGACATGGAAACATGTGCCAAATGGTGGTGAAGAAGACTCAATACAATATACAAAATCAATAGAACTTAGATACCTGAAGAAGGGTTATACATTTAAAATAATGAAACTTGGATACAAATTTTTGAACACAATCTGTTACTGTCATGCATTGCAAGGTCACTGGGTATTGACTACCACCAAGTTGTCTTGTTCAGATTGTTATGTGAGTAAATTTTTAGAAAAATGATGTATCATTTCTCTATCATTGTTATAAAATACTGTGTCTATGCAAAATGCATGCGGCATTTTATTAGAAAGTGATGTCCTTCGCTTTATTTATATTCTAATTTTTGTTTTAATTCCTGTTATAACAGGAAGATAGTGTTGTAAGATAGTATGGGATTAAGGGAGAGAGATCTGATAGATTACAGACAGTTTGCAAAGTTGAAAGATTAACTATTACATTTTTCTTTGAGAGAAGATAATTGTTGATCTTGAAGCTTTATATTTGCTACTGGAGGTATGTTTGCTGCTACATCAATGCCACAATAGTTTTGTTTCCTGATTTGAAATTTTTTGATTTTTTTGATTGTTTTGTGCCAGTTGGATTAAATCCTGTTATATAATTTTTTGCCTTTACATCTTCTCTTGATAATTCTGAATTTATATTTTCATCTGTACTATGTGATTCTCATGTTTTTGGTAGCATATAGGTTAGAAACTATTATATATTCCAAGTCTGTTATTTAGTCATGTTTTCCCTTTCGACAATCTCCATTAGGTCACAAGGGAATCCTCCAAACCAAATAATATAACAGGACCAAAAGACCAAAAGTCAAAAGCACCACTCATGCAGCATGTTCTCTGGGTGAGCATTTTGTTTCATTTGTTCCTCCCACCAGTTAATAAAATTGTCACTGGTGATTGCAACTAAGAAAAAGTTGGTCAATCTCAAGCCAAGAGAGTTATTTGTAGAAACCCTTTCTTTATAATGCAACTGAAAACCAGCAATTAGACCCAAATTTGAAACTTGTGATTTGGAAGCATATGTTGGTCTGCCTCATTCACATCTTTAAAGGGATGGAACTATTGTCATTCCTAGAAGCCTGAAAAAAGGGGAATTTAAGTTAATCAAAACTTAAAAATATGTTAGTAATAGAGGGGCATGAACCAAGATGAGCATTACCTTTTCCTCCTAATTAGGGTTATCACCTAAATCTTTACTTACCAACTTGTCAACTGATGCAGGTCAATTGTGGGTATTTCTCTTGCAGCATGGGGAGCTTCTTGGGCCTTCTGATTCAATACATAGGTATCTGCTGGTAACCCTAGCATTGCTTTTACCAATAGCTCTGCAGTTCTCACCTTCCAATTTTGTGAGGTTGATTATGTCGATGTGCAAATCTATTCCTTGACTTTCGGTTCCTGCTCGAGGCATCTTAACAGAATATATGAATTGGCTAAGTCTCTTGCTGCTGAATAAAACAATTGCTGGTTAAATGGGAGTTGTCCGGTCATGCTACAGAACCATTGCTATCAAATATTATCAGCCCAGTTGGAGATGGTTGTGGCCTTTTGTGTTTTCTCTCTCAACTTCAAGACATGCCAATTGAAGCTACAGGTAATCAGTTTTTTTTTTTACATACTGTTATTTCTTATTATTATTTCTTTGACATGGAAATAGTTTCTAGGTAATCAATTTTCTTTTTTTTTTTGACATACTATTATTTCTTCTTATTATTTCTTTGACATAGAAATAGCTATTGCTAAATTTCTAGTTTTCTGTTGTGTTTCTTTCACTTTTTAGGTGCCGAAAATAAGAGTAATGCATGATAATAAACCCTATGGTCTATGATCCAATTGACCCTCAACCAGAATGAGATCCTCTAGGTTTATTAAATCTTTCTTAACTAATTTTTTTGTGAAATAGGGCATTTAAGTTAGATCAGGAACTTTGAACAGAAAGAGGCCTTCTGCATCAGTATAGGAATTTGAGTTTTAACCAAGAGAGGAGTTTGCTTCCCACTTTTTAGGTAAGGATATGATTGATTTTTTAGAAGTGAACAGAAGTATAGAGAAATCATTTCTCCCATTTTTGATCGACTTCTAGAAGTAGTCGAAACTGGTCTGTTTTTAATGTTTGGGTGAACGGAAGTGTATTTCGAAAGTGTATTTATTAATATATAAAATATTATTAATTTAAATTTTTTGACAAATAAATTTTTAAAAAATGATATTATTGTTGTATTTGAGTATTAATGTCATTAGGCTCTCTTGTATAAATCATTTCAGATAAAAAAATTGTTAGTAAAATTTATTTTATTTTTCACTTTAAAATTAAACGTGGTCAAAAGTAAATTGGCTCTTGAGAAATCGTTTTCGTGAAACCAAACAATAGAAGTGGGCGTTCGCTTTCACCTAAGGTTTTAAATATCAGTTTGGAAACGGTTTTGGCATTTAGAAAAATTGATATATTTCGACTGTTTTGGCCGTTTTGATCGAAACTATTCTTATTTTGGTTTTGGGCAAAACATTTTCTTTAGTTATTAATTATGTATTAACTAGTGTTTGACTATATTTTGACTATACTTTGATTTCAAATTTAAAAAAATATGATAAAATTTCAAAAAAATTTCAAAAAAATTTTAAAATTATAAAAAAAAAATAACTAATTTTACCATAATATTAAATACTATTTGAATTAATTTAAATTAATTTTGATAGTTAATCACTTGTATAATCCATTTTTTATATATTATTATATAAAAAATAGAAAGTATAAAGTAATATGAATATATTTAAAAACAAAAAAGTAACATAAACTAATTTAACTTATTGTTAAAATGTGTTTGACATATACATAATCTATTAATTATAACTTAATATAATTAATGATCATTAATTAAATTTGGAACATTCAGATATGAAATTACAAATTCAGTATACGGACGATTAAGACAAGTGTTTGTATACAAATGTAAAAGAACAACTAACTTTCGATGATCTCGTGCACGACCATGTTGTATTTCTTATCTTTCGTTAAATAAAACATACCAAACCCTAAACTAAATAACAAATCGCTCTAATCTCAATGATTGAAAAAAAAAACAAATAAGTCCAAGCTGATTCACACATGCAACTTGCATGCACGTCAGGTGGTAGCAAGATCCACTCTTCCATTCCACTCATGACATGAACAACAAAATGAACAACACCATGAACAGGGAGAGCTTAATCTCCTTGGCTCCACCTTATCTTCTCTTTTCGATTCTTGAGCTTGATGTATGAAGCATCTCCCCTGTGCTTCATGTCTGCGATGAGGTACCAACGTTTCTACAATTGCTTTGTCGTCTCTTTTGGCTGTGTGCCAGCGATACGCCAGCCGAGGCAGGGTTTACTCTTTTTTGCACGCTTGATGCGTGTGTACTCGATGGGGTGCTTGCGTGTAAACGCACAAGGCCTTTCACACCTCTGTCGGCGCTAACTGGGAGCAGCAATTCATGCGCTCACTTGGTTACATGCTAGCCAAATGGCTCATGCTTTGCCAACTCTTGCCCAATGCCTGCACTCCACCACTATCGCTGCCTGGCAAACTTCGTTGCGTCTCCCATGCTATAGACTCTCACAGCCTTTGGGTTGGAGGGCAGGAAAGGATATGGCCCAGAGAAGAGAGGAAAAGGGAGATTTTTTGAGAAGTACGTCATTGCAAGGATGAAGAGCGAGTGTTAGGGTTTTGGATATGATCATCGTCGCCATGGCCGAGTGTGATAGAGCGAGGACGTGGCTGTTATATTGATGACGAAGACAAATGAGTTGAGGTTGGTTGGCGTGGTGCTCGCCGATGTGTAGGTGCTAGACTTTGTGCCTCCGGAACTCGGCCTTTTGGAATACCTCCGACGACGCCGTGATGTTTGCCACAACTTCCTCAATGGCACGCTTCCTGCTTTTTTTGTAATGTGTGTTGCCTCTCACCGATAACGAAATCACCAATGAGGATGGTGCAATGCCGTAAACAATTGTGACGTTGTAGGGGCAGAGCTCGGGGAAAATGCAAGGGACGACAAAGATGAAAATGAAAGCCAGAGTGAGGTAGCCAACGATGGCAACCGGAGTTAGGATTTGCTTGTGGAGGAAGGCTTGAGTGCGGCGGCGGCGGACTAGCTAAGCGAGCTCCTGCACCACACCTTTCAGCATCTCACCAAGAAGCATGGGCCTCTCATTGCTAACCCTCGTGAAGGAGCTGAAGGTAAACCCTAAATCTATACACTATCTGAAGCCGAAATTAACCATTGCCGAAATGTTTTGGCATTGGCGGAAACCAAAATAAATTCAACTGAAATATTTTGATTTTGGTTGAAATTTAAAAGCTTCCTTCCACCCACTTTCAGCTAACCAAACAAGCCCTAAGATAGAGTAGAGATGAGCACTTAATGCCAATTCCTTGGGAGCATTAAGAGAGTAAAATTGTAGTACGATGTGCTTATCAGTCAGCAGTGAAGAAACCTCATTTAGCTTGTTGCTATGTTATATATAGTTCATTCATCACTGGTAAGTTCTTACAGCATGCTCAAAGTGCTGGATTCACAATTGGCAATATGTTATTGTGTACTTGGATGTTGTTCTTGCAATCTCAGGTTTGATATGCAAGGTCATCTGCAGGATGTCTCAAACTTGGATGTGGCCAACTGAATCTGCATCTGAATGGTTCTTATGTAGATTCTCATTATGCATCTCTGTAGGCCTTGTATGTCAGCTATTTGTCTGTGGTTAGGATTCTTTGTTTATTTTTGCTTGCATTTTTCTTTTTGTATATATTTTCAAATGTGGGTTAGTGCGTGTTGTGTATAGCAGTAGTATAGGTATGGGCATAAACGTGCTGGTGGTGGCTTAGCTTGGGCATAGCTGTGTGCTCGCATGTGGTTTATGTGTGGGGGGGTGGGTTGGGGGTTGGATGTGCGGGCAGGTCTTGGTGCGAGCATTTTGGGGTTGATGGAATGCACAGGTGGGCTACTTGGCACTGGAGTAGAATGTATCTGCGCATCTGTTTTGTGTGTGGTACCTATGTATAAGGTCTAGGGTGATTCCTGGTGCAGGGGCGGATTGTTTTACTTGATTTGGAGCAGGAGATTTAAACTTATTGGCATGTCATGATCCTGGGATTTCAAAATTCAAATAATGTGTTTAAAATTTGGTGGGATTTTTGTTTAGGCAAAAATCAAAAATTGAGAATCTTTTAAATTTTTTTTATAAGATTAGTTTTTTAAAAAATTATAATGTTTATGTGTGAATATTTAATTTGGAAAAATATAAATTTTTTTAAAAAAAGACTTTAGGGTTCAACATGAATTTTAAAGTACAAAATTTAAAAGTTTGGTTAATATGATTCGATTTTAAAATAAACTAATGGGATAGAATTTCTAAATTCTCGGCTTTCAAAGTAGAGCTTATTAAACATTGAATTTTTGTGTATAAGTGATTTTAAAGTCAAAATTTAAAAATCCGACCAAGTGGATAGCCCCATAGTGTGGATACGTTGTTTGTATGTTTTTTCAATAGTTAAATAGTAAATATTTATTAGTTGGCTTCAAGCTTGGATATACAAGCTAGATTTTGAGTTAATTGACAGCTGTTATAAAACAGGCTAGCGTCGGCCCAATAACTTGTCAATTAAACATGAGAACCAATACTTTGCCCAATAGCAGCTGACCGGCTGAACGAGAGCCCAGTAAGAGGTCCAGCTACCACCAATTTGTTGGCCCAATTACGGTCCAACAGCAGCCCACCAATCGCCCCAGGACAACGCGTTTGCTGGCCCAATTACCGCCTAACGATTGGCCATCAAGCGACCCATAAACGGACCTTATGCTGGCCCAATAACAGCCCAAACGTCGGCCCACCAAAGGCTCCATAACTGCTACAAATCACAGCCCATATTACGGCCCAGCAACGGACCACAACAACCAATGTTTCAGCCCGTCAACGACCCGTACAACCCATTTTTCAGCCCAACAAGTTCCCACACGCTGGACATCATTGACGCCTAAAAAGTCCAATTGATGCCGAAATTGCGGCCCAACAACACCCCACAAGTCTGCACCATCACAGGGCATACACAGCCCAACAACGATCTATGTTTCAACCCAGCAAGAGCTCATTCTTCGGCAGCCCATTTTCCGGCAACTTTCCAGCCCACGTAACAGTCTACTTGCGGGCCATTTACCGTCCCAATAGTCCCATATATTGGCCAACAACGGGCCCAATGTCGACAGAGTAGCTGCCAAACAATTTAGGATTTGACCCACTTTACCCTAGCATAATTCTACTTGCAGATATTATATGAAAACGTACCAAACAATATTGTGACGACAGTTAGCAACTCCTCAGTGATAAACAAATACATAAGCACAATGGCTGGCAAAATCAAAATTAACACGGTAGATGGGCTATAAATATACAGAAAACTCAGCAGAATACACGTCGGGCTCAAGCTCACCTACTCTTGCTTCCCTCTATTGACAATTTCAGAATCCATCTCTTGGTTCATTATAAGATTAGGCCTTTTCCTTTTGAGGGCTGTGGAAGAATTGGAGAGCCCAGCTTGTCTTCTGCCACAAGAAAGATCAAGTGGATCATATTCTAACGGGTTGAGAAAAAATATCTTCTGCCAAGCTTTAACAGGCTTGCCCTATTCTCTTTGATATATAAAACCAGAAATTGAAGAAAACACAAAAAGGAATAACATGAAATGCAAATATTAGAGGAAAAATCAGGCACGCATAACCAAAATCTATTCTCTAATAAAATAAGCATAGAAACATAATCCAATGAAGCAGAAAGCATATATTTAGCGGAAAGTGCACGAACATCTACAATGAATATGGATGATGATCAGTGGAGAACTGATGCAATTTAGCAAACAAGTTCCTGATATGACGAGAGGCAATCCAAGGCCTCAAGTTGCATAAAGAATCTAATGTGCCTGACAAAAAAGAACCAACCTTTCAAAACACTTGTATGGAAATAACAGAGATAACTAACATGGCAAAAAACTCTCGAAAGAGATTCCAGCCAACAATTATGAATCAAGTAACTTCAAGTGTTCCATCTCACTATGCAATTAGCTATGGTTGTAAACAACTGACCCTTCATTACTTTCTAATCAATTTCAGTAACACTTCCACCAAGTCAGTTTATCTTTTGTATAGATTTTAGTTATTGCTCAATTGTTCACCAAAGAAGTTGCATAAGGCTTAAGCAAGAAGCTGCAAAACACGTGGTCAAATTGTAATGCAACCAGAGCATTTCATTCCTAATTTATCAGAAGGTGCAGGTTTAAAAACAGGTGCTCAAAGCACACATATGCACACAAATAAAAAGAAAAACAAAATTATCTAAGTGAAGACTTAAATCTAGATGGAAGTATCAAATCATTTAAAACACAAAATTTCAACAGATAGATGCCGTTTACAGCTGTTGCATTCTAAATGCTTTCAAGAGTTGAAATCAAATATCCTCCTGTTCCCTATTTTGGATTTAAATATTATAACAATTTATAACATCTCCAAATTATGTCAATGATTTGGTAAACCAAACAGCAAGTAGGAAATAAAAAGCAACAAATAAATCAGAATGAATTTCAGCAGACAAAAAATGCATTTTACAGATGTTTCATTCTAAAATGTTTTGAAGAGTTGAAATCAATATCCAACTGTTTCCTATTTTGACCTAGAAATTACAATTTATAGTACCTCCTAGTTAAGATATCAAACCAATTGTTGGCTTCAGTTGCATTATAAAGAAAAAGGATTTCTACAAATAACCCTCTTGGTTTAAGCTTTACCAAGTTTCTCCTAGTTGCAGTCACCAATCACACTTAAACTAGTGGTGGGAACAAATGAAAAAAAAATGCTCACTCAGAGAAAATTGCAACATGAGTGGTGCTTTTGAGTTTTGATTCAATTATTTCGTTTTAAGGATTCCCTTATGAGCTAATGGAGATTGTCCAGAGGGAAGACATGGCTAAATAGCATACTCGAAGGTATATATATATATAATAGCTTCTATCCTATATGATACCAAAACATGAGAATCATATAATATTAATGAAAATGTAATTTCAGAGTTATTAAGAAAAAGTGGAAAGGCAAAATTTTAAATAGCAGGATTTAATCCAACTTCGCACAAAACAATCAACAATATAAAAAAAATGTCAAATCAGGAAGCAAACTAAATGTAACATTGGTCTAATAGTAAACATACCTCTGGTAGCAAATATAAAGCTTTAATTGCAACAGCAATCTTTCAACTTTGTGAATTGTCTGTAATCCATCAGATCTATCCCTCAATCTCATGCTATCTTACAACTAGGAGTGTCAATTTAGCTCAGGCTCACGAGCTCAACTTGCTTGTTTAGAAACCAAGCCGAGCTCAAGCTCAAACTTGAGTATGTCTCCTCACCAAGCAAAGCTCACTTGGTTCCAACTCAAAAGCTCAACTCAAATTTATATTTATTTTATTTATATACATAATATATATTTAGATATTAATTCATTATATTAATGTTAAATTCTTTTTTAACAATTGTTTTCATGTTAATTAGCTAAAAATAATTATTACAAATTTAAATGTTAAAAATCAATTTCGAGCTTGAGCTCAGCTTGAGCATGTGGCTCGTTCGAGCTCAAAGCTGAACTAAGCCGAGCTCGAGCCGGTAGTTCTATAATTGAGCGAAGCTCGAGCTAGGATCATCTCGCTCAAGCTCGGTTCGTTTATCTCCTACTCACAACACTATTTTCTTGCTATAATGAGAATTAAAACAAAAATTAGAATATAAAATAAGCAAAAGGCCATCCCTTTCTAATCAAGAGCTACATGCATCTTCATGGACCCCAATATTTGATGACGAATATTGAGAAATGTTACATCATTATTCTGAAAATTAACCCACATAACAATCTGAACTAAAACAATTTTGTGTGGTAGTTAATACCCAGTGACCTTGCAATGCATAGCAGCAATAGTTTGCGCTCAAGAAAGCATATACAACTTTCATTATTTTGACTGTATGACTCTTCTTCAGGTATAAAAATTCTATTGATTTTGTATGTTATATTTTGCATTCTTCACCATCATTTGGCATGTGTTTCCATGTCTACGACATCTTTATCATACTGTAAAAAAAAAGAACTCATGTTTGGACTCATTTGAATAACAGACATCATAATATCTTCTGGAAGCACTTGAAAATGAAATAATGTCCGGTATGAATATTTCAAGGTTCAGATGGTTTTCATCATTAGTTTAAGAAGCAACAGAAAATCAAAACTAAAATAAGAATTCAGAAGAACAACAGAAAGACTATATAAAATGCCAACAATCATAAAACGAAGCAACAACACAGAGGGCCCATCCACCATACAAGTGGCTAAAATCATCTCATATCTCTCTACCCATCCCAAATCTTCAGCCATAAGATATGATTTAGTATTTCAGACTGGTCCTTATGAAAAATTGTAATATTGCCATAATCCTATGGTTCAAAGTTTGAACCTTATCATCTGAAGTGAATCTTGTTTCTCTTCATTCACTCTGAGCGTCTAAAATCTCACAAATTTCATGTACAACATGCAAGTATTCATTCTCAAAAATCTGTTTCATGATTGCTTACCTTTAGGTGCTTTAGGGCTTTTCCTTTCTCTTCGATGAAGCCTAGAGGTGCCAAAGGAAATTGCATTTTTATTTCTTTTCTTTCTTGGTGAACCAGTCCGCCTCGACGCCAACGATGTTTGTCGCTGTTCACAGATCAATGCGAACCAATGCCCTCCACTGCTCGTTGTCCTTCGATGTCTTAGACAGAACGAATGATTTCCCCAAACACACGAGCATGACAGATAAAGATGTCTAGAGTTCCTCAATCATAGTCAACTAGCGCATTGGTCAATATGAACACCATACCATCCTTTGTTGCAATCTTTTGGTCATTCAATGCTCTCGAACACGCATTTCCATTCCTTACAGATTACCTAGCACCGATTGAATGGGACAAACTACCGTGAATGGTCCCAGTTCGTCTTGTTGGTGGTTAAAAGGAAAGAGAAGCTTGGCTACCTTACAAGAACCACTCCAACACTTCCAACAAGTTTAGCGATGTTTCTACTTGGGGTGCAAAGAACTCAGTACCCGTTTGGTAACGAACTAGGACCAGGACTAGCCTATTGATAATCAAACTAGCATCCAAATTCTAAAAAGATAATCATACTATGACATGGTTGGTCAACTTTGAAACCTAAGTAGGACACACTTATCTCTTCTACAAAACAATCAAGAACAATTGGGAGGCTGTACGGGAGATGTATTCAGATTTAGAGAATACTTCCCAATGTTTTGAAATTCTTTCTTTAATTTGAACAACAAGACAAGGAATCAAAATACTAATTGAGTATTGCAACACTATCGTAGAACTATGGCAGGAGATGGACCTATTTTATGACAACAATTGGCATTGCTTGGAAGACGGTATCAAATACAACAAGATGCTAGAAAAGTAATGAGTTTTCGACTTCCTCCAAGGACTTAATACGGAGCTTGATGAAATGCGTGGACATTTACTTTGCTCAAAACTGATACCCACAATTCGGGAGACATTTGCAGAATTTGAGGTGAAGAAAGCTGCAAGAAAGTAATGCTGAATTCTTTGCCAAATTTTGACCATGACACACTTGCTGCTAATATCTCTAGTTCCCAAGATCAATGAGCCAAGAAATGATGTGATCATTGCAACAAACCTTATCATACATACTAAAAACACTTGCTGGAAGATTCACGGAAAACCAGCAAATTGAATGCCTCGCAACCAACGTGAATCCAACTGGTCAATACACATGGCTGGGTCAACGACTAAGAATAACAAAACCAGCCAACCAACCCTATTTTCAGAATAGATGGAGCAATTACAATATCTCTTGAGCTAAATGAAACTACCAACAGGTTCAGAGTCTTCATTTTCCTTACTAGCAATTGCTTTTGTTGCTCAACGAGGTAATTCTAGACTCTCCCTTATATCTCGATCTATTTTTGGGAATCATTAGATAATTGATATTGGGGCATCTGATCATATGATTGGAACAATTATCGATTTTATCTCGTACGAAGCTTGCAATGATAATATGAAAATCTCGATTGCTAATGGATCTATATATCTCACATTGCTGGTCAAGGCACAATTGCACTCTTAGTCTTAATTTTAAAATATGTTCTTCATATCCCTAGTTTCCAATATAATCTTTTGTTTGTTAGTTGGTTAACTAAAGATCTTAATTATACTGTAACAATTTTCATTTCTCATTGTGAATTTTAGAACTTAACTTTGAAAAAGATGATTGATAATGCTAAGGAACATAACAATCTCTACTATCTCTATGGTGCAACCTCATCCTCAAATTCTAAACTAATAAAAATATTTTCTTTGTCAGTGATGTCCCATTCTAATGAACTTCTTTGGCACAAACATCTAGAAAATCCAAATTTCAGATATTTAAAGATTTTGTATCTACATCTCTTCATCAATAAAAATATTTCCTTTTTTCATTGTAAATATTGTATTTATACTAAACAATTAAGATCTTCATACCCAATGAATTCTTATAAACCTTCAAAACCATTTCATCTAGTCCATAGCGATATTTAGGGTCCTAGGTCCACAAGTCTCATTGGGACTAGGTGGTTTATCACACTCATTGATGACCATACATAGGTTTGTTGGGTATATCCGATGAAAGAAAATTCAAAAGCATTTGCCATCTTCCAAAAGTTCCATAAATTTGTTATTAATGTGTTTCAATTCTCTGTTCATATTCTCATGTTCGTCTCCTTAATTCTCTTCAACCTAAACTTTTTTGTTGCACAATATTTATATATAATTATGGTCCAAACTGAGGCAAACTTGACTCTAAAGCTCTTAAAAGTATATTCGTTAGTTATTCTCCTACTCAAAAAAGGATACAAGTGCTATTGCCCCTCCACTCAAAAATTCATTCTCTTGTGATGTTTCTTTCCTTGAACATCAGCCCTTCTATCCCAATGTCACTCTTCATAGGGTGATGACTGATGAAGAGAATCATTGGAATCCAACCATTGTTACCTCAATTTCGATTCAATCTAGTTCAATTCCTCCTATTTCAATAGCCGAAACACATCACCCTTTTCAACTATCTTCTTTTATTGAACCAAATCAAGAAAGCAATTCAAAGGGAGCACCAAAGGAGATTCTAGTTTACACTAGAAGGCCTAAAATTCCTCAAAGTTGAACTTCGAGCCAAGTCTTTCATTGGAAAATGAAAGAGAGGTGAATGATTCGAACTTACCCATCACAATAAGAAAGGAGGTATGTACTCAGTACTCAATTCATAATTATCTTACCTACTTGAAATTATCTTCTAGGTACAAAGCTTTTACAGCTAATGTAAACAATACTGAAATTCCGAGGAACATTGAGAGTGCCCTAAAAGATCCGAAATGGAAGAATGTAGTGTTAAAAGAAACGAATGTTTTGTTAATGACACTTACAAATTGGTTGAGCTACCCAGCAAAAAAAAAACATTCGGATTTTAGTTAGTGTGCACTGTGAAACATAAAGTAGACATATCACTTGAAAGGTACAAAGTAAAATTGGTGGCTCAAGGGTTTACTCAAACCTTTGGTATAGATTATGAAAAAACATTTGCTCCAATTTCAAAGTTAAATTCCATTAGGATTCTCTTATCCTTGGTGGCTAATCTAGACTGAGAACTTCATCAAATGAATATGAAGAATGTATTCTTTAATGAAGAATTGGATGAAGAGATCTACATAAGAGTCCCTCCAGGCTTTGAAGACAAAAGTGAAGATAGTAAAGTTTGCAAACTCAAGAAATCACTCTATAGTTTGAAGCAAACACCTAGAATATGGTTTAAAAAGTTTAATGTGACAATGAAGAAGCTTTGTTACAATCAAGGACAAGTTGTCCACACTTTATTCATCAAGCACTCACGTTTAGGAAAAAAATCAATCCTAATTGTTTATGTTGACAACATGATAATCATTCGAGATGACACTCATGAGATAGAAGATCTCCAGAAAAGACTGAGAGTAGAGTTTGAGATCAAAGATCTAGAAGTTTTTTGATACCTTCTAAGCATGGAGGTCACAAAAAGTAAACATGGGATCTTCATTTCTTAGAGGAAGCCTACTTCAGATTTACTAAGGGGAATCGACAAGTTGGGTAGCAAATCAATTGGAACACCTCTAGAGTTGAATTAGAAAGAAAAAGGGATTGAGAAGAATGAACCAGTGGAGAAAGAAAGATATCAAAGACTGGTAGGCAAGCTTATTTATATTTCACTCACCAGATCAAATATTGTCTTTATTGTGAGTGTAGTAAGTTAGTTTATACACTTACCATCACAGTGGCACCTTGATATAATCAATCAAATTCTGAAATACTTAAAAGAATTTCCAAGCAAGGGAGTTCTATTACAGAAATGTAAAAAAAGGGACATTGAAACATTTGCAGATGCAAAGTAGGCTGGTTCAAAATAAGATAAAAGATCTATCACAAGGTATTGCACAAAGGTATGGGACAATCTCGTAACATGGAGAAGCAAGAAGCAATCAGTAGTGACACGAAGTAGTGCCGAAGTTGAGTTTAAACCTCTAGCTCAAGGCATTTGTGAGTTACCTTGGCTAAAAGATTGATGGGAGATTTTAGAATTCTTTTGATAACCTCAATGAGACTCTATAGTGATAACAAGTCAGCTATAAGCATTGCTCATAACCCTGTACATCATGATAGAACCAAGCATTTTGAGATTGATTGACACTTTATCAAGAAGAAGATCAATTTAAGCCTATCCTATGTCTCTACCAAGTCTCAAGAGGTCAATAATCTCACTAAGACTATGCCTAAACTGGGATTTGAGTCCTTTATAAAAAAAACTGGAGATAGATATCTATTTACTAACTTGAGGAGAAGTGTCAGAAATTAGCGTTAAATCTCAAATTTCATGGAATTCAAATTAGGAAATCTTCAATTTAGGTTCTTGGTTTGTTTCCATTTCCATTATTTTTTTCTTTTATCTCAGCTTTCAATAAGGAAATTCTTATTGTATATATGGGTGATTTACCCACTGAATAAAATTCAAACAAGTATTCATTCTCAAACTCATTTCACAACACATGTTTTAAGTATTAAAAGGCCAAAACAGGTTAAACAATGCTGGATCTAGTATCCTTTACACTTATTTTATCTAAATGACAAGTACAAGTACAATAAATTGGATTCATATGAAGGGTGTGTGCAAAATTGTTAAGGTACATATAAAATTAGTACTACCTAAATCAGGCTGTGCCTGTTCCTTAGTGCCCTATGTTCCCTTTCAACCAAGAATTAAAAGGGCTTCGCATCATCCAAACAATCTGCATCCCCAAAAGTTAATGAAAGTTATCTACATTCTCTATGCATATAAGAATAGTATTTCCATTAGGGTTTTGATTACATCTCAAATTTAGGACTTGCAAAACTTATTAAGAAGGTTCAAAATTTGCAACTTTTTTAATTAGTTGTTCACAAACTAGTCACAAATAACACAATTAGCCAATTATATCTTTTAATATGCAATGTGATTCAATTTGATCACTTGCTCAAGTTACAATAAGAATAAGCATACCAATAAGTAAGTTGCCAAAAAAGTAAGGAACAATATGAGAGAAATAGCAGTGTTTTAAAATGAGGGAGATAGCAGGTGGTCAGCAAATGAGTTTTTACCAGACAAGCAGAATGAGTATGGACACCTAGCAAACAAATACTGCATCAAAGCTAAATCATAAATAACTGCAATGGAATGAAACTCACAGTCTGAATTTGAATGGTCTGTCATCCTTCTCCACAGTGCATATTTTCTACCAAAAAGGTGAAGAGTAATCAATCAAATATATCAATAAAAGACTCTACTGATAGAAACAGTTTGAACTAACAAAATCAACTCCAACGGTGCTGATGTAACTGTCCGTTATGAATTACCCTAAACAAGCAGAAACAAACATTAAAACCACTAAGACTGAACACAAGTTTAATATCAGAAGGAAATCTTAATCATTAAAACACAGCATGAGTCATGACAATATTTGCATAACTACAAATATGGCATACATAAGTTTGAAATAGAAGTATCATATATACAAATGTAACAAATTGATTTTGATCTCTGGCTTGCTTAACAGTAGTTAGTCAACAACTCTATCTCATGCAACCATTAAACATAAACAATTAGCAAAGCCCAACTTGCAGCCTAGATTTTAAGAAAATAAATGATGAGAAAATGAAGCTTCTGTAGACAATTGAGCTCAAAAAACATTTTTTTGTTTAGCTGGGTCCAAGAACCACATCCTAATGCATCATACCTGCAGGAAAACACAATACGGAAATCAAACACAAAATTTCAAAGGATCAGCTTCTTCAGCTCCTCCTATATGCTAAGAGCCTTCTACAGATGACATATGCTATGTGAGGCCTCAAAGGATCTCTTTGGCAAAAAAATTTTATTTTAGATTTATCAAAGCTAATTGACTTTCTTTCTGGAAATAAGTGATATTTCTTCCTAAATGCATATTTTGTAGCAGATGGGTCACAGATACTAATATGTGCACAACATGCTAAAACCACAACCACAGAAAAACTACAGAGTTAGAAGAACTTAAAGAAACATATTTCTCCTCCCAACCCTAGAATCTCCAATCAGCAGGAGTTTGAACTGAGAGTCACCATAAATTAGAAAATCCCACAACATTAATGCTTTGTTTGTACTCAATATGGACTAGGAATGTAAAAATGAAAACAACCAATAATAGTGATTTCGAAATCCTTTTGTCCCCCTCATACCTTGAAAGCCAATACTTACTTAAACTTAGTCAAATCGATAACAATTTTTCTATGATTCCAACTCTTATAAAGGTTCAGAGATCGGAAGAGTATTTTTAGCCTCGTCTCTTTTCAAGTTGAACTCAGAATCACTCCATACTCAAATCAATGTGTGATCGTGTAATCAAATAATTTGCACCATCCCCAAAATGATCCTGCTCTAAATCAATTCAATACTTTCACTGTAACACCTTGACAATCCACTCCGAGGATGAAACAGAAAGAATTTTGTCACTGAAACCCTCTTCGAGGGTTAGAGGAAATCATTTGTTACTGAAACCCTCTTCGAGGGTTAGAAGAAATCATTTGTTACTTGAACCCTCTTCGAGGGTTAGAGGAAATCACATCCCAGAACTTGGGATAGACGCATAAAAAGAAAAGAAAAGACATTTATAGAAGGTCAAAAATCTGTCCAATTCACCGCAGAGAAAGACGATGCATAGAATCACATAAACCGTTATAAAGTAAGCAAAAAACGATGCAAAGATCCACATAAACTATAATCAAAGCATAAAGAAGACGGAGATGAAAATAACCAGGAAAACCACAATCGAAGAACAAAAAAGGGATCAGATCATCAACATAGAGATGAGTGAGTGAAAGAGAGAGAGAGAGAGAGAATTACTTGAACGGGCAATGTGAACAAATCATCTGGTTGTCCCCATCCGAGGCTGAAACCGTTGCAGAACTTCTTGAAGACCACGACGGCGAGAGACAGAAGAAACAAGGAGTGGACTGGGCCAAAGAAAAGGCTGGGGTTCGAGATCGGCGAAGAGAAGGAGGAGGAGCGGCATCGGCCCGGCTGGTTCTTCGGCAAGAGAAGAGAAGACGAAAAGAGGGCCCAAAGGGACAGCGAAGAGGACGACGGTTCACGGACCGTGCCTGTCAATGCTAATTCTTATTCCGAGACAATTTTTTCATTTTTCGGAAAAACTTCTGCTGTTGGAGTCCGGTTGAGGTGTTACGCAGGAATGCAAAACACCCAAACCAACTTATCCAAGAAGTCCACGTGGACTTGTGCCTCGTCATCGTACTGACATGGCAAAACTCATAATTAGAATTCAACAAAAAGTTCTTACGGTCGTGAAAAAAAAAATCATACATTAAATTTCCTTTTTTATTTTTTTTTAAAAAAGAATAACTACGTGAACAAGACAAACTTGCACAGTTATGGAAAAGGCCAATAACAAACCCTCACGCTTTCCACCCTCTTCCACTTTCCTCAAACACCTTGTGGCTTATCCTGATCACTTTCATCAATGGCCTCCTTCACAGGCGAGATTGTCGTCACCACCTCCACCGACGGCCCCATCGCCGCCTACGACCCGCTCTCCGGCTCCGCCCTCGTCCAATTCTCCTCGAGCCGCTCTCCTCGTCGAGGCCTCGCTCTTGCCGGCAGCTCATTGATCGCCGTCTCCCATGTCTCCTCTGCTGCTTCTGGCTTCGTTCGCCTATACAGCTGGTGGTGCCCCGCCGCCGTCCAATGCATCCCTCTCCCTGAGCCTGTCGCGCCGCTGGCTGCCCCGCCCGATGGCTCCTGGCTGTTTGCCGGCGGCCTCTCCGGCCAAGTTCACGTGCTTTCCCTCCCCTCCGGTGATCTCCTCCGCTCTTTTGTTTTCCACCGGCAGCCGGTGTCGTGCCTTGCCATCAATGATGATGGTTCGCTGTTGATATCCGGCAGCGACGATGGCACGATGGTAGTGTTTCCTATTATCCATCTGTTGGACGCCTCCTCGGACGATAAAGATGATTCCAGCCAACCAGCATTGTGCAGAATCACGGCGCACAGCATGGCGGTCAGCAGCATTGCTTCTGCCCCCGGCGGGTTCAATTCCACCGTGGTGTCATGCTCACTTGACGGCACGGTGAAGCTCTGGAACTTATCTGCTGGTGTCTGCCTCCGCACCGTCTGCCTTCCATCGGCGGCGAGCTGTGTCACGGTGGACGCTGCAAAGTCGGAGATTTATGCTGGCGGAGCCGATGGAGTGGTATACATGATACCACTGACGACCACAACAAGGAAAAGGTTCATGGGTGATAAAGATGAAGTGGTGGTGATGGCAACGACCGATGAGCGTAGCCACGGCGGCGCTGTTGTTGCACTGGCAATGTTGAATGGGGACCGGCATCTGGTGGCCGCCTCAGAAGACGGGCCAATACGGATACTGGAGACTGGGACCCGGGCGCTAGTTCAGGTTCTCGGGCACGGTCAGAGCGGCCTGAGCGAGCTTGTGGTGGCGAGAGGGGTGACTGCAAAGGCCAGCGGAGCGCGAGGCGGAGACGGGGGAGGTTGTTTGAATGGGGGGAGAAGTAGTGCTTGTGTGAGGGAGGTGTGTGGTGGCGGAGGGGATGTGAAGGAGGTGGAGGGGTTAGAGGAGTTAGCGAGGTTGGTGGTGAAGGAGAGGAGGAGAGCCATTGATGGGCTTGAGGCAGCCATCGAAGCTTACAAGAGGTTGCTTGGGCTTCTGCTCAAAGAGGCCGAGGGAGGAGATGCCAAGGAAGAAGATGGCAAGGGGTTTTAAAGAGTACATAGAAAATGAATTGCCTCAACATAAAAAATTGTTGCATATATCATCATCAAGAAAACTACCGTATAATATATATGAAGAGAAAGACTACCTCATCAGATGAGAAAATATGTAATGGACATTGAGCTCATTTGACTAGAAATCCTAAATTGCTACTATTTGAGTACAAGGGTCTCTTCTGCTAATATACACTGGACAAACAATTTTTTTTCGTATTTTGTGTATGGATGATCCAAAAACAATCAGCGAAGTACTAGTACAGATCATACATTTTCAGAACTTGAGCCCCATAAAACATCTTTTTACCCTTTTGGTGCCTGTTCTCTTTCTCATTTCCAATTCCATCTGCTAGATGGAGAGAGAGAACATGCAGGCCAAACCATCTCACACACACTAGGCAATAACTCTTCGTGGATAACAAAACTCCAAAAGACCAGCGCCTTCAGCAATACCAGGGGGTGATACTTGCAGAGAAAAATCTAGGTGGCTATAATTAGTGCAATGAGGCAGATGCATTGAGGATCCCTTCTTCTTTTGATCCTTTGAGGGTTTCACTTCCTTTGTGAGCATTCTAGGCGCAATGGCCATAGCCATGAGTTCTTGGAAAAGCAGCTTGTACGTGTAAGGTATATGCATCTGTATAATCACCAAAAGTAACTCAGAAAACATAGTCAAATAGAAACGAAAATTGCATATTCCTTCCTTGAACTATGTTGGTCTTGTTCTTGCAACCTCTGCACTCAAAAGAGCTCTTATTGAGGTTGGCTATGACAATGAGACCACATCTCTCACAGACATGAACCCTGTAAGCATCACTCTGGTCAAAAAGCCTTTCCTTGAGAAAATGTGCAGCCCCACGTGCAATCATGCAATTGCATTCCATCTCCCCAAAATGAAGACCTCCATCTCGAGACCATCCTCCAGCTGGATGTCTAGTTAGTATCTGCACAGGCCCCCGCCCTCGCAAGTGAATTTTGTCATCGACCATGTGCTTCAGTCTTTGATAATAAGTAGGGCCAAGGAATATCATAGCAGTCAATCTTCATCCTGTGTGCCCGTTGTACATTATCTCAAACCCACGCATTTGGTATCCACACTTGTGAAGAACTTTGCTAATATTGTCCACCTGAAGCAATTGTCAACCTATACTACACCAGACGTGTGATCTTGGAAAGAAAAGAAAAAAAAGGTATACTTGGATGGATATACAAGACATCAATATCATTTCTTCAGGTTATGCTCACAGCATAAGCAATGCTTTTAAGCTTCCTAGACCAGCAAATTGAAGCACGTTACATAATTGAGAACAGCCAAGATTACTCAAGATCTAATCAATAATTACATGGCTCTGTTCTTAACAATATAATTGCAAACCATGCGCAAAATATAGTAAACTATCCAATTAAAAACAAAATGCATGCATACAATGATTTATGATTTCAAATGTGAGTTATATACTTGGTGAACAGAAAACAATGTACACCAAACCACACTGCACTGGAGATTTTCTTTTTTTTATAAATATAGAAGCACACTGAAGTTGTTTTACCTAAATTTTCTGTTTTATCCTTCAAGTAATGAACCAATTAGCCAGTCAGAGCTGATTATACAATGACTAAAAATATGTACAGATTGACAAGTTACATAAACTTCTAGCTAATTTATGCCTAATAACAAATGAACTAGTTGGTCTGATGAAGCTGAAGGTCAAGATGATAACAAAAGCCTATGGAAAAAAACAAACTAAAACCCCGAGTATTGAAACTTCAGTTCAATTCATAATTGGAACCTCATAATTTGCATAATACATGTTCCAGAAACAGAATTAATGCGCCAGTTTCATGTTATAGAGATCAGATGTTACTATCTTAGCTGAATTTTGAGTAAATTTACTCACCGTTACATCAGTGAAAGGAGTGGCATCACCCTCTGTCCCCATATGAGCAGCAACCTTCCCCATGATACACTCAATAAGCTGGCCAATTGTCATTCAAGAGGGAATGGCATGTGGATTCACTATAATATCAGGTGTAATGCCCTCTACCGTCCATGGCATGCCTTCCTGGGTGTATGTCATGCCAACAGTTCCCTTTTGACCATGTCTGCTGCTAAACTTGTCTCCTATCTGAGGTATCCGGACAGATCTCATTCTTACTTTCACAAACCTCAAACCATCAGCATTTGTAGTCAATAGAACCCATGGAAAGACAATATCATTTAACACCAAACTTATATGCTGCACTCAGAGCAAGAACAGGAAAAGGGAATTCCAAAATAGGAAAAGAAGATAGAAGAGTCAGGACATGATCAAATACTTCACAAATCAAATTAAGTGCCACATCTCCAAAAATATGCACCTTACTTGATAAGCAATTTCCACTTCATGTTCCATAATTTAATGACTAAAAATTACCTGATCAACCATCCCATTTTCACTAAACTGGTACTATGATCACGTTTTGTATATCTCAAAGCTTGTCCTTGAGCTTCATCTTCAGGAATTGGAGATGTCTTTCCAATTATCACATCCTCTCTGGAGACCCTTGTTCCCTGATGGGCCAAAAACAAAACTTACCAAGCAATGCCTTATTATTTCTAGGCTCAAAAATAGGAAGTGATGAACCGTCTTTTGCTACACACAGGAGGTGCAAGACCATCATCATGTAACTTGTCATAAGATCCATGATGCATGCCCTATACATGGTAAACAAATTAATATTGATTTCTCATCTACTATGGAACTGTGAATTTGCAATTTGAATTCACCACACTGACCATTGTATTTTCCCTGTTTGGTTTCCCAAATTCCTCTTTCACGAGAGTTCCCATTTTCTTCTCTTCATCCCTGAAGAGTTAACAACACAAGTTCAAAACTATGTTAATTCCATGCAGAATATTCAGAAGAATATGAACTGTTCAAATGCAGATGAATAAATAAGATCAAGCTACCTGTATGAACGAAAGAAAAGGGAGCGAAAGAATCCACGATCAATTGATGATTGATTGATAATGACAAAATCTTCTTGGTTATATCCAGAATAACAAGCAATGGCGACAATTGCATTCTACAATTGAAAAAAAAACAGAAACATGGCATTTTATGTGTTCTAGCATAACAATAATATAACAGAGAACAAAGTGTGCTGAACACTGTAAATTTCTTACGATGCCAGCTGGAAGCTGTCTAAAGTGCAAATGCTCCATAGCACAAATAGTAACCAGAGGTTTCTGGGGGTAGTACAGTACATAGGCCAATGTGTCCTATATAAAGAGCAACAGAATAATGTGTAAAACAAAAGATACAACAGATCCAAGCTCAGCAATGATGGCCATTACACACCATTCGTAGCTGATAGTTTGTCACATAAATACCCATTGCCTGTTTGCCCATTGCTGACTGATATGTGTTACGAGGTGACTGAAATGCAAACTCAAGCATGATAAGATAGAAACAAAATTGAACAACCAAGAAGAACAAAGATGAGAAAAATGAAAAAAGAAATTACTGAATTTGATTTCACGATGCTACCTGGTTGTGGTCAGGAAAAGGAATAATAGACGCACAAACAACCAGAATTAATGATGGATGAATCTCACAACAAGTATAAGTGTCAGAGTATGCTTCTTCTGGATTCAGCCTCGCATTTACAAGGTCCTGAATTTCACAGTAGTCAAATTTTTAGAGTGACACCAAACTGCCATAGCAAAACAGAAAATAGAGGTCATGTAATGAATCCCAAGTTTATTATATAAATTCCCATGATTCTGACACATTTTTTGGTAAAGACCAGTTTGTCTAAGGAACTAGCTGCATCCATACACATAAAAAATGAAAAAAAATAATGCCTAATTGGACAGTTTACTTATTGTTTACTAATTAATGCATGATGCCAAATCTTTATCTTTTAGTCATCCCTAATTGATTAAATCATGTGAGGTAGAGATAGGAACCATGATTTATACTCACACTAATGGTCATTGAGATCATTGTAGTCTCTTCTTCCTCAGTGTCAATATACTCTATGAATCCCTTTG
This sequence comes from Trichopus zeylanicus subsp. travancoricus, assembly GCA_005019695.1. Lineage (NCBI taxonomy): Eukaryota > Viridiplantae > Streptophyta > Magnoliopsida > Dioscoreales > Dioscoreaceae > Trichopus > Trichopus zeylanicus. Next base: position 39,167 of record RXID01022311.1, read on the forward strand.
CAACAAGATCATGTCAGCCTTCTTCAGAGGACTCCTGGAAGTATTGAAGTAGACAGTTAGAGAAATTTAAACTGAACTAAGTGACAAACAAGAATTTCGGCTAAAGCAGAAACTTGGCGGTGTAGTAGACCCTCTCCTGCAGAGCTTTAATATCTTTTTTCTTGATCAGTAGCCTTCGCTTTTCCACAATAAACAGTGGACGACTGCAACGGCCATAGTCAGTGTAGAGCTGCAGTTCTTTGAGACGAATATCACGTACAACTCCCACCACAGTATTGATATCAATCTAGCAAACGGAAATGTATAATAGATTATCATTACAATTATGCACATGTAAGTGGAGAAAATGAAAAATGCATAGAGAAAAGATCTGAGCTGCTGAAACAATTTAAAAGGACAGTTTGCTCAATTATTTAATAATTGTAGGAAAAAAAATTTCTCTCTGGATGCAGATGAAGTTGTTAAGAGATTTAAAGACAGTCAACGTTAAAAGTTCATACTTCTATCCCTTAAAAATGATTTGAACATTAAGAGTAAAAAACTTTAGTTGAGTGGTTCCATGATCATGACTTACATAAGAAGATCAGATTAGTTAGCAATGAATAAAGCAAGAGTTCCTTTGGCACAGTTAGTAGGGATCAAGTTACAAAAATATCATTAGAAGCTCAAATAATGCAACCAGTCAAGAAAGGAAGACGGCAACAAGAGATGTGGATGTGGATGTGAAGTAGAAAAAGAAAAACATTAACAATCATTCCCAAAAATACAACTTCAGGAATCAAAGGAAGAAAAGAATTAAGAAAGACAGAATACAGGGACTATGAGGATGCCCAACAGAAGCTAACCATCTGGCATGCACTCTTGCACATGCACACACACCATAACATGAGAACCAGGTAAAGATAAAGTTAATGATTAACAGCATGGTTATACCTGTCTCCTCAACTTCCTCAAGGTTTTGACCAAGAGGTTGGGATTACGATGAATGCCAACCCAGCACCCATTTACATAAATTTTAGTAGCTTGCGGAATAACTGCAGGTGATATTTCCTACAAAGAGCAATAGTTGGGTTAATCAGCAAAAAGAAGTAACTAAAAGAAACGAATAAATATATGTATACAAACAACAATGATAGCACCTTAACTAATAAACTGAATATTAGCTTTGTTTATGCAAATAACTAAAGTTGGTAGATCAGCCACCAGCCTAAATGCTAACTCAAACAATAGAAGAGCTGCACAAACAAAATAATAACTTCACCTCAAAGTTTTCAGTGCTCCATTGTTCTAAAAACTCCAGAAGAGGATTTCCGGCCAATCCTACTGTTATATATACCATTAATTCCAGATTTTTCACTAGCCTGCAAGCCAAGAATCACAGAAAAAAGGATCCAAGAATGTCAAAAGCGTTGCACAAGTTCATGCAAGGATTCTTCAATACAGTCAGCTCTATAATCGTAGTTCCAAGACATCAGAATTTCCACCCAAATCAAATATAATAAATACCATTGTCTCATCCTGCATCCAATAATACAAACAACAAAATTGCTCTAGGAGAAGTATATAGAGGATATACCTGTCCTTCAGGCATTTCAACAGGACACATCATTCCCCAATGAGAGTTGTGCAGCTGTCAAGGTTTTGCTAGCTTACCTGGTTGGATTAGACAATATATGCTTTATAAACAGATTTATTTGCCTATTAGCAATTCTGTTTTCACAATATTATCCCCCAAATTTTTTCACCTTCCCCGCCTATTGGAGAGTTTAATCTTTGCAAATGAGAGAGAGTGGAAGTATATGTGAGACGATTCAGCACCTGTCAGTGTAAATTGTCTTAGAAAGTGTTTCTACAAGTGTGTCATCTTCAAAACAAGAAACAACAAAACATTGGCTTCATAAGAAATTGGAACAAATAGAAGTGGAAAAGCAGACCTGTGAAACACCTGCCCTGGTGCCAGCTTGGTTTGCTTGCCCCCACTTTCCAGTTGCAAGGGAATACACGAGACCACTTGTGATGGTTTTAGCTTTGATTGCAAATTGCAGGTTAACATCTTTTCCATTATCAACACACTGTTGGTTGTCAAAAAAACAAAAAAGTGTATCAAAATCTGCAGGAAAGGTACAACTTTCTTTTTTATTTAACTAGTAGTAGGGCATTGTGCTTACCTTTTGAACATAGGATCTGACATCCCTGGTTAATTTTCTGAAAAGCTGCATATGCAGGAAAAAAAAAAGCTAAAATGAAAAACAAGCGAGAAGCATGCTTCTAAAAATACATCACAGCTCTAATGGCTGATGAAACCACAATTCTGAACAAGCCCCCAAGTAAAGGGCCAGCAAGGTCAAGCCTTTTTATTGCCATAGTGATCCCTATCGTCTTCCGGTCAGTGGCCAAGAGCACACAGTAAAAGTCAATGAATGAAATACCTAAAGGTAACACAATTAATATTGTGTTCCAATACACAATTAGGACTTCTCCTTCAAAATCATGGGTGAAAAAAGCACTTACCCAAAATAATATGCTTTCTTAGTTTCACAATATTCACCCACACCAACATGAGGTAACATTTCTTTTTGAAGGATTTCCTTGGCATATATGCACAAGATACAGAAGCAACTATCTTATGAATGGCAGAAAAAAATTTAAAAATACTAGGAGGTCAGGGACAATCAGAGAGGAGCGTAGAAAAGAGATGCTTCTGAAGTGAATTACTTGATCCTCTTCTCCCTTGTCACACCAACAGTTGCCCCTCGCTTTCCAACATAGTGTAGTGCAACCTACATAGTAAAATAATGTGGAATTTATAATGCATCTGATCAAGATACTAAATATAGATATTGAATTTCACAGAATTAAGGACACTTGTCCTCCCAAAAGTTTCCTTCCATCAATCCTGTTCATGATAAAAACTGATCTCATAACAAGCAACACATGATGCCCAGCTCACTGTCATAAATATTCTACAAAGATAATCAACTGAGTGATGTCAAGGACAAAAATAAGGGATTGCTTTCTTTTAAATGCTATCAGCAAGTGGCGCATAGCTAAAAAGAAGTAAACATCTGAGGCATGGTTTAACAGAAAAAAGGCAACACAACAAATGATTGTAAATTTATAGCATGCCAAACCTAAACAGATATGCTCAGATGGTTATGCTTCTACTCATGACAAATATATGGAAGTAAAACAGCATAAAGGAAGCAAAGAACCATCATCATGTAGTTTAAATGAAATCTCCAAGGAAGAGTAATGTGAAAAGAAAAAAATAACCTGTTGATTTTGGATGACAAATGCTTCTTCCAGAGATGGCCGCAATAATTCCAACATTTGTGTATCGGAAAAGTCATAGCATATATGCTCAAGAATATCTCTATCAGCAACAAAACCCAAAGCTCTAAACACTATGATTATTGGAATATCTGCCCGAATATACTGCCCTGAACAACCCTGTCAGAACACAGAGTGATGGGCCAGTTCATTCATTGCAATCTTCTCAAATAATCCAAATGATCAGAAAATTGAGAAATTCAAACCACTTTGTTGTGTTACATAACATGTTTGCATTTTTATCAGTAGACATGAAGAATTTACTGACCCCTTTAGCACTGGTATGAGATAGCATGTGAACAAACATGCTGCTTGCTGGCCTGTTCTGAGTTTCTGCCATGGATCGCACTTCAGCCACATGCATATTTGTTTGGCTGCCTTTTCTTGAATACAAAAACATGGTTGGTGCTCATCTTCTCCTGTGCAATCAGAACCTTTTCCTTCCATTAATTATGAAATATCCACCTTGGTCATAAGGACATTCTCCAAGTTCTGTAAGGTCCTTCTCAGAATTCTGATACAATGTGCAATAACTAGATTGCAACATAATAGGAACCTGCAACACGAACAAAGCAAAGTGGAAGAAACTGAGGATAAGAAGCCATTAATGTAAACCAAACCAACAGTTATCAAAATATTATCTTGCCAATGAACACTTTTGGAAGATCTTGTGTCTCGATCACATCTTCTCTGTCATGCCCTTTCTTAATGATCTTTTTAGTGACATCCACATATAATGGGGCAGAGTATGTCAAATTTCTCAATCTTGCAGCTTTGGGAAACAATGTTGCAGTTTCTCCATCTGACTCTGTCATCATAGGTCTACTTAAATAAATCTGGCCAAAACATATTGTAGATGGTCTGCAAGTACAGATATGAAACAATTCAGCAATCACAACAACAAAACCACAAGCACCTCAAGTTTTATAATAATAGTAGCCCCTCTTTATCTAATTACCAATTGAATAAATCATATCATAGAGAACTTACAAATCCCTGTGAAAAATTTAATAGGGACAAGGGTTTCTTTCCTAGGAGACCAGAAGAGTATGCAAATACTTGAGAACAAATTTGTATTATGGAAAAGGAAATGGAGAGGTAAATTTGTGTAGCCATTCAAAATGCTCTTTATATGATCGAAGGCATAAAAAATTAGCAAATTTGCCACCCAAGTTGAGCCTAGGCATCACAAAGCACAAGTATTTTACAATGGCTAAATGACAAAACAAAATATGAGCTCCAGTTCAATCATGAGAACCCGTCCGATGATCAACAGATTTCATCCTTGCCTAGATTTTTGAGCAAATTGGAACTATAAAAAACAGTTCCAAGAACTCCACAATGAGTTACCATCCAAAAATAAGCTCCAGGTGCAACAGTCACACCCAAGATCAAAATTTTCAAAAAAGTTACGTTCAACTGCCAATCTTTTTACCTTTAGATGCCAAATTTGCGAACATTTCCCTTTTTACTTCGGCCTTTTTGCTCTCTGCTATCTTAATCGGGAAATTCCAATTGAGACGACCATCAAAATCAGTAAATTTTTCTCCTTTTATTAAATTTCTTAGAACTGATTAAATTACTCTCTTCTCAAGTGTCTCCGTCACAGAACCCTAAGAGAAGGTGAGGAGAACGGAGAGGGAGACCTCAACGAAGTCCTGGTGGCGAGCGGGTTGTGCTGGGACTCGGGGCGGATCTCGATGTCGCCGGCCTCGTCGACGATCTCCTGCATGGTGTTCTGGATGAACTCGTTGAAAGAATCGAGCTGCTGCCGGACTAGCCCCTTCTCCTCGAAGTAGGCACTGATCACCGCGCACGCGTCCTCCTGCGTGATCTCCTCGTCCTCCCCGCCGTCATCGAACATCATCCCCTCACCGCCATACTCGTCGAACCCCATCGCCATCTATGGCTCGATCTCTAGGGTGGAAAGCCTGGAATTGGCGATCAGAGGAAAATCGAGAGCTAAGGCTTTCGAGCTTTTGGGGGCAGAGAGAGAGAGAGAGAGAGAGAGAGAGAGAGAGAGAGGGAGGAAACTCGATGAGGGCGGTAAGGCGTTGGTTGTATAGACCGTTCGGTTGCACCCAGTTGCTGACTTAAAAATTAGTTTATAAAATTTTATTAAAATTTATTAAATTAAATTATTATTTAAAAAATTATTTATTTTTCCGAATTTTAAATTATTATAGAGTTAATTTTAATAAAAAAAATTCACTAATTTTAGTCTTAATTCATTATTAAACACACCTATATAATTTATGATTTCTGTTATTTGTGTTTGTCCTTGCTTGTAATTTGTTCTCTGATGCCTGTTGTTATGGTTCAAGTCACTGCTTCTGACCTCGTTGGCGACCTGCTCCTCTCCTTATCCATGTAGTTCCTCTTCGTTGTCGACTATTTTATATGGGAGTTTTTTCAGACTTTATAATTTTTCAAATGAGCCTTGATTCATGATCAATAGGTTGAGATGCTCTATTTATGCCTTATCTAGTTAAATTGTGGTTGAATAGTGTTTGATACATAATTTAGAATTGATTGTGTTTTATGCTCCTAATCACTGTTAAATTATAAGCATTTGATACATAATGTGTAAAAATTCTTTTAATAAGCTCCCTGATTAGCCTTAAATTCTACTTGGGATTCATTGCCAGTTGCCATTCGCAGATTTCACAATTACTCCATCCTTCATTTCCTTTTTCTTTAGGTGTGTTTGTTTTGCAGGAAATTGAAGTCTTGAAAATTTTGAATTCCAGTGCTTATTTGGCAAAGAAATTAAAATCTCTCAAATGAAGGATTTTGATTTCCTGACTAAAATGACTGAAATCAAATTATTCAAAAACAAAATCCTAAAAACAATTTTGTATTTTTTCAACTCAACCATAAAATTAATAATTAAAATATTTTACAAACTGGACGGCGAGCCGTGTTGGACACAACCCAAGCTGGACCGACAATCCAATAGAAGAAAAAACAAGAGACAAAACACCAAAGGAAGCTATGCACAAAATACAGCTGATCCGAGACCTTTATTATCAAGACTATGTTTAGTCCATGGTGCTTCAGATCATTTATTGACCATTTTTTCCACAGATGTTCAAGTCATTGAGATATATCTTTTCCAAAAAGTCCTGCTATCGCCTTCCCTGGATCATCCTGTTTGATCAGAGACTCACCAACCAAAACCTGAATCAACCAAAAAAGAAAAATCAAATCATCAAGCGCATGTATATTTGACCAAGGAAAATAAGGAAAAAGGGCAGCTAGCAGGCATCTTGTGTATATTTGACCAAAAACAACTGAACTAGAAAATTCACAATAACTTACTGCTTTAACTCCAGCATTTAGAACAAATGAAATATCTTCAGGAGCGAACAACCCAGATTCCCCGACCACCTGAAAATCACAAACAATTGCAGCTAAATCTGACAGGAAAACTGATTCTTAATGTCATTTTTAGCAGATTTTTTATGTCGTCTTCTAACAAGCAAAATATTTCCCTGATTCATAACATACCTGTCATTATCTTATTAGCATAGTCCAGTTAGAGCACAAAAAAGCATTACTCATATACAAAAAAATTATTAAAAAAAACCTCATTTCAACCATTGGCACCTAGGAAAAAACAGATTTTGGTGTTGGTGCCTACGCCACGCAGGCAAAATTGGACATTCAAGCATCCACATTGGTAGATGCCTTACCATCCAAAAGGTTTTGACATTTGTTGGGAAGAGTTTGCTAAATTTATTGATATAAACATGAAATTGTTATGTAACAAGAATGAAAAAAGAATTAACAAAGAGAAGTGCAAATGGTCACTAGTGATCGGGGGAAAGGAAAGTCCACTTACAATGATTCCCTTCCTATTGATGATCTCGCAACGCTTTTCATTCAGAAGGTTCTTGGTGTTGGAAATATCCACTTCAAATGTTTCTGCAACATGAAAATTAAGCATTCACTACAAGAATTCAATCTACATGATACCAATGCTTTGAGTAGATTGACTATCATGACCTTTTCAATGAAAATCCCGATCATAAGATTATCGAAATCCTAATTCTATCTCCTGACAAGTCATGTCTTGGCAACATATTTCATTAGGCATACCAAACTAACCAAGATCAGGTCAATCATGCCAAGGATCACCCATCTCCACCAGTTCAACTGTCACTGTTTTTTGTTTGTCTATTATTTAAAGCTTTCAACCCCACTCCAAGTGATTCCGTTAGTATGTAAATTCACAATTCTTTTAAATTTCACCCTTTTTTGAGGATAAGATTCTGCTTGCTTTGAAGAAAGCATCTGAAGATAATTTACAAGCCTCACCATTTGTAATTTTATAGTACCACTCATCTTCTTATTTTTGTATTTATCTATGGATTTAGTGATTTACCAGTGCACAGTATGTAATTAGCACAAGAGCAATATTCCACAGGTAGACAGGAAGGGGTTTTCCAAGGACAAACAACTACGCTCCATGCAGCAGAAAACCTCAAGCACCATCTGAATTTTATGATCCACAGGCCAAACTAGTAGTTGTATTTCAGATACCTCTAAGTTTCCAATTTACAATTAAAGGATTTCCTTAAAAGAGATTTTAAACATTCTAAAAAGCATCTTTTCTTTCATTTTTTGGTAGTGCATTCTAAAATTAAATTGTGCCCTGACAGATGAAGCACCATACCTAGGTCACGGTTGTTGATGCCGATAAGCTTGATACCATCTATAGCTAATACACGATCCATTTCCCTTTCATTGTGCACCTAAATTAAAAGAACATTAGCATTGCAAGAATAACATCAAAGCAAAGCTACGCTTCTTGCACAAAAAGTTTAATTTCACAGACATAAAAACTGGTAAAGAACCAAAACAAGTTGGCAATAAAGATTTATTGAGGAGAAAAGGTCATATAAGCATATTTTCCCTCATACTCACACTAAAGAAAATATTATCAAGAAATTTTTAGACCAGTGATGAAGATCCCTGCAGTAACTGACAAGTTATACAAAAAAGGATATTAAAATCCATGTAAGCTAGTTGACCCATTGCACGTATAAACATTGAAATCTTAAGCATGCAGCCAAATTCCATTATATTCATTGGAATGGAAGGAACACATTCCAAGTTGGAGAGGAGATGTGCATATCTAGCGTTTGAGCAGAGAAATTTTGGTAGGTTGAAACGAACAGGATCTGCCCCAGCTTGGGAGACAGGTTTCTTTAGCTCAAGACTGAAACAGAAGATTCTGATATCCAAAGTCATCCCTCTAAATTTCCTTCCACAGGTAAGGATTGAACTTTAAGATTTAAAATTGTTAAAAATTTTTAGATCTAACATTGCAAAGAAGGAAAATCCACCCACAACATAATGACCCACTGCATGTCTTTGTAGAATGTGATCGGATTACTTCTATCACAATCAAACATGCCTTAAACATCATATATCCTGAAATAGATTAAAAACTATGATCACAAAAAGCAATAAAAGTGCACCTCCTAGAGAATAATGTTTCAGACCTCAACTAAGGCAGCTAAGCCAAGCTTTCGGCAGATCAAATTCATATACTTGATGTCCAGGTCAGGCAACACACCAGCTATTAAGAGAATGGCATCAGCACCTTTTGATCGAGCATAGTAGATTTGCCAGGCATCAATGATGAACTCTTTGCAGAGAAGCGGACACTGCAATTTTTTTAGACATTCAACTATCTCATGTTCTAACAATCACATCTATTAAAAGGGGTGCTACTTAAGTGCAGATGCTACGATACTTGCTTGATCAATCACAGATATACTGTACAAACCTCAACACCAGTGCTTCTTATTGCTGCCAAATTTTCAAAGCTTCCCTGGTTATCAAATACAAAAAAAAATAACATAATAGGTTTTTAGTTCCTGAATGGTTTTTTAAACCCTAATCAGAAAAGAGGTTCAAAAAAACAAAGTCAAGTAGACCCTCACCTGGAAATACTTCTCGTCAGTTAGAACACTTAAGCATGCTGCCCCATTTTTTTCATAAGCTTTAGCTATTTGAACCTGATATGAAACTCATAAATAATCTGATTCAATTTTTGCAAGACAGAAGTAACAATCACAACAGATAGTAATTTCAAACGAAAATGTAAAAGAATTGTAGATGCCTCCAGGACAGATCATCATTGACATTATCATTTTCTCCTTGCAGTACCATTTATTAGTATTATTATTAGTTGGTTTCTTTTTTGTGTTGAGTGTGTGCATGTGTGTCTGCCATTCACATTATCATTTTCTCTTTGCAGTACCATTTTTTATTATTATTGGTTGGTTTTTGTGTGGAGTGTGTGCCGGCACGTGGGTGGTGGGTGGGTGGGGGTTGGCCAGTGGGGTGGGAAGGGCAATAGGTGGCGGCGCAAACATGCAATAAGTGATATGTCAAATTTGTGGTTGCAATAGTTATGCCGAACTGTGCCCCAAAAAGGCTTCTCAAAAATAAAATAAGATACGGTATCTCAGTGTCAAGTCTAGAAAAATCTAAAGGCTCTTCAACAACCCCCTTAAGTTTATTTCATTTATAAATAATCATGGTTTCAACTTGGCAACACCTTATACATAGGTATAGACATGTTGGGCTTTGAAAGCTAGTTGGTAGTTTACATAGCTTAGACACAAATCTTAAGAACTTATCCTGAGAAACAATAAGCATACATACCATATTGATCCTAAATGGCTTAAAATATCCGAAGCTTTGACCAAGTTTCAAAAAATTTTGGTTCATACTTAATATGATGAGTATAACAATATTATCGATACATGGATTGTTTCTATTGTAACATACTAATACTAGGGCTTTCAATGAGGTCATGTCAGCTTGACCAAGCCTGAACCCTGGCTCAAAAAATTCAGGTTCGGAACTGATTTTTCAAGTTGGAGACCTAGTTTCGGCCTGATGGTTCTTGTAATTTATAAATAGGCCAGACCCATTAACTACAAGTGGATAAGAAAATACATAACAGAATACTTCTTAATTTGTTGCTCAAGAAGGAGCTCAGCTAGTCAAAGTCCCCATGCATAAATGATGTTTCTGATAGAACCATCCATATTTGAATTATCGTGATGGTTTTGAAATACAAAGATCAGTAAACAAGCAGATTAACTCACTGGATCAAAGTCTTCTCGCAGGACGCCACGACTGGGTGAAGCTTTTTTAACCTCAGCAATGAGGGCTGGCAGACCATTTCGTCCATAAGACATTTTTAGAGCGCCAATGAAATCTCTAACAGGAGGTGCATGCTCAATAGCTTTGCTCACCACACTTAGAGGTTTCCTCTCTTTTAACTGAAAAGTTAAAAAAAGAAAGTTAAACCTTCTAATTGAGAAATTTCGATAATTTTTTCATTTGGTATTTTGACATACCTGGGTAACTTCAGCATCTTTGTCCCATATTATCTTCTCCAATATGTTCCGGGGTGTATTTCCCTCATTTTCCAAACGGAACTCAAAAGGTCCAACAGTGTGCACAGGGGGACCTGTAGGCGGGCGTCTTCTAATTTTTATCCCTTGATTTGCAGCTATGGTCTCCATTGATTTTCCACTTTCCCACTCACGTACCTCAATTGCATCACCCATGTAATCACTGGGATATAGCATCAAGTTCACAGAGGAGTTCTTGTCCTGCAAAGTTCCAAGACAGAGAGCTTAATTGAACAGGTCATCAGGATATTGCTAATCTACTATTGCTGGGACTGCAGATATTAATTTTGCTGTTACAACCACAGACAAAAACAATAAAGATATTCATTTAGAGGCAAAAAAGAAAGGCTGTGCTTGTTATTTTATTCGAGTCACACCTTGTCAATAGAATGAAGCTTCCAAATTTAATTGTGCACAAGATGTTAAAAACCCTTTTGGTATTCAAGGTAAACATTCTATTTGTATCCATATGATATGTTTATAACCTCATATTTCTTGTGAATTTCAATATCCTGTATCTTTAAGTGTCCCTAACAATTTGTTTCCATTTCTACACTAAAAAAATGTAATTGAAGGTAACCCTACAAGGAAGGAGTTATTAATTGTCTGGTTCAACCTCCATAACACTCTAGAGCATTAGTTTGTCAGGTTTTCCTAGGTAGCTTAAGTTTAAACCAATCATTTTAAACTAATATCCCATGTAACCAAAAGATGAAATTGAAACTCCGAGATCAAAAATGGTTTCTTCTTATTTTCAAAGTCAATAATCACAACCCAACTCTCCACGACTTGATGGTAGGTGTAGCACGGGCCCTATCTTGTCCGCAACATGATGGTAAGTCTTTAATTGAACATATGGGTCCCGAATCAAACACCAGTCTTCCCATGGGAAGTTAGATGCTTTATCACCAAATTATGGGTGTGCCAATGAATCCCATATCTTTCTTGAATATATGAAGGTAAACATTATTAAAATCCCTGATGTGCAACTTTAGAACTTAATATGAAGGCCAAAAGTTCAAAATAATCAGATAAAACCAAATAACATGCTTGTCATCTACTGTTTTTTAGGTACTTGATTTATTTGTCAATCATAAAAGTTATACGCAAAAAAATAAACCCTAAATAAAGCAATATAATTAATGGTGTCCTCAAAGTTACTCTTTACCAGGGGAAAATTATTACTATTATCTATCAAATAATTGAATGGTAATTGTCTGCCATTTTAAAGAGTTTATGATCTACAAGTCATCAAATTTCCACGCATCCAGGTGCACCTGCTTGTGATATCCAGAACTTAGACTAATGATTTTTTCTCTTGGTGGTGTTTTATTTTTTTTGTGTGTAGGTAATTAGGTACCAAGAAAGCCATGTAGATTTTGTGGCCAGCCACATTTTTTGTCAAAAGTTTATGTATTCCTTTGGCGTACACTGTCTAATTTCAAACTTGTGTCAAATAGAAGGCAGGTTGATTTAAATGACAATAACGGAAATTCATGAAAACCTAAAACTCAGACAAAAGACCATGTGACAACATGGTATCACTGCCACATGCATCCAACAGGACTTGGCACTAGGACTTTGAATACAAACAAGCAATGATTTTTGCATAATCAAAACAAAAAGGTTGAGGGACCTAATGGAACCCAAGTTTTTTTAGGGTTGAACCTGAATGACTTGTGCAAAATGATAAATTAGAATAAGATGAAATAACAAGGTCTCATTACTCAAGATGTTCATTTGTTTTCAAGCATGAATGGAAGGGAATAGGAATGGTAAGTGATAATGGATGCCACAATTCATTGATTTGCTCTATCATTTTGTGTCATAACTAGAACCAACAAGAATACCAATCAAATAAAAGGAAAATGTTAGCATGAAAATAGTCAAACCACATTAGAGTCTCCTCGACCCCTTAGTATCTTTAATCTACTTGAACATAGAAGGGGAGATTCCTCCTGCTCAAACTCATCTTCTAAAGTATGTGCCACAACTGTTAGCAGGTAGAAATAGAAACTTCTCATCTCTTGATGCAATGGTCCTGCGATGAAGCCAACACCTCAGGAGTACTAGAAGGTTTGGTTTTGAGCAATATCAGATAACACACCTGGGATCTTTTGAAATCCTTTTGACCATTACATTAGCTAACCACAACCAAGACGAGAATGACCAAAATCAAAATTCGTAAGTGGGGTGGCAAAAGAAAGGAATGTGAATGGGAAAGGATAAGAAGATTCATTTGAAGGAGACAATATTTTTTATATAGCTGATAGCTAGAAGTCACATAAGTCAACATAAAATAAAAGAAAGAAAGGCATTGTGACTACAATCTAAATCAAATTTCTCGCCATCAGGAAACAAATAGAAATGAAGACATGCCTCAGATAACTCAATGAGCCAACTGATGAACCTATAAAAGTTGAAGAACTAGTCAAAAGCAGTTAAAGTGTCTAGTCATCAACCTCCAGTGCCCAATTTCAATTTTCAATAACAACTATTAAGTAAGTTTCCAATTTTATTCGGAAATTCCAATACTTTAGAACTAACAAACCTCACGCACAATATTTTGGAAATCTTAACAGGTATAATCTTGATAATTTCTTTATATATTTCAATTAGTTATTACATAATCGTTGCAATAAATTATCTCAATCGCCAAAAAAGCATCTGGTCTCAATATTAAAGATGCTTCATTTTCTTTATTACCATATATGTGAATATTGGAAATCTCAATAACTGCATCGTATATTACGAAAATACTCTAATCTTGGACGAACAATGCTCAATGTACCATATCAGGCAGCACATCTAAATCGACAGAACGGCAGGATCCAAGCTTCAAAGAAACCAACTTTCTGAATCTCAAACAAACAAATGCGTTCAATGGCCATCAAATCACCAAATATATATATATCAGCATTTCGTACCACACAACCCATATTCCTCTCCATCCACAGAATCAACAAAAAAGGACAATACTTCACCTAAAAATCAACAAGAAACGCACCAAAAACTCCAGTCCAAGCAAAAGGAAGAGAGCTAACAGACCTCGTCGGACATCGTGCACCGAAGCGGCGTCATCGGCCGCGAGCCACGGGCCAAGAGAAGAGCATCGCGCGGAGGAAGCTCCCCGCGGAGCTTGAGAGCCAGAATTGCCCTGAGAGGCGGCATCCCAGTCGAAATCGTAGCCATTTTCCTCTCGAAAAAGCGAAGCAAGAGCTCTGAATCCTCGCCCTCTCCGCCGCTATCGGCCAAAACATGATGCCTTTTAAAGGTCCAGCCCCGATTAAAATTACGACCGGTAAAATCACCACAACCAGAATTAGGAATCTTTTGCAGAAAAAACCCTAACTTTACGCAAAATTATAGATGAGATGGCAAGATACTTGAGAATTCACGTCAACCCATGTGTTTTAATTAATATATTTCATCATATATTCTTGACGAACCTTATTCATTGTCTTTTTTAAAAAGGCTTTTATCTTATGAAGTCATCGATTTGATAATGTATCATGCGTTCAAAGACAAATTAATGAAATATGAAAAAATCAGAGTAAAAACATTTAAATTATAAAAAATTGATATTTATAAAAAATTCTGGTATATCAATATTGAAAATAAAAATATAATATTTTACAAGTAAAATATGCATAAAATTATATAAAAAACAACATGCATATAAAATTTTGATTGTAATGATAAAGATAATTGTAACATTTTGTATAAATTTATACTCTAACTGCATTTATATGTACAATATTTGTTGTAAGAATAAATTGCTAAGGTACATATAATTTTGAGATGAATAGAAATTCCTAATTTCTCAAAAAAGAGAAAATTATCATTAATCTTTTGAAAATTTTTAAGTTTATAAGACAATTTTTTTGCTTTTTAAAATTATCAATAACCGCTTTTTAAATAAATAAAAAATTAATAATATAAAAATTACAAAAATATAATAATGTAAAAATGAATAATATAACTTGAATTACAACAATATGAACATATATTATTTATAATGAATATAAAATTTTATATATGATAAATTATATTTAAATATAACATATATTTTTTACATAAATGATTGAGAGGGGGGTAGTAGTATTTTTAAAAGTTAGAGGAGATATTGACAAACTCGATATTTTTCATTGAAGATATTGATAATTTTTTTAAAAAATGGTTAAAAAAAGTTGAAAGGTGCGTCTATAATTAAGCATTTCTGAAGGGGCTATGTTGTAAAAACCAAGGAATTTAAGCTAAGCGGTGCGGTCACCGGGTAGAGATTTGCGACATTCGGTAAATGCGGATGCATTTACAGTGGGAATCGTTATGGACACACTGAATCTGGAATCTAGGGATTTTTTGGAGATGCTTTTTACTCGGCCATTTTCATTAATCACCAAATTATGATAATTTCGGCTATATGAAATGCATCTAACTAAAAATCGTGATTTCATTTGGAAAATAAATTAAGAGAATTAAAACTAAAATTAATAAATCACTTTTATAAATTAATTTTTTTTATCGAAATTAATCCTATAATAATTTAAAATTTTAAAAACTAATTAATTTTTTGTAACAAATTAATTAAATAATAATGTAAAATGACTAATATTAATTTTTTTTAAACAATAAAAAAAATACCTAATTTTGATCTTAATCCATTATCAAATGGAATCTTACTATTTGGAAAAAATTAAATAAGGTGTCTATGAAATCGAAAAAATGAATAATTACTATTAAGAAAAAAGTACAAACAGCGCAGCTACAACGAAAATAAGGAAACACACTAGTGATTGCATAGCACTAGCTGAGCCGTAGATGTTCAAATTAATGACTTAGATGGTGCTATGGTCACATAGTATGAAAGATGGATTACAAGATCACAAAAAACACTCAACATACATCCATTTCAAGCAGTGATAGCAGCACTTGCACAAGAACCATTAGATGCAGGTTAACTTCTGGTAATTTACGGTATCACTATTTGAAAAGCTTTGTGAATCCATTAAATATCGTCAAAGCTCTTAGTTCACCCCTCCTCATGTCCCTCAACCTCCTTCGAAGTATCTGCAAGGTGAGGAAGGCATTTATGTTGAAGTGGATAGCAATGTTAATAAATAAATCAGGACTGAAAGTGGCAGATGAGGAAGATATCATGGCTAGGTTTCAATTATAGGCGGAGCAGAGAACCAGACTCCGTAAGTATGGAATAAATTTGAGTCAATATGATAGATTACATATTAAATTGCATCGATTTGTCAGCATAAAATTTATGTTTCTAACTGCTTTTTCAGTTGGCAGCTCAGAATATCAAGTCATGAACATGGTGATAGTACGATGAGGATTGCATCAACAAATATGGAGTACATCAAATATCCCAATCACAATGACAGAAAGTAGCATGTTCTCTGTCTTTTCAAATATTAAGTGATTGGTTCACTATTTACAAGTAACAGGATTGTAAAATGCAATCACTAGCTTTACATACTTACATATTGTGTGCGGAATAGGATCCTCTGCTCGCTACTGCAAAGATCCAGAGCTAACTGCTTCAATAGTAATTTTCGATTGACTTGCTTTGCATTTGTTGTAATTGGATCCAGTGGGGTGCCCCTCTAGAAGCAAACAAAAGCACATTAAGATTTAGAGTATCTAACATAAGTAAGAGACACAATTCAGGAATCAGATTGCAAAATAGAAAGTCCATGCTTCACTTGCAAATGCCGTGTCGGTTTAAATTTGGTTTGGTTTGCATGTTTCACTGGATAGTATTATAGAGGTGTGGGGGAATTGATATGCCAATTTATACTAATACCAAACTGAAACTGGTAGAAATATTTCATACAGAAAAAGAAAAAATCCTAATACCTCTAAGAATTTAGAGTACTCTGATAAGCTTGATTCGCAGCAGTCCAGAATGAACTGTAAAGTTTGCTCCTCAAGTTCAGGATACTTTGTTGCAGTCTTTGATATGCTACTATTAGATGCAGCAGCTGCCATCTGTTAATTTGCAAGGATGAATGTCGCGAAATAACATGACAAATTACTGATCTCCTAAAACAACACACTCTTCAGAAGGCATCATGCATATACAAAGTTACAAACATTTAGCATGTCTTTCTATGCTTTCACATTGGCCTTGTCGCCTACTAGAAGTAAGCGGAAAGACGCAGCAGAGACAAAAGTAATCCTCACTCAAAAAGGTAAGTAATAAAACCTCTTCATATTTTCTGTTCATTCCTGGTGGGCTGACAACAAGGAAAGCATATGCCATCATTTCCAATGGCCATCCAGTTATCTGCAAAGGAAATCGTTGAGGCCTGCTCACACATGATCGAGTTCATCATCAATCACAAAGCAAATAAGTTCAATTTATTAAAAGACTCAGACAATCAGCACGATTTGGAGACAGAACAAATGATGAACTGATTTTCAAGCTCCATTATATCACATTAATAATATAACTTCTAAGTCGCTTCCAACAACAAAATTCCAGAGACATCACATTATGTTTCATGTAAGACAATGTACAATTTAATTTAGAAAAAGGAAATCAATTAACTGATTCTCTAACCAAAGGTGATTTTATTGTAACTAACATTTCTTACTGAGGGCAGAGCAGAAATGTTGCTACTTACGTTGACAAACCATGCTTTTGTAGCGCTTCTAGTTTCTGTCTATAACATTTATCTGACTTATTAAGGGATAGTAACAAGTCAACCGAGTCATTTGGATTTTTCCCGTCTTTTGGAACAAAACCATATGACAGCAATAGTTCTCCATTGGATTTCTTGCCATAGGAAATAAATACCTGCAGATGCATAACATCAAAAAGGAGCATGAGAGACATTTGTCTCAGCCAGTTTTAACAAATATATGGGCAGCATTTAGAGAAGATATGATGCTACATTTCAGGGTCTTCTTGCAAACTGAGGCCTATCACAATATGCCGGGTTAAATGAAACACAATAACATCGCAATTGAAAAAAGGCAACCTTAAATCCTGTTCATATATCTATGCTTATGAGAATAAGGATCAGATACATGATGTTAACACAACAGAAATTTAGCCTTATGAGCTCGAGGCAAGCTTTTGAAACAAGTAGCATAACTAAGTAGCAATATATCAATAAATCACACGGAAGTAACTGAGACTCAAAATTACCTGCTCACCTGGTTGATAAGGCCTATCAGTCGTAAAAACTATTCCCTGAGAAGGCTTATCATAGTCTAAAAATGCCTCCACCTGGATCATTTGCACACATGTAAAACAAGTGAGAATTCAGCTTGCTGAACAAGTGCCTTGTCTTTATCAGATCTTATGGATTCAAGATCATATTTTGTTTCAATAGAAAGAGAGGTCTTGATCTGATCAGGGTTCACAAAGCCACTTTTCAGAAATAGTAAAACTGAGTTATCAATATTCAGTGGAGCAAGCAGAAGCTCCTTGCTTTAGGCAAGCACATCAAACCATGTGGCATAGTGCCAAAAGTAAAATTAAGATGTCTAAATCATTAAGCAAGCAATAATAATATGAGTTTTTAGTAATGAACCACCTTTCCTATTATAAATGCGAAAAATCACCTACCTTATCACTATTATCAAAAAACCGCTCGTTTTGTACTATAAATTTGCAAAATCTCAATTAAGATATTTAGAAAGTATTTTATTTTAGTTTGATTTTATCAATTAAATTAATGTAAAAGAATAAATTATTCTCATTTGATATTATTTTAGACAATCGGTTTATAATTATCAGATAACTAATATGACAAAATTGGATTTTAAATTCCCACTTTTATAAAATCGAACAACTAATTTTTCATAAAAACTAAAATAAAATAAGTTATTTTTTATATTAATTTAATAGTTGTCCAAACTAAAACCAAATGAGAATAACTTAGTCTTTTTATATTAATTTTAGTTGATAAAATCAAATTAAAATAGAATATTTGCTTGACCATTTTAATCGAAGTGTTTTTTTGTAAATTTATAGTATAAGATGAAATGTTTTTTTTGCTAATAGTGATAAGGTGGTTGATTTTTTTAAAATTTGCAATAAGGCAAGTGTTTCTTTGCTAGCAACTCTAATAATAAATATGTGGTATTTAGGTAAAATATTTAAATAGTGATTACCTAAAACAATTGAAGCTAAAAGCCGAATTTTGAAACCAAAGAGCCCAGTGATAGTTATATTTTGGAATCAAGGAACATATTAGAAAATATTCAAACAACCAAATAATTTATCCTAAAATATGCAAGATTTGATACCTCAGAACTATGATTTAGCATGTCAGCCCAAGGAACTAGGGTAACCTTTCCATCCATAGATGGCAGACGAACCTGCAATAGCATGATATATTAGGCCCAATTCGACTAATATAATGAAAAAAAATTAAGAATTTTAAGTTTGTTGCTGCCTGACAAAAATTGCAGCGGAATATGCATAAGGGAAAAAATTTCAGCAAGTTACTCACCAACCGTGAAAAGAGAATGCCGAAGGACCACATGAACGTCTCCATGTTGTATATCTGAAAAGATATCAACCTAAAACTTGAACACAAGATTTGGTGATGCAGCAAATGTAGGATGTCAGCAACTGAATGAACTCAGCTGCTAATGACCATGACTGTATGAGCCAATCAATTGTCAGATCACATGACTGTGAAGGCATGTAAAATCATGACAGTTTATGAAATAAAGTAGTCATTAGATATCAACATTGGGATCACTTCTTAAAATATAACCAGTATTTTTACCAACTGGCAACTTATCAAAATGAGCAAACTATCTTCCATCAACTACATGAGTAGGAGTTCAAATGAGGTATACCTCCTCAGGAAATAAATCAGGGTGCTTAGAAAATATCTTGGCCCTTAAATCATTGTATCTGCATGCAAATCAAATTTCAGGTTTTTCACACTATGGTGAATCACTGATTAAAGGCTACACACCATCAGATATGCTTACGTTCCAATCACATCATTAATCCTTTCAATTGCCCGTTCCCTGATTGGTGAAGCAACTAAATATGCATCCAGCTCTGATCGGGTCCTGCAATAACATAAAATAGCTATACAGAGATACCGGAGTCCAGGCCAGAAAAAAATTGAAGCAAGAAAAATATGAAATGTTTGTCTCACAAATCAGCCAAACTCAGTAGTCAGTAATTCACTATCTTTTCTGTTGAAAAAGGCAAGACTTACCAGTACAACAGTGAGTAAGGTTGTCGAGGCAATGCAGAGATATATCTGCTCCACCTTGAAGAGTTCATGAGACTAGCTTCACTAATCAGGTGAGTGGCAAGCAATGGCCAATCTGGAACAGAATACCTCCTTAATAAATCTTCTGCTTCCTTACAGCTCCATTCCTACAGAACAAACATGATAATCAGAAGGATAACAGAATTCCTGGGCTAGTGATTCTACCCAGAAAGTAAGACTAAATATAGGTCTATAATGGTGTAAGAGACTGAATAAGGTGTAGCCTGAAGATCACTCTAACTGAGTCCTAGAATAATAAAATGAATAAAAAAGAAAAGAAACTCTAAGTCACGCCTGGGCCTCTACTAAAAGTAGCCAGGAGGCCCAGGATGAGCCTCAGGCTCAGGTTGACATGTGCTCAACCTTGCTGTTTGCAACTAGAATTACATTGATTTACACAGGCATTTTGCAGTCAATAATGGGCAATTTTATCTTCACAAGGTAAATTTCCATCTTGATAGTTTACATAAGTTATTTTTCACTACAAATCTTTGAATTTTCACTAGATGCAAAATCAATGCAACTATAATCACATAATCAATCACCAATGGCAGTTTCAAGAAACTTTCTGCTTTGACATGAAACATCAAATGATTTTTGGATTTATACATGACAAAATTTCAACTTCAGAAAATTTCTATCAGCTGATCAAGCTTCATTTGTCCCTTCCTCCCCAAATTTGCATGGTTGTGATATGGTTTGAATAAGTAGAGTACTTTTCACAATAAGCTTTTGAATATTGAAAATTTTGAAAAGCCACTGAGACAATAATCCATTACTCAGAGCTTTGCCTCTTTTAAGGCATTGGATAACAATGGAAAAATAATATATTTCTCAGTGAAAGCTGTTACAAGCAAATTTCTTCAATCTTGATCTATAGAGCGAGCAGTTTAAACTTGGGATTCACTATATGCTCCATTGTGCTATTATATTGCATTTTAGAAAATTTGCAAAGGCTTGATAGATTTTTCATCAGTAAGAAGTTTATCATACACTAGAAACTATAATCACAAAATTTAGCAATTAGCAGTTTCAAGTATGTTTCAATATCAACATAGAACATCAAAATAATATGACATTTGCACATAAGCAAAATTTCAGCGTAACAGATCAGGTAAGATTCTCATTGCGTGGCTATACCATTTTAAAAAGTTGTCTAACTTTACACGAAACAATTTCGCTATAGACTTTAATTGTTCACTAAGTTTGAAGTATTAACATAAGAAAATCAAAATACCAACTCACTAAAGGCTGTTTCAACCAAGGTCAAATCTTGAAATGAAACATCGAAATCGCCAATCGAGTAATCATTCCCGAATTGTCCCCATCCAAAAATCCCCAGTCCACCAATCAAAAAGACAAAATCAGAATCTATACCGAATCAGCAGTAATGACGAGGGAGGGGGGAACAAAGAGCAGCTTCTCGCCCTTGCGGATATTCTTGAGGGCGACGAGCCCCCGCTCGCCGACGTCCACACGCTGGATGGCCATCTTCTGCGTCGGCAGGCCCGACTCCGACAGCCACCGCTGCAGCCCCTCAGCGCTCTCGAGGGACTCGATCTCGCAGCCCCACGGGATCGTGCCGCTACCGCTCGGAGCGGCGGAGACTGCGCACCGGGCAAAGCGCCGCCAACGGCGAGGTGGGGTGGCAGCAAGCTGGCGGCCGGAGGGCTTCAGTAGGTTCTGCGGGCGGTGAGGTAAGAAGAAAGAGTAGAAGGTCGTGGAAACTTGGGTCATCGATGAAGAGGGACGAAGAGAGTGAGAGAGGGAAGGTGAGAGAAGAGGACCGAGAAGGAAGGGACGAGGGAGGGAAGCCTTATCTCATTGCGATTAAATCTGAACCGTCCATAGACATTTCTGAGAAGGAAAATTTTGAAATAGACCTTCAAAACTTTTGAGTTGTCCGAGCGTATTCCTCCTTTCGATATTTAAAAATTTTTATTCAACCTTTTGATGCAATAAATATTTTATTTTTGTTATTATTAAGGTATTGTATAGCTGTTAAAATATTATAATAATATCTATAGCAAATATTATAATAAGATTTTAAAAATTTTAATTTGTTATAATCAAAACTAATTCAATATAAATAAAAATAAAATAAAATAATTAAAACTAAATTAATATAATAAAAAGATCAAAATTAATTTTATATAATTATAAAATAATTATTATTGTCAAAACTAATCATAAATGACTAAAAGGAATATATATTTTTTGATCATAATAATTAATATAAAAATATATTATTATTATTATTATACTATTATATTATTCATATCCTATAATAATATTTATTATTATATTATGTTATAATACTAATACAATATGACTATAGTATTAGTATAGTTTTTTCAAAACTTTTCATACTAATAGTTGCTAATGTAGGGAGTTTTTGTGAATTCTAAAAATTAGAGGAGGCTATTAATCAACTGAAAAATTGTTAAGCTGCATGGTTAGTGAAATTGCAATCCATAATTTTGGAAAATTTTTATAGTTGACCAATTGCTACCTCTAAATTTTTGAATTTCTCATTTGCCCTCCGATGTGATAAATATTTCATTTTGATATCTGCTTTTATTAACAATTTTATAACATATTATAATAATTATTGTAATAATATTTTAAACATTATAACAGTACTGTATTTATTATAATAAAAATAAATTAATATAAAAAAAATAAAATAAAAAATAATCAAAATCAACCTAATATATATAAAAATAATATAAAATCGTCAAAACCAACACAATATATTTAGAAATAAGGTAAAATAATCAAAACTAAATCAATATAAATATAAATAAGATAAATTGATCAAAACTAAATAATATAATTATAAAAAATCATTAGGATAAAAAATAATTATATATAATTGAAGAAAAAAATATTTTTTATCATAAAGAAAAACACGAACTGAATTCGCAACAAACAACAGGCAAAAAAAAGAAACTCAGTAGCCCGAAACAAACAATGTTGTTTGGATTTAAACGGAATTAAAGCCTAAAAACAGCCATCGGCCTTCAACTCCAGATCATGCAAAATCCTCTTAATTAATTATAAATTAGTCATTAGAAGTCGGAACAGATCCTTCAGGACACATCTTTCTTCGTTTTTTTCAGATTTTTCTTTGAAACATCGTCGTCGTCATCCATGGAACCCGTGGCCATCCTCTTAGCCACCGGGGCGGTGATGGCACAAATCACCCTCGTCATCCGCCGCTTCTTCGCCCGCCTCGTCGACTGCCTCCATCACCCCCGCCCTCCGCCGGCCCGTCGCGTCACTGCAGACGTCCTCGTCGAGGCCGTCACCGGGCGCCGCCGCAGGGCCCAGGACTGAGCTGAGTAGAGCTGTGTAAATGGAAGACTCATTTGATGGCACTCTCCTTCCTCCTCCTCCTCCACGGAGAAAGGAAGGTCCAGAGTATACGTGGGCAACCACGAGAAGGTATATAGATTATTATTATTTGTTAACTCATGTCATTGTGTATATGTGTGTATCATCATCATCATCAGATCAAGAACGGAAGAAAGAAAGAAAAACAAGCAAGCTTGGGGGTTACAATTCGTTGTTCAAGGCTGCTCGTGTATTGTTTGTGTTTACGTTGTTAAGGCAAATCTTGCGTTAAAAATGCTGTTTTTCATATAATGTTGACGATGGGCAATAATCAGTTTGAGGAAACAAAATGAACAAGGACTTGAGAAAAGGAGATGCCCCACTCAAAGAAAATGAAATTCACAAGAGAAGGAATAAAATAAATAAATAAACATAAATAAGTAAACATAAATCGCCTTCAGTCGCTGCATCTATCCAGAAGAGACGTGCTGCTCAACTTCCCTCCACGCCTCACCCAGCTTAAACTCGAGCACGCCAAGCTAAAGCAAAGACCAACTGCCGGCATTGCAGAGGTTGCAGTACGTTTGCTTTCTTCCTCTCGGCGAAGGGTCATACGACGGAGAGACGATGGTGGTTTCTTCAGGTGTATTCCCTCAGACATATGGACTGTGTCGAGCTTTATATGTTGAAAGAGCTGAAGGCGCAGAGAGGTTCAATGCCGAAGCTCAGCCCATCTGGTTCTCAAATTCTGCAGCCTCGATACTTTGGTTGATCTACCTCCGGCTGTTCGTATTTGTGAAGGAACGATGAACGAATTACTCGGCGAGTCCTTGAAATGTTCACTACATGACCTAGCTTGATACTTTTTTTTTCAGATTTTTATTTGTATTCGTAATTTCAAAGACAAATATTTACATTGTACAGTGTGCAACTAAACTTGGGATATCACCACATCACCACTGTGTATAAAGAAATTTATTAGTGACAAGTTAATTAATTATTTACTAACTCTGCTCTTGTTTGATATCATGAATGTGCATCATCACATCAAGAAGAATTCACCACAGAATTCATCATTGTTTCTGCACTCATATACCGCAACAACTTTGGAGAGGAATACATCACAGATCTGAATGCATAGCAATTGACAGTAGGAAGACCCTGTCCACAATGGGAATTGATTCAAATTATATATATTATGATGATCAAAACAAGAAACTTTCTCCATGAGTACTTCTGCTGAAAGCTAGAGCTTGGCGGAAACTGCAAAAGCTTATAAGGCGCAATAATACATAGATTACATGTTCCTTTACCCCAGAACCTTTTGCTTAGAGTGACATAGCCATCGTAACAATATAAAGGAAGCCTGCAGTGAGAGATTGCAACTGCTTCCTAGTGTATGTCAGCCACATAAATTTGGGGCCACAACAGAAGAAAAGCATCGTAGTGCATTGTTTTACTACTGACCTAGCATTGAAAATGAATACTGGAAAACATTATCCTCAATCACTGTTGATTTTGAGGCTATTCATTGAATGGTTAAGGCCATTGCTTCCCTCGATCTTGTGGAGCTCAGACTCTAGAGTTTGAAAAATCTTCGAATCATTCAGGTCAGGCTCTGGCACTGCGACATGGAAGGACCCATGTTTGATTGGTCTGACACAATCTTGGCTGAATGATTGCTGCTTTATGTAGTTGTATAGCTGGTGGTGGAAGGGATGATCTAGTGAGTAGCAATCATCAGTTCCAGAAGATGAATACCTCGACGAACCCGAGCCTTCCCTTCTACAAAAATGTGGAAGCGATCCGTAGTCCATTATCTATGAAAGGAACAAGAAAAAAATGCTGATTAAAGTGGGATAAAGAGCTAAAAGCAGATTTTATCCCTACCCAACTGCATGGATGGAAATCCTGGTTTATTGTGAAAATCATGAGTAAAAGTTACAACTTGAGTTCTGACAAATGGAAGAGCACAGTTTCAAGCCTGTCTCCTTTTGCAAGTCCACATTCTGCATGTGAAACTGACAATGGAATAGGAAGAAGAAGTCTACAAGGCAGAGAGTTATGATAATGAAGACATTCTAATAGTTTGTTGCAGTGCCATAACAATGCAGTGGCAAAAATTATATGTATAATTGTGGTATCAGAGAACAGGCAATCAGATTGTAAGAAACATGATAAAGCACCAAACAGGATCAAGGTTGTGATACCTAACAGATAATAGCAAGTAGATCAATTTATGATAAGTACTTCAAATTTTTGAACGACTTCTTTAGTATGAGACTATTGCACAAAGGGTCAAAGAAATAATATTAAAAGGTGCAGGATTTCATAAATAGCTAAAAGAAGTTCCTTTTTTAATATAACTGAAATTAATTATATTGAAACCCATTCTTGATACAAAATCATATGCAGAAGTGACTAACTTTCAACAGTTCATCTCTGCCGGAACCTTGCAATACTTGCACTTTCTTTCTTGTCCTTTCCTGCAAAAGAGGCTTGACAACCTAGCAGAAAGTTCAAAAGGACGTCATTGACGTGGACAAAAACTCGTATCCAAAACCCATAGGAATACAAGCATAACAAAGGAATTTTCACGAAATCCAACGAGTTAATAGCCAAAGTTTATACCCAAATATCAAAATGAAGATTCTGTAGCGAAAGAGAACATACCTTCCAACACGCAGAAAATATGTATGGAGCATTTACAATATAATAAGTCTCTGTCTTCTCTGGATAGTTCAAATCATCAACGGTGGAAATGACTGTCAATAGCTGCATTTAACAGTCAATATGTTCAGTGCAAAGGAAACTAATATGAGCTTGGAAGAGAAGTATAATCTAAGGAAATCAAATCCAGGTAATTTGATTTTATTATGATAAGTCGAGACTACATCGTCACACATGGAAGTCCAAACTTCAAATGGTCCAAATTCAATGTGCCTGTTGACTGTTATACTCTTACGGAACAAAGAGAAAAAGTTATCAATCTGTTTATTCCCAGATTATGTGCAAGGTGGAAAGTCAGATGAGATTGACAAGGCTTGCCTTTATTTGGCTCAAGGCAGAAAGTTTTAATCCAGTCATATCCAAAACTTTTATGCAGGTGCCAATGTGTTGTCCTTGCTTCCTTGTTGCAGCAGGCTGCATTAGTCCTATAAGTAAATGAAGACAACATGCAAAGAGCAGATAAATGTAGCTTATGGAATGCCTACTCACCAAGACAACACGATCACGATATTCATTTATTTGAATGTGTGACTGGACATAATAATGAACCTAAAAGGGAGTAAAATAGAAAATTGATTAAGCTGAAGAATAAACAGTGTCAAAACTAAGCACGAAATGCATATACACATCCCAAAATCAACAGTATAAATTCCTAATTATGCAATATAAATATTCAGGATATACATGTAGCCGAACATTAAATAGCAGATTCTTCGTACCAATATAACAACAACTTAATTCGTACTATCCAGTTAATCATGGGACCGCAAGATGAACAACAGGACCAAGAAAGCTTGTGAAGGTGGCCAGCGCTGCAAGTCCGAATTGAATTTTTTACTATCCTGCAAACTAATGTGCCCAAAAATGCGTTATTCAATTATAAGCTAAAGCATTAGATCAATTGACCCACTGATGAGTCAAGTCCTTCTCTATCCACCTCTTCTGAACAAATCCCAAGCACATCAGAAGAATGCCCTCACTGGAACCATATTTGAAAGACCTACTCTGAGATTGCAAAAGATGACTGATAAACCATACCACGGGTCATTCAGGAGACCTGTCCTCGATCATACTGAACAAATTTAGCTAGAGAGACCTCAGTCTCTATAAGCATAAGAGTCATGGATTGGACCAGAGACCATGGGATCCGCCCTTAAAATCGTATAATTAGTAAGTCAAGATGGCAAGCTTGATGCACACAAGAATTACTGCTGATTTATATTCATGTACTCTAAGACTGGATGCTGAGCCCAAACCACATTCTACAGGTTGCAATTCTGATATGTTATATTTATGATTTTAATAGATAAAAGTGGACCCCCGACCTTATAGTGAAGCATTGTCCACAAGTGTCTTTGTTTCAAGAGTTGTTCCATTTCCCCAAGGAAGACAAAACAAATATATCCAGAAATTCAGAACTCAGGACACATTTACATGTGTTGTAGAACAAAACATTAACTCAAAACTGTTATAGAGAAGAATAACTATAACAGTGACCTTCACCTCAGACATATTCCCACCAATGCATATTCCTATTGAGCAAGGCAGAGCTTTTTCTTATCAAGATACAAACAAAAGGAAGCACATGATATTTGATAATTCTTACAGATGCTTTGTCAAAGGTACTGAGTCCAACACCAATAGCAAAAACCGGAAGACCCTGTCATAAAATAAGACTAAGGTTTCAACGTAAACCACACAAGGTAAAATACTGCAAGATGAATATTATTATAGAAGAATCCAGAGAACAAAGGAGCAAGACATTGTATATTCACAGATACAGATAAAACAGGAAACAGGGGATTATGAGCATAACTACAAGAAAAAGATAAGCAAAATACCTTCTTAGTGTATCCTGACAGTCCTATTAACTGTGAATCACGCACTGCTCTATATAAATCGTTAGGAATTATAGGTTTCTGCAAAAAAGACAACAAACTAAGAAAGCAAACAAATTTGGAAAGGAACAATGATTTTTAACATTAGACAGCTGGGCTCATTAACATGATTTGTCTAAACATTACTATGCATGAAGAATATCAGCACAACAGGATTTTTTAAAAACTAGGAAACTTTTGTAGGCATTTGCCGAGCTTTGATTGATACACATAAATATGTGGTCTTCCGACTAATAATTTCATCGTGTGTAAAATGCAGTGGCCACCCTTGATATGAACTATAGGGCTAACATATGTTTATAACGTCAAAGAAGAAGATCAAAAAGTTAGTTGATAACTTTGCCACTTAAATATTAAAACAAAAGAAGATGAAAAAACTCACCG
Organism: Trichopus zeylanicus subsp. travancoricus; assembly: GCA_005019695.1. Lineage (NCBI taxonomy): Eukaryota > Viridiplantae > Streptophyta > Magnoliopsida > Dioscoreales > Dioscoreaceae > Trichopus > Trichopus zeylanicus. Next base: position 67,553 of record RXID01022311.1, read on the forward strand.
ACAAAATGTTGTCTATCTCATTTTGGATCCTCCAATGTAAACAATCCACCAGCTGCAAGAAGAATGAGTATCATAAGTACTGAACCTCAATGAACTAAAAACAAGAGAATATTATAAATGTCAAGGATGTGGCAAACCATCTTATGAGCTTTGGAGACATTCCACTCTCTAGCTTTGAGGAAGCGTGCCAATGTTTCATTTGGATATCCTTGATGAATGTTCTGAAGGCGAATGGAAAAAAACAAGGATTCTTTTCTCATTGAAAAAGAAATTACAGAAACAGAAAATATGTTTCTTTTTCTCAGGAAAAACAGCTTATTTTTCTATTTGGAAAGTGGTGACAATTGGTTATGAAACGAGAGGAGAAGCAAAGAAAAAACAAACAAAAGCTTGAGAATTTAAAATTTTTTTATTGGAGACCATTAACAACACATGTTTGTCTAATATTAACAAGCCACCTATAGTGTTCAAATTATATGTATTTCAGAAGTTATTTCTTTTCTAATTGAGTTGCCACACAGGACTACTCCAGAAGCTGAAAATTGTAGTATATAGCTTCCATCGAAATTCATAAACCATGTTTACTTATCTTGAGCTCACATAACAAAAACACATTCAGCTGATAAGTTACACGCTTGAAGCTGTATGTTAGAGCGGAGGATTGATTAAACAGAAGATCATGGTCAGTAACACAATTGTGAATAGATTTTCACCTATTTTTCATTCCATAATATTATGGCTTTTCGAATTACTTTTGCTTAGTTGTCAGGAGATTAACATACATTTGTTCTGTGGACAGTACAATAAGCTTTTCTACCAATTAATTGGTGAATCCAAAGTCTGTAACTTCCAGTGACGGCAGACATGCTGAAATTGGCATGCTAAAATCACAAAACCGAGCCCAAATCAGCAAAGATACTAACAAGGTCCCAAGATCTGCCAAAAAGGTACCACCTTTTTGCTGTAACAGCAGTTCTCAAATCAGACACAATTGCCCTAGACTTCATCCAATCAGTTTTCAGAATTACATTCTAAACTACAAGCCACCAACAGCAAAAACAACATGCACAAACCCACAGAAATCAGCACAAGCAACCAAATTTCAGTACACTGCTATATCAGAACAGGGAGAAAACACAGAGATCTATCAATCTCCACAAAAACATTGCACAAACCCGAAACGAACAAAAAATCCCCAAACCTGAAACGTCCTCTTCAGCGGCTCATCGACTGCAAAGACACCACCACCACGACGAAAACAGCAAAATCAACAACCCAATCCACAAATAAAGAAAATTAACCCGGAAAACCGGGACCAAACGCAGTAAAAACCAGACCTCGCTCGATCAGCGCGCCGAGCTGCTTGATCGCCTCCTTCGAGTCGCTCCCCATGGCCCGAGACCCCGATCTGGGAACTGCAAATGAGGGGGTTCCAGAGCTAGGGTTTGTAGGCGGGAATGGAATGCCAGTCAAGAACGAAGGGAGGCGGAGGAGCTCTTCTTCTTGCTTCCCCTCCGGATTTAAATCTGAGAGCACCTTCTTCGTCTCCTTCCTCTGCCAAACTTTTCCAAGCATCCACAATAAAAAAAAAAGATTATATATATATATATATATGAGAAAAATGATCCAATTAAAATTTGGAGGCAGTTGCGGGGTTAAAAGTAGTTACTGTTGGTAAATCGCGTGCGAGATTTTTCTTTCACCTTCTCCGATCCGCTGCCTGGGATAAGCAGCAAATGGAAGCGAAAACCCTATCAGGTTTTACACGTGGATACGATGTGGGTCCCACGACTAATACACGGTCGCTTCTGGTTTGAGGTCCGGGCGTCGGAGGCAAATGGGCCCTCAACTTTCGCCTGGCGGCACCGACGCGCGGTCTTCGGCGTCCGCATTCAAATTTCAATGTACTGCGAGGATGCCAAGGAGGCCCGGCCCGGATTTCTTAGAGGAGAAATTAGGGCAAAAACAGAGAGTCAAAACGCCGCCTATTTAAAAAAAATCACAGGATAAAATATCTAAAGATTGGTTGTTCAAAATATAAATCTAAAAAAGGCAATTAAATTGCTATAAAAAAAACAAAAATGCTTATTAGATGGTCGGTCATTATTTATTTATACATTTGTTTATTTAAAAAAATAAAAAAATAAAATCCACTTGCTTAATTAAATAATTAGGTGACAGTAAAAAGTAGATGACGGGAAGGGAATCAGAGAGCGAGTCACATTGGAGAACATGAGGCTAAAACGGTGACATGGAGCAATCGGACGGGTAACTTGTCGTTTGTCACATAACAATCAAAGATTCCACCTCCCACCACATTCTCACGTGACTCCTGTTCTCTGCTCTTCTTGCTTTTCGCCTCTCAATTTCAAATCGCCGAGAAATAAAATTTAATATATATAATTTATAAGATTTTTATTTTATAAATTTAGATTTTAAAAATATTTTAATATTCGTCTCACTATATTATTTTGATTTAATATTCTTTCGATTTTCTTAAGCACAATACATATTTTTATGGGAATATAAATACAAAAAATGCCTCTAAATCGTTTGATAATATATACTGTAATTGAGATTAAAGTTAAAGCTAATAAATTATTTTCGTAAATTATTATTATTATAAATATTAACTATATAATAATTTAATAATAATTTGTTTAGTAAAAATAATTAGTCGGACTAATTTTTTATTAAGAGTGGTGCTGGTTGATAACGAAACAATATCTGGGTTTTGTAGAATGGAATTGAATTAAAATGCGGTGACTTTATTGACCGCAACGTGTTTAGAATAAACGAAATGGAATTTTGCATCGCTGACGACGAGCATATTCGGCACGTAACTCTGAATTGTTGCTTTCGTCTTTTTCCATTGCGTCGGCTGCGCCGGATCGCACAACAAACGAACTAAATGTGTTTGAAAATGAACCCAAGATCGAATACCGTGACACGATAAAAAGCTATGAAAATTCTCCCACACAAACATTTTTTTAAATTATTTTTTAATTAATTAAATTCAATTTTTTAAAAAAATATTTTTAAAATTATCTTAATCCGTATAATTTTCTGTAATTTTACAGTAAGACCAATGTAACATATAAATGAATTCATAATTAGCTATATAAAATTATCAGATAATGATTAGAGATTTCAAATCTCAATCCAAACCAACTCTAAACCATTACGACAACAAACATACAAAAATTTTGGGCTTTGGGCTATATTTTTTGGACTGGCCCAGGAATTGGATCAAAAACTTAGGTCCCATTTGTTTTAGGATCAGGATTAGAATTATTTTTTTTCTTATAAAATTAATATTTATTATTTTATATTATTATAAAAAATTAAATAGTTTTTAAAACTTTAAATTATTAAAGTATTAATTTTGATAAAATAATATTAATTTATAAAAGTGATTCATTAATCTTGATCTTTGATCTTAATCTCTAATTAAATGGCCCTTATTATTTATGGAGAAGTTGATATTCTCAATGTCAATAGGGCTCTGGTAACGGCCCAGCCCGCATGAGCCTGAGGCGGACGGAGAATTCTCATTTGAGGCCATGCCATTTTTTTTTTTTCTCATTAGAATCACGGACCATGTGATTTGTGGAGATTAATATTTTTTTATCTCGTTTAATATTTTCTTTTTTGAATGAGATATTTAATATATGGCGATGAATCTTGGCTCATAGGCAACCCGAATCTTTTCATCTCATTGTGGTTCACGTGACAGGTCAAAGTCCATGTCACGTGATTTTTTCGCTTCCATCTCCTTTACATATAGGCCCCTGAAGGACCGCCAATTACAATCAGAGACTAGATTTCCGCGGTCCAAATACTTGCACTAAATTTAATAAAATTAATTGAAGTGTCAAAACTCAAAAGTATCCCTTTCTATTTACAAAAAAAAAATTACACATAATTATCTAGGGTTTGTTTGGTATCAATGTTGTAAAAATGAATTATTCTTATTTGGTTCGTGAATAACAAAAACTTATTTGCTACTTTGAAATCATGCAAAACCCCAAAATTTATAATATTATAAATAAATTCTTCAAAAATTAATTCGATTGGAGTTATTTAAATTTGTATCTTGTAATAATTTTTAATATTTTTTTTAAGATTATTATTTGTAAGTTTAGTATTTTATTGTTATAATTAAATTTTAATTAATATTGTTATTTAAATTATTTTAAAAAATATGTTAAAATTGTTAGTGTTAGTTAAATAGAAGTCGATACAGTTGATTTAGATCAATTCAAGTAAATTTGGATTAGATCAAATTATACTCGGATTAATTAAACAGGTCTAGTCGAATTAAATTGGATAATGATATGAATTTGACAATAAATAAGATCAGACGACCCATTTAAATGCAAAGTCGAGTTTGGATTTAAAATTTTAAGTTATTTAATAAATAGTTTGGGTTTAAGTTTAAACCATTTAGTGCGTGAACATAAATTTTTTAGGTGTATCCAACCCATTTAGGACTTTTTCAACGGTTTCAAAAAAATTTAAAAAATGAAAGGTTGGTCAAGAACGTACATAAAAAGGCCAAAACAAACAAGGATCCAAATTGCAAGCTCTGAGTCTCCGAGGTGGCACAAAAAAGGCCACTTTTTGCACATTCACCCCTGCAAAATCACAGAATTACTTACTTGCATGCCCCATTAAATCTTTATATCCAAATTCCCCTTGACAAATGACTACTTACACCAAAAGCCATCTTAGCGGCCACAATGATTTGCCTCTAGAATCATAAGTTTTGTTTTAACTTTCTCAGAAAACCTGATCCAATTGTTATTATGTGTGATTATATCTAGCTCGTTCATACTTTTATCATGCTGATTCAAATGGATGAATACCATTATCTAAATTTCTAGATCGATTATCGAGTTCAGATCTTGAATAAATCGAATTTGTTTATATATATATTATTTGTAATATTTGAATTTTAATAATATACTAAGATGAAAAATAACTAAATTAAAAGTAAATTAAAATTTGAGTCGTAGGTTGAATTGCTAACCAAGATTATTGATCAAGATAATCGATATCAACATTCAGAGGGAATGTTACTGACAAGTTCAACTAAAAAATATCACACGCTCAACTCACACATGAAAGTCGTCAAGTATTTATAAAAACTAATGGATAACATTCTTTGAAGATTGATTTATAGTGCATTCGAGGATTATGACAATTAGTTACTAAAGATTTAACAAGATTAAAGCAGAAAATCATGGGTTCATGCCAATTTTTATTTTTTTCTATATTTTAAGTGATTTTTATTAATTCGAGTATTACAACGGTGGTTATCGGAGAGTTTTTAGCGATGTTATTTATAATTTTCTTCCTCTTATAAATTAACAAGAGAGGATCATAGTGAATTTAGATTTCAAAGAAACTCTCATATTAAAATTGGTGATTAATTAAATTCCGTCAACAAATTTGATTTTATTTAAGCCAGTTGTTGTTTTTGTTCATTGAATATATACTTATCAGTAACTTAAGAATAAACGGGTATATTTGTAACAAATGGAGCCTGGCACAAAAATATAGTAATTTTTAGGGATATATATGCAAATGTCGCTTTCCGTGGGTGGAAATCAAAGTATCAACTCCCGCGTTCATCGTCTCCTACCAAAAAAACACCAGGTACTCTCCGCGTTTACCACCATCTCCCGACTCTTAGTACATGGGGAGCACAAGTGTGTGGGAGATCGAGGAGGAGGATCTCAGCGACGCGGCGGGGCATCACCGGGCCCTCGCAGCCAACGGCGGAGCCGCCGAAGACATGTATGTCGCAGTGGGGCGGCAGAGCTCGAGCATGGACAGGCTCGCTTGGGCTCTGAAGCACGCCGTGAATCCCGCGGGCTTCGTCTACCTCATACATGTCTTCCCCGAAGTCCATCATATTCCTACTCCCTGTGAGCTTCTTTTTTTCCTTCGTTAAACCATTTTTTTACTTGTACAAAAATAGGCAAAATGACTATCGCTTTGTTCAATATATATTTTTATTATATATCCTAGTGCATTTTTGAAAATCAATATATCATTTAAAAATTCGCGTTATTTTGACATTAAAGAGGAAAATGTGTCATTAAAATCCTCAAAAATTGAGTGGCATTTATTGTTGTTGAAATTCAGTAATAATTTTGGATAATATGACTGTGTTTTTTATTCGAAATCATAATCAGGATTATTCTGTTCTAACTAATCTATCATTCAAATACCACAAAAATAATCAGATTATTTTTACATTACTTTAAAAAAATTATAATACTACACATATATTTATTCATTCAAATTTCAATAAATAATATATCTAAAAGCATAAAAAAAATAAAAAAAATTTAAACTATTTACTAATTAAATTAGTATCAAAACATTAAAATTTTGATCAGATTATTTTTTATATTTTAATCTTGATTTTAAACTTGAGTTTGGTTTTAATATGGAATCAAACGATGTTTATTGATTCGTGAATTAGCGGATAAATAATTTTTTATGATCCTCTTAGAAAAATATTGTTTCGATGAAAACAAAAGGATGTCAAACCTGACCGGAAATAATTGGACTCTTCATCGAGTTCAGATAGGGTGGTTTGAACTCCTCGGAGCTTGCTAATCCGCATTTTACATTTTAGACCTCTACATAGCATATATTATAATTATTAGTTTTTAGGGGTAAAACGAAAAAAGTATAGTCAGAGTGGACCCCTGTTATCAAAGATCGCTGCCTAGAACCGGTAAGCATCTTTGAAAAGTCAACCCGCAGGCTTGGGCTTTCAATGGGCCGGTCTGGCCTCAAATGAGAGCCCTACTTCGTGATCATTGATAGAACTAAGACTCCCTGTGCACATTATTATTATCGACAAAAGTTATATGTGATCCAAAATAATAGAGAAGCTTTGCAAATAACCCCCTGTAATATTATTCACTCCACCATCTAAAATATCCTCAAATTGCGAGGGCTTTTGTGAGTATATTACTCGTTTATACATTTGCTTCGACAGTAGGAATGGTGCCAAAGAATCAAGGGAGTCCACAGCAAGTGGAGACATACATCAGTCAACAGAGAATGAAGAGAAGAGAAATGTTGCAGAAATTCTTGAATCTTTGTCACGCCTCCAAGGTAATTAACTGTGATTTTATTCCTTAATTTGGTGTAGATTTTGGTTAATCATAGTGTATAAACAGATGCACGAGTATATACAAATGGAAAATTAGCTGCAAGCAGACACTCTTCTGATAGAGTGCGATTTGGTTGCCAAGGCAGTCATTGATCTCATTCCAGTGCTCAATATCGAGAGGTTGATTGTGGAGACTTCCAAGTCTAGTTTGAGGTGAACAAACAAGTAAAAACTATGTTTATCTGATTTCCCAGCTTTTACCTCTTTCGATTTTTCTCTGAAGGAAACTGAAGAGAGGAAGCAGCAAAGCAGAGCAAATACACAGAAGTGCACCTCAGTATTGCCAAGTTACCGTAATATGCCAAGGAAAAGAAGTCAAGAATAGCGATCGAACGACTTCGTCTCCTTCAAACACAGCAAACAACAAGGATGATGTGCAAGCACGCATCAAGAACAGAAATTCAGTGATTTGCTACTGTTTTTCTAAGATGGCTATGGTTCGTGGCCAAATGCACAGAATTCCTCTTTATACATCAAAGCGTATGCATTGCTTTGTTGCACACGAAGGTGCCATGGAAACCATAAGGCACCCTTTGAGGCAATCCTATTTTCGCAACTGGGGCTGCCGAAAAATTCTTCGCATCGACGATATAAACCTGCAAGTAACATGGGCAAAAATTTCCAATCAGATATCGATTTTCTAAAGCATTTGTATCCAAAAAAACCAGAGAAAGAAGGAGAGAGAGAGAGAGAGCATATGATGAACTGTTACTTGAGATTCGTTTGTGCTCTCATCATGGACATAGCACAGCAGCCATCCATCATCTTCATCAGCTCCAGCTTCCTTCTCCACAAACTGCAGTCCAGAGCAGAAGTGGTTTTCTTCCAGCTCATGGTACTCAACTTTTATGTTCTCTCTATTTTCCTGAAATCCATGTGTTCTTCAATCAGTTTAAGCTATAAGTTAACAAGTAGAAAACAAGAGGAATTGCCCAACCTCATCCTGATCATCGAAGTAAAGCTTTGCAAACATCTTGAACTTGCCCAAGCCTGCCCTTTTTCATCAGGATCAATCGAAGTTCGAGAATGAGTATACATACATATACGAAAAGCCAAAGAATGTATACATTACCTGTCTTAGATGTTGCTGCAGAGTCTACAACTTGTGTGTATGCATACTTGTTCTTGATACCGACGAACCGATTATTGATAGTCGGGAAATCCATTGCTATCCCTTTCTCTGTGATGTATCCTTCTTTCACCGCGCCGGTTTTCATGTCAAGTCTCCATTCATATGGGCGAGAAAAGAGAGTTCCATCCTTTGAAGGATCATAATCTTGTGATCCTTCATCTGGTTGCAGAAAAGCTTTTTTGTGCCAGTCAGTTCGCTCTGTTCCGTAGACCGGCCCTGTGAGCACATTCTCTAGCATTCTGCAACCTCTTACAATGACCTGTCTCTCAAACACGTTGATTGAAATGATTGTATTTTTAGGTTTTGAACTCTGAACAAATGGACAACTATAAAAAGATGTTAATACGTAGCTTATATATCTAACCTCATCACCAACCTCAAAGCAGTTGATGATATGGAAGCTACAGTGATTCTCAACATTGAACCAGGTAGTTGATTCTTCATCACCGAACCGTGGCATCACGCCGATTCTAGATTTTCCAACATGATTGAACCATATAAATCTGAAATAAGGAAACTGTTAATCGAGTTTAATTGCTCAAAGTTATTGCTGTCCTTCTCTTTATATTGTCAGATATTTCAATTACTTACGGTTTGCCAGAGAGAAGATTTTCAAATCCAAATCTAAGCGGATAATCGAGGATAATGTTGTAGCTGAAACCATGAGGAACCATACAGCAAGCATCATACTAACACTGTTAAATAACATACAGAATTTGGTTCATTGATAGTTTGAAGCCTCACTTCTCAGTTACCCCGAGCTCATGGACTAATTCAGCTGAATTGAACTTGAGGTCAGCTTTGTGAAGTAGCTTCTTTCCATCAGCTAATTCAACAGTGCATTGTAACATCTCGAGAGAAAACTCTGTAGAGAAGCACTAAAGAGAGCACTTGGGTTTCATTTCTCACCTGAGATGACACCAAGTACAAAGTGAGGCTTGTTGACGCTAGCTCCCATTATGGCCAGCTCTCCAGTTCCTGGGACTTTCTGTGCAGAGGTGAATACAGAACTACTAAACAGATGCAACTCAAATTCTATCTGAAATGATCAAGTATTTCACTTTAGAGAAGCTTGCGACGAGAAACAACCTTTGGGTGACTAGTGAAAGTGCGACCCCAAGCTCCATCGACGTCCCACTGCTTCAGAGTGTTGAGATTGGAGGGATCGATCTCAAAAGGCAAATGGCTCTCTGCGACTGTATACAGCTTCCCTCCAAGTTCAAACACATTGGTGCTGTTGAAATCTCGGAGAAATCTGCCAAATCTCATCTAACACCAAAAGGTAAAAGAACAACTTAGCAGAAAGAAACAAAAGGATATGTGACAGTGACAATGCTTGTTGGTCAGCATCATAGTGTTTGAGAGACTTGCCATGTTGAGGACATAGGCAGCAAGAATGGCGAGAGGCTGACCATCGGCAGTAGGGAGGAACCCGACCTTCCTTCTATTCTTCTCTAGGAGGAAAGTCTCGGATTCCACGTACTTGTTCTTGTATGAAATTCTCCATTTCCCTTCACCATCTTTGCTGAAGTAAGTGGCATGAAGCATGCCATCTCCTTCAACCCAAGCCAAGCTTGTGCTGCCCAATGCACACGATGCAACCGTCTGCTTCGGGTACAAAGGATTTGGACCTGTTCATGAATAGATTTGGTTACTCCGCCTCCATAAATTATTGGTTTCATGTTTGTCTCCGACAGAGCTGCCAAACTCTACGCGGATTAGTCAAAAATCATTAGATGACAACAACAAACTCACCATTTCTTACGTAGACACCTTCAGCGAAATCCTCGGGAATTTCTCCCTCGACGAGCTCCACCATCACCGCCTCTCCGATCTCATCCACGGGCGCAAAATTCCCCTATAATCCTTCATATTCAGAATCAATCTTGAAGAGTTAAAATGGTGAAACATACTAATGACGTACATCATTCAATGCCTTTTGCTCCTCAAACTTGTAAAAGGAATCCACAAAGGCATCGAAGATATTCATGGAAGCCATCTTTATGGACATGGGGACATCTGTTTTCAATGGGAGTTGCTTCCATCCTCTCAAGATTGGCTGCAAAAACATCGAAGAAACCTACTGAGCAGTTAAAATGTAGATTGAAGCGAGTGAAGAACATGATTAATGAGTTGTCACCTTGAAGGAGGAAGAGAGTGAGGAAATCAAGTTGTGGAGAGGAGGTATGGGGCTAGCGTTTCCTTGGCTACGTTTGATGGTACAAGAGCTCATCAAAGAAGCCATGAATGAGAGAAAGAAAGAGAGAAAGCTGTGTATGATATTGAATCACAAAAGCATCATGCATTAATTGGCATTTTATAGAGAAAAGGCCAAGTAAAGAAAAAAATTTACTAAACACCTCCGGCTAAGCAGAAGAATTTTTTATAACAATAGTGAAAAAGGTAAGATAAACCTAAACAATTACAGCAACAAGTAGTATATAATTATGCAAAATTTCAGGTAAATATATCCACAAAAACCCTTGTTTGTGTGAAATATTTTTCTTAGTCTCTTTGTTTTTCATAGTTTTGAGCATCTTTTTGACTTCAAATCACAAATGCCATGCAAGATTCCAAGCTTTGTTGTTTTGGACTAGATGCACTCTTCTACGTTGCAATTACGTACTCAAAGGTGCCTTGAAACATGAACTGATGGTGTCTGGATTCAAAGAAGCAAGTGGGCAATGGATTGCTACTGCTAATTAGAAATTGAAGTGGTCACCAGAGACATCCAAAAGCCACACATGATTCCATAAACAAGATTCGGTTCGGGAAACGTCTCTTCACATGGTCTAACATTTGTTGTGATTTCTCATTTATCCATTCGGTGGTTGCAACCATTTCTCATATAGTGATACTGCATTATATGAGCCTTAGTTTATGAAATATGAGTCTTTTTTATTATATATATTGGACTCTATTTATTTAATATCCGATAGGAGACTAATTTATCACACTTGACATTATAACAATCTCTCCTTTCAGGTGTGATTTGACTACATTAATTTAATACTCTTAAACAAAAACTCTTTTACTCAACCAATTTCATTGTATAATCCATACTAACGGAGAGAGATTAATATACGATTCAATTCAGTTGTATCATCACGATAATTTCGGTGTTAAAAGTTTGCACAGCTTTAAATCTAAGTTCTGATACCAGTTGTTGGGGAGTCTCAAAAGTGTCAAACCAAATCAATATAGTGAGTTGGACATCAAACTATTTCAAAAGCCTAAACTCATGAGATATAAATCTTTTTCATTATATATATTAAACTAATTCATCGCATGACATTATAAGTAGACGCTGCTCAAGCCGAGAAAGGATGCATGTTCACGATTACTGCCTATCAAGGGAAGAACTCTTGCATTTCCAAGTCATGGATTTTGCTGCTTCCTTAGCACTGCGTTCTTGAGGGCAAGGTTCAAGTTGGAGTATTGAAGGACAGATTTTGATAGATATTCCTGGATCTCCATGAATTACATGCCATGGAAAGGGGCCAATTGCTCTGAAGACGGTCTAGTTCCAATGCATACGGAGTCATCAAACCTAAGCAGTTCTGACTTTTTTTCAACTTTCAATCCACAGACAACACTAGTTGCAGTTGCATTGACAATTACTCTAATCCTACTTCTTCTAGTGGATTTGGGTTTTCTCAGAGTAGCTTTGTCTGAAAGATTCGGAGAAGATAGCAGCGAAGACTTATCATTAATGGCTGAGTTGAGGACTGTGAAGATTTCCTTCTCACTGCACTTTGTTGGAGGATTAGTTGTTCGCTTCTTGCAGTCCACAAAACACGATATTCCGCCTCCAAAGCCAGTTTTCATTGCTGAATTCCACCCATCTCCAATGGAGGATCTGATATCATTTGCAAGTTTGGTCTTTGATGGCTTTCTTCTTCCTCGGATTGCTCTCAATGGGCTTTTGCGCTCAAAACAGAAGGCTCTCATGTTAGAATTTGGACTATGAATCATGTACATTTATGCATAAGGACATGTAGACGTACATGTATTGCATGAAATTATTGTGTATATATTTCTATTATATGGTATAAGGACCCAATTGAGGTGATCTATTTAATTTAGGATTTTTGTCATCTAAAATATAAGTGTGGTGTCTAAATTGTGAATGTGTAGAATTCATGGGGTTTAATTGTTAATTATTGATGGACTAATTAACAATTAACCCATTAAGATTTATGGGTGTGGTCCCTGACTGTGGAATTTAATATAAAAAGGAAAAGAAACCCCAGATCCATCGTGAGGAAAATTCCAAACAGTCAGAAGACCTCCTCCCAAAACCCCTTCTCCTCCTCCCCTCGAGTCCGGCGCCGGCGCTAGGGTTCCAACGAGTTCGAGAGTCCGCCGTCATCGGATCTCTGGAGAGGCCGCTGCGCTGCCACGCCATCACGCCGTCCGGCCTCCTCGCTGCCACGCCGTCGTCCCCGCTGGGCCACGGCTGCCAGCAGATCCGTGCTCTCCCGCGCCTCCGGTTGTCGTCACCTCGAGCCGTCGGGCCGAAGCGGGCGTCGCCGCAGCCCGAGCAGCCTGCGCACGACGGTTGCCGCACGACGCCTGCCTCCGCACGACGCCGAGCCGTCGGGTCCCGTGCTGTCTGCACACGACGCCTGCGCGCAGCAGCGACGCACGCCGCCGTCTCTGCTACCGGTCGCCGGAGCATCGCACGCCGCCATCTCCGCTGCCGGTCGTCAGAGCACCGCACGCCACCGTCTCTGCTACCGGTCGCCGGAGCGCAGTGGGCTTGATTGGGTGTCAGTCTTATCCCAATGGAATCAGTTACGCTTCCGTGATCTTTATTTTTCTCAATGATCTGACATGAATGTTTCTGGATTGTTTTGGCATACATTCCCTGAATTTCTTACAAGTGGCATCAGAGCCAGGTTTCATGTTGGATTTTTGAGAATGCATGTTTTCATGGATTCAATTACTAATATTTTAATTTAATTTGGTTCAAGCAATATGTTGCCAAAGTAACCTCTATTGTGTAGATTGAATTAAACTAAAAATATTAGGAAGGCATTACATGCTTGAAGTTTCATGCGGGTAATAACCGGCCCAAAGGAAGGTTATTATTTGGCCGAAATCAAAGCATATTTGTGGTAATAAATATGTGACAATTATTTGGTTTTATCCATGTGGGTAATAAGTCGGTCCAAAGAAAGGCTTATTATTTGACAGGACTTTATTGTCAATATTTGATTGCCACACCAAGAGTACCACTTACAAATTGAATTTTGTCCAAAGACTTAATTTCAATATTGTGCTAGGTATCTTGAGATGAGATTTAATTTCTTTTTGTGAGCTGATTGTGTTTTGAATTTTTGTTCTCTTTCCTTTGACTTTGTGAATGCTTCTGCTGTCACTGCCAATATCAATGGCATTCCAGTGCTCAATGGGAGCAATTTTAAGACTTGGAAAAATAAGATAACTATAGTCTTGGGATGTATGAATCTTGACCTAGCATTGAGGAAGCCACGTCCTGCACCTCTTACAGATGAAAGCTCTGCTAATGATAGGAGAGCTTTTGAGAGGTGGGAATGCTCTAACCGCTTGAGTCTTATGATAATGAAAAATGCTATCCCAGAGACGTTTTTGGACACTATGTCTGAGGAGACTGATGTTAAAAGGTTCCTTGAAACCCTTGAAAAGCGCTATATGAAAAGCGATAAGGTGGAAACAAGTGCAGCCTTAAGAAAACTTGTTTCCATGAGGTACAAGGGTAACGGGAACATAAGGGAGTATATTCTCGAAATGTTTAATCTTGCAGGGAAATTAAAAACACTAAAATTAGAGCTTTCGGAAGACTTGCTCATTCATTTAGTGTTGATTTCTCTTCCTCGGTAATTCAGTCAATTTGAAGTGAGCTATAATTGTCAGAAGGTGAAATGGACAATGAATGAGCTCATTTCTCATTTAGTACAAGAGGAAGACAGGATGAAACAACAAAAAATTGAGAGTGCTCATTTGGCATCATCTTCTTACGGACAAGACAAGAAGAGAAAAACTAAAGATGTTGCGGTGAAGAAACTGCAAAAGAAGCAGAAAAATACATCCGAGGGACATAAGGAAAAGAAATGCTTCTTTTGCAAGGACTCTTCCCATTTTAAGAAAGATTGTGCCAAATTTCACGCTTGGCGTGTGAAGAAAGGTACATCTTTTGCTCTTGTTAATTCTGAAGTTAATTTAGTTTCAGTACCTAGATATACTTGGTGGTTGGATTCGGCTATCACAACTCACATAAGTATATCTATGAAGGGTTGCCTGAACTCCCGACAGCCAAATGATGACGAGAAGTACATCTATATGGGGGCTGGAAAAGGGGTTGAAGTTATGGGCATTGGGACTTTTCGGTTGTTATTACGTACTGGTTTTTATTTAGAATTAAATAATACATTTATTGTTCCGTCTTTTAGACGGAATTTGATATCCATTTCTATTTTGGACAAAGAAGGATTTGTTTGTTCATTTGGTAATAGAAAATGTGATATTTATTTTAATTCTGTGTTGTATGAAACTAGTCATTTAACTGATAATGACAACCTTTATTTGCTTCATATAGAAGGTTCATACAGTGAGTCCCATAATACTGAAACAAAAGGCACTAAACGCAAATTTTCAAATGAAAATTCCTTTAAATTATGGCATAAGCGTTTGGGTCATATCTCAAAAAGGAGAATTGACAGACTTGTGTCAGAAGGAATTCTTGAAAAACTTGATGATTCATATCATAATATTTGTGTTGAGTGTATAAAGAGAAAAACCACAAATAAGAGCAAAGTAGGAGCTGAGAGAGCTAAGGAAGTCTTAGACTTGATACATACAAATATTTGTGGACCGTTCCCTACAGCTTCTTGGAATGGTCAATAATATTTTATCACATTCATAGATGATTACTCTCGATATGACTACCTATATTTAATTCATGAGAAATTACAAGCATTGAATGTTTTTAAGTTGTTCAAAGCCGAAGTTGAAAACCAACATGGTATATCAATTAAGGCTATAAGATCTGATCGTGGTGGTGAATACTACGGAAGGTACGACGGATCAGGTGAACAACGTCCAGGTCCATTTGCTAGATTTCTTAGTGAGTGTGGGATCGTTCCTCAATACACCATGCCGGGTTCTCCGAACATGAATGGTGTAGCTGAGAGACGAAATAGAACCCTTAAGGATATGGTACGAAGTATGATTTGTCGTACAACTTTACCTCACTCACTATGGGGAGATGCATTAAAGACCGCAATGTATATTCTCAATAGAGTTCCTACAAAAGCTGCTAACAAAACCCCTTATGAGTTATGGACGGGTAAGAAACCTGTCTTAAAGCACTTACGAGTTTGGGGATGTCCAGCTGAAGCAAGGCCTTATAAGCCAAATGAAAAGAAACTGGATGCAAGAACTGTTAGTAGTTATTTTGTAGGATATGCTGAAAGATCACGGGGATTTAAATTCTACGATCCTAAAACAAGAACATTTTTTGAGACAGGAAATGCTCGGTTCTTTGAGGATGTTGAGTTTGGGGGGGAAGATAATGTTAAAGGTTTTGTGTTTGAGGAGGAGTTGGAAAATATTCCTTTTCATGCTTGAAGTTGTTGATCATGATCAAGCTTTCATTCCTAACATGATTCAACAACATCCGGTACAAATCCAAGACTATGCTGAACTTCCAACTCATCAAGATCATCCAGTTATTCCTCAAACCATTATTCATGAGGAAAATGTGGATCAAACTCAACATACTCAAATTCAAAAAGAGTCTGTGCCTTTAAGAAGATCCGCTAGAGAAAGGAGAAAAGCAATTTCAGATGATTATGTTGTTTTTCTTCAGGAACATGAGAATAACATTGGCTTAGAGGGAGAGGATCCACTCACCTTCCATGAAGCAGTCAATGGTTCCAACTCTCAAAAGTGGATTAATGCCATGGGTGAGGAAATGCAATCCATGAAAGACAATGACGTTTGGGATCTTGTTTCATTGCCTGAAGGTGTGAAACCTATTGGTTGTAAATGGATTTTTAAAACCAAAAGGGATTCACAAGGTAATGTAGAAAGATATAAAGCTCGTCTTGTCGCCAAAGGATTCACCCAAAAGGAAGGCATTGACTATAAAGAGACTTTCTCTCCAGTTTCTTCGAAAGACTCTTTTAGGATCATCATGGCACTTGTAGCGCATTTTGATCTTGAGTTACATCAGATGGATGTAAAGACCGCTTTTCTTAATGGAGACATTGAGGAAACAATTTATATGTTACAACCGGAGGGGTTGGATTCCAACGAATCTAGCCAATTGGTTTGTAAACTTAAGAAATCCATCTATGGGCTTAAGCAAGCTTCCCGTCAATGGTATCAAAAGTTTCATCAGGTTGTTCTCTCATTTGGGTTTAAAGTGAACCCTGTTGAATATTGTGTATACCATAAGTTTAGTGGGAGTAGATTTATTTTCTTAATCTTATATGTGGATGATATTTTGCTTGCTAGTAGTGATGTAGAACTGCTTCGAGAAACCAAGAAATTTCTTTCGGAACAATTTAAAATGAAAGATCTTGGTGAAGCATCCTTCGTATTAGGGATCCAAATTCATGTGATCGTTCACGAGGAGTTTTAGGATTATCACAGAAGGGTTACATCGAAAGTCTATTAAAACGATTTAGCATGCAAAATTGCAGGCCACATGAAACCCCCGTATCTAAAGGAGATAAATTTAGTTTGAACCAGTGTCCCAAAACTGATACTGATTCCAAGTTTATGAAAAATATTCCTTACGCATCAGCGGTAGGGAGCTTTATGTATGCGCAGGTTTGCACTCGTCCGGACCTCACATATATTGTTGGAATGCTTGGTAGATATCAAGCTAATACAGGAAGAGAACATTGGGTAGCAGCCAAAAGAGTCTTCAGATACTTACAAAGCACAAAGGATTTAATGCTCACATATGGAAAGTCAGATAGACTTGACATCATTGGGTTTTCTGATTCCGATTTTGTTGGATGCCAAGACAGTCATAAATCGACATCTGGCTATCTTTTTTTGCTAGCTAGAGGTGCAGTTTCATGGAAGAGTGCCAAACAAATACTCGTTGCATCTTCCACTATGGAGGCTGAATTTGTAGCTTGTCATGAGACATCTAATCAAGCTATGTGGCTGCGAAACTTTGTTTCAGGACTACAAATAGTTAATGGTATTGAAAGGCCACTTAAGTTGTACTGTGACAGTAGAGCAGCAGTCTTGTACTCAAATAACAACAGGAGCTCTTCAAAATCTAAGCATATAGATATTAAGTTCCTTGTTGTGAAGGAAAGAATTCAGAGTGGGTTAATTAGTATTGAGCATGTGGGAACAAACTCTATGATTGCAGATCCGCTCACTAAGGCATTAGCACCCAAGGCCTTTCATGATCATGTTACAAATATGGGTGTTGTTGCATTTGATGCCATTTGATTTAGTGGGAGTTTGTGTTTTTATTTATGCTTGGTACTGTACTTAATGTCATGACATTAATAAATTATTCAGTTATTTTCAGTTTTCATTATTTACTCTGAATTTTGATGTCATTTGGTTAAAGTTGGACCAGTTGGAAATAGGCATGTGCAGATCACATTACATGTAATTTTCATGCTACACATCCACACTTGATTTATGTCATTTAGTTAAATTGATGCATAAAATTAATGTGGGTTTAGTTGCAAACAATAGCAACGACTGCCTCTTTAGTCCTTGTGTTAGTGAGACTAATGGACGAAATCGGTTTAGATGACTTTTCTAGTTGTGTACACATTAAAGATGTAGAGATGTATATGCAATAGAAGTTATATGTACATGGTTATATATAGTTCAAGTGGGAGATTGTTAGAATTTGGACTATAAATCATGTACATTTATGCATAAGGACATGTAGACGTACATGTATTGCATGAAATTATTGTGTATATATTTCTATTATATGGTATAAGGACCCAATTGAGGTAATCTATTTAATTTAGGGTCTTTGTCATCTAAAATATAAGTGTGGTGTCTAAATTGTGAATGTGTAGAATTTCTGGGGTTTAATTGTTAATTATTGATAGACTAATTAATAATTAACCCATTAAGATTTATGAGTGTGGTCCCTGACTGTGGAATTTGATATAAAAAGGAAAAGAAACCCTAGATCCATCGTGGGAAAAATTCCAAACAGTCAGAAGACCTTCTCCCAAAACCCCTTCTCCTCCTCCCCTCGAGTCCGGCGCCGGCGCTAGGGTTCCGACGAGTTCGAGAGTCCGCCGTCATCGGATCTCAGGAGAGGCCGCTGCGCTGCCACGCCATCACGCCGTCCGGCCTCCTCGCTGTCACGCCGTCGTCCCCGCTGGGCCACGGCAGCCAGCAGATCCGTGCTCTCTCGCGCCTCCGGTCGTCGTCACCCCGAGCCGTCGGGCCGAAGCAGGCACCGCTGCAGCCCGAGCAGCCTGCGCACGACGGCTGCCGCACGACGCCTGCCTCCGCACGACGCCGAGCCGTCGGGTCCCGTGCTGTCTGTGCACGACGCCTGCGCGCAGCAGCGACGCACACCGCCGTCTCCGCTGTCGGTCGCCGGAGCGCAGTAGGCTTGATCGGGTGTCAGTCTTATCTCAATAGAATCAGGTACGCTTCCGTGATCTTTATTTTTCTTAATGATCTGACATGAATATTTTTGAATTGTTTTGACATACATTTCTTGAATTTCTTACATCTCACTCCTCCATTTTATGTCGGCCTGACACTTGCCCGAGCTCTGCCTCATGTCTATGATGCCTTAGGAGTCTGACATTTCACGCCCATCGTGTCGGGGTTTTGCTGCTACTCTGTTTGGGGTGTTGTCTGCTTTGCTTGTGTTCCTGCAGCACACATGCTTGGCATGAGATGCCTGTTCATAATCTTCGGAAACATTTAAACGCCTTCATGTTTCTGTAAATTGATTTTTTTTTTCTTGTATTTCTTTGAAGAGATTAGTGTGTCTGTGTGCAATTTCTAAATGTTACTCGTTTCAAAGAAAACCTGAAAAATAAAGAGAAAAACGCCGATGCTTGATTATGTTTGAAAGCTTCATTTCATGAACAAAGCAGTCAGTTTCATTGAATGTGTCTACTGATATTTTTTTTAATTTGTTTATTCATGGAAGAATCTGCTTTTGTATTTAAGAAAATATATGTTTTATTAATTAATCTTGCACTAAAACTAACAGTGTAATTATGTAGGTGGATTCTAGTTCAATGAAGTCTTTACCAACATTCAAAGATTTTTAATTAAGCCGAGGTTGTAGATGGATTCTTTTCCCACATTAGATGATCTGAACTGTTAATTTTAGCTTAAAAAAGTATGCTCGCATCATTGCTTACGCGAGATTAATTTGTACTTAACCCAAAAAATTATCTACAAACAGATGAACAATACAACTAATCAAATTGTTAATAGTCCTCTTTAACTGTCCAACTCTGTGCTAATCTTTTCTGTATGAATCCAATTTTATTTTCCGAAAAATATATGTCGGGCTCAAAGGTCCAAGAAAGGTAGACTTGTCCGCGGCAAGTCTACTGCTTTGCTGGCTTGATTTTCCACGCTTGACTTTGACTCCTTCAAATGAGCTTTCAGCGGACCATTTCTTCTCACCGATTCAATAAAAGAAAGGTGGGTCTATTTGACCGGTTTTGGCACATCTTCAAACCGGAACCGAAACCGGAATTTCGAGCCGGCTACGGATAATAATTAAAAATCCCAACGAACCCCGGATCCGGACAGGCTCGGTTGGTCGCCTTGACTCCTAATTGTCATTTTAACCCACCCGAAACCTTCAAATTTACAATTTTACCCTCATCCGATGGAAATATTTCTCTTACTAATTCAGATTTTATTTCATCTCAGGTTTGACTTTGTCAACAAAAAAATATCTTTTTAGCGAATTTCGTTCCAGTTCTACTGAAAAAATCCAAAAAAAAACCACCGTTTTTGCTTGTCAGTGGTACATCCGATATTTTCTCCAAATAGAGGGGCATTCTCGGGTAGCCTCTCCCTGCTCCCGACGGCGAACCCGAAAAGCAACAAATATCACCGAGTCCACCTTGTTGCCGCGCAAGTCGAGGAAATGGCGACCTGGATCTCTCCTCTCTTCCTCCTCCTCCTCTTCTCTGGCGGTGCCGCCGCTGGGTCTCCGGCGAGCCCTCTCTACTCGGAGCACTGCATCTCCACAGTCCCCTCCGCCAACCTTACCGGGCCTCTCGTCGATGACTCAGCCTCCTTCTCCCTCTTCAACGGCTACTTCTCCGGCGGGCAACCCCTCCTCTCCTCCCCCCTCCCCGGATCCTTCTACCTCCGTCCCCGCTCCCTCCACCAGACCACCGCCCCCGGCATCCTCCGCCTCGCGGCAACCCTCTCCCTCCGCCCCCGCGGTCTCCGATTCCTCAGCCGCAACCTCAGCGAGTCCCGCCGCCCCTCCCTCATCCACCCTCGTGCTTTCTTCGCAAGGGACTCCTACGGTCGGGGCCGCGTCTCCCTCGAGCTCTCCGGCTTCTGGTCGGAGGCCACCGGCCTGCTCTGCATGGTCGGCGAAGGCTTCCCCCGCTCTACGGCTGGTAATCCTCTTCACCTATCTGCCGTTGTTAAGCTCTCCTTCCCCAAGAAAGCCAACATCACCACCAGCCTCGTCGCCGGACAGATCACCAGCCTCGACGCCGATAGCCCCAGCCATTTTGATCCCATCTCGCTGTTCGCCTATGCGCAGAGGGATTATAGCTACACCAAGATCTCCGACGCGAGGGATTCCTGTTCGCGTGTTGATCTCAAGGAGGAGTCTTTAGGGCTGGGTAAAATGAAAACCAAAGTGTGCTCTTACTTGCCGAGCTATTTGGGAGGGAGGTACATATTGGAATATGGGAATGATTGCTCCGATGAGAATTGTGGTCCTTTTGCTAAAAAGCTTGGTTTTTATCCAAAGTTCTTGTCGTTGAATCTGATACGGTGCGATGATGATGGCAAGCTGCATATGTTTATTGGCTTCTCCAATTATAGTGGCTATGGATTTCGGACCCTCTTGGCGCCGGAGACTTCGTTGGTCGCGGAGGGGCTCTGGGATCATGAGAAGAATCGGCTCTGTATGGTGGCTTGTCGCATACTGAATGAAGCCGGGAGTTCTCGGGCGGGCGCCACTGCTGCTGCTGGTGATTGCACGATCGGGTTCCGCTTGTGGTTCCCAGCGGTCCTGTCGATCGAGACTAGAGGCACCATTGTCGGGCGGCTGTGGAGCAACAGGGCTAAGAAGGATTCAGGCCATTTCGGTATGGTTTCCTTCTGGAGCTCTGAAACCTATCATGGAACTATGATTCCTGGTTTAAAGTATAAATATACTAAGTTGGACAGTCTTAGTAATTCTTGTGTTGCAACTAATGTTTCAAACTGGGGGGAGAAGTTATATCCTAGCGGGAGGTCAGCTGGGGAGATGAAATTTGATATCTCTTTGAGGGATGCTGAAGGAAGACGGGCGTGGGGTTTCGCTGTCCCACGGTCTTTGGGCGAGGACTTCTTGGACAACACTTATGTAGTGTATGCTAGGGCACCCTCAGCACCTCGACCTCCAGCTGCCTTGGTAGATTTGAGCCACAGCCTCTTCAATGTGAGCTATGAGATAATGTGGTCTCTACCAAATTCATCTTATGATGGGAGTGGACAAACAAAGATCTCAGCCGAAGGAGTATACAATGCTTTAACTGGAAGGCTTTGCATGGTAGGATGTCGCTATGTAGATGCTACAATCAGTGATAAGCAAGTAAAAGGTCCATCTTCGATAGACTGTGAAATTATGATTAATATCCAACTCTCTCCTTTGAATCCAGAGGCTGGAGAACATCTTAATGGCACAGTTAGGAGCACAAGGAAGAAATCGGATCCACTTTTTTTCGAGCAGTTGGAGACAGTTTCATATGCTATGTATACACCTCAAGCAGTGGAGTCAATTTGGAGGATGGACATCGAAATCACCATGGTTCTGATTTCTCTCACTCTTTCATGCATCTTTATAGGGTGTCAGCTCTTCTATCTCAATAAGCACCCAGATGTTCTTCCATCTATATCAATCACAATGCTTGTTATATTAACTCTGGGCCACATGATTCCATTAGTCTTGAATTTTGAGGCACTGTTTGTCATTAACCGTAATAGGCAGAATGTTTTGTTATGGAGTGGTGGTTGGCTTGAGGCGAATGAAGTCATTGTGAGGGTCATTACGATGATAGCATTTCTAATGCAGTTCCGTTTTCTACAAGTGACATGGTTTGCGAGACATAAAGAGGAGAGCAAAAAGGGCCTGTGGGCAGCTGAGTGGAAAGCCTTGCAGGTGTGCTTGCCTTTGTACTTTGTTGGGGGATTGATTGCTTGGTTTGTTCACTCCGGTAAATCTGAAACTCTACTTAGAAGGCAAGATTTCATCACCACAAACCATCATTCATTATGGGAGGATTTGATATCTTATGCTGGCTTGATACTTGATGGTTTTTTGCTCCCTCAAATTCTTCTCAACATATCTTGGAATTCCAAGGACAAGGCTCTCTCCCCTGTCTTTTACGTTGGAACGACAATTGTTAGGGCCATGCCTCATCTTTACGACACTTATAGAGCTCGCCATTATCTGCCTCATCTCAATTCGTCATACATTTATGCCAGCCCAGATGGAGATTTCTACACTTCTGCATGGGATATCATCATTCCTTGTGAGGGAGTGCTATTTTTAGTGCTCATATTCCTGCAGCAGCGGTTTGGTGGCCGTTGCATTCTTCCAGCCAGATTTAGGCTGCAAGGAGGATATGAGACTGTTCCTTCAATTAGTCTTTGAATTTGTTAGAAGATCTATGACAGTACTTGGGCGTGTCTGGCACAAGCTGCAGGTATGCATTGTTGTTTCATTAGATTCTGTTTGCTCCAAACTATATAGCTGTGATGTCAGTTTTCGTTCTCTTTGAAATAAGTATCTCTTTTCTGCCTTTCCCTCAGCATCTTGTGTCCTTTTCACTTTGTGTGATTCTGCTTTTGCTCTGATGAAGCTAAGTGTAGATATTGCCAACGCTTTAGTTTTTGAGCTATTACCCAATTACCTACACAATCAATAAGAACTCCTTCTAGACATAGTTGCGTAAGACCTGGATTATGGATCCAGATTTTAAACCTATTTGAATTCCTGTAATTGAAGTCGGACTTGCATATATGTGGTGAATGTGGGTTGTTCTCCTTCAGCATCATCAATTTACTTTATCGACTTAACCAGTAGCAGAGAAGGATTTTTCTGATGATTGAATAGTCTTGACCGAGAGATATCACCTTTCTTGAACTTGCTTTCGATGTCTATCATCAGACCTCAGAGTGCATAAAAGGAACATTGTCAACAATCTTATTTTTATATCAGATTCTAGTATCATTCTTAGTGTTCATTAATGTGTTCCTTCTGCATATCATCCGCAACAAATAAAGAGTGAGTCTCAAAGATGGTTTATTTGAAGTTACTACTTTGAAGGCTTTCTCCATCTTGACATTCCTGAATACACTGTTGATTTATGTTTCTTGGTACTACCAGAGAAAACCATGTTCATCTGTTGATTTGTATCATTTTGATTTTCACAATAAGATGATAAGCGTTCCCTACTGTTGGTGTAGTGGGTCTCTCAGGAATTGCTGCATCAGTTGAGGCATCGCTGTTGGCCTAAAATGGATGTTTTTGACGGTCTGCTTTCTTGATAACTAGAAAAGAAAAAGATAAATGTATTATATGTTCCATCTCAGTCATTCAGATTGACCATGATGAGGGTCCAGATTCAGTTGCATAACACGTAACCGTGCAATGGACATTGTATGTGTTTGATTTTGTTATACATGTTTAGGACTGTGCATTTAATTTAAAATCAAATTGAATGGAAATTTTTAAAATTGTTTGGTTTAAACCGAAAATAAACCGAACATGGAAAATTTAAATTGATTTTTATTATTTTTATTTTAAATTAAATTATATTTAAATTAAAATCAAAACAAATATTATGGATTTTTACTGTTTTTTAAAATTGAAAATCGAAATCGGACATCGAAATTTTTTATTTTAAAAATCGAATCGGGTTCAAGTCGAATAATGCATACCTCGATACATGATACATGTTGGACTTTTATTATTTTGGTTTAGATTTCGTGTCATTTTTTGTTTTTCATTTTACATATAATATGAGGATTATACATGTTGGATTTTCATTTTTGTGTGGCTTGTGGTGGTTTATGCTATCGCATACTATGCAAAATAAACTAGTCCTATGATATTGGCATTTTAGGGTTAATTTTTGATATTAGGCAACACATGGAATGACAGAATGACAAGGCGGTAGTGTATTTAGTACGAGCGTCTCTGTATAATACAAACAGGAGGATTTTTTTTGTCTTTGAGAGTAATTATGGCTTTCTATGCATACCTTTGGATAGGGGTGAGCAAAACCGGTTAACCGGACCGGTTTTGCTCATTTGAGAACCGGAACCGGATTCCGATTCTCAAAATATTGAGAACCGGAACCATACCGGTTTGGATGAAGAACCGGTTTTCCGGTTCCGGTTCTAAACCGGTTATAAACCGGTTCTAAAACCGGTTAACCGGATCTCCGGCGTCGCGACGACCGGCGAGGGTGAGGCGGCGTCGCTGTGAGCGCGGGGGCGAGCGCGAAGGCGAGGCGGCGTCGCTGCGAGCTCGGGGGTGAGGGCGAGGCCAAGGCCGAGGCGGCGTCAGCGCGTTGCTGCGAGCTCGGGGGCGAGGCGAGGCCGAGGGCGAGGCCGAGGCGGCGGCGTCGGCGTCGGCGCGTTGCTGCGAGCGCAGGGTCGAGGCGAGGGCGAGGCCGAGACGGCGGCAGCGGCCCGTTGCTGAGAGCGCAGAGTCGAGGCGAGGGCGAGGCCGAGACGGCGGCAGCGGCGCGTTGTTGCGAGCGCAGGGGTGAGGGCGAGGCGAGGGCGAGGCGGTGCAATTAGGGTTAGTGTTGGGGTTAGGGTTAGGGTTTTATATATAGAAAGGAAAATCAGTACGGTTCCGGTTAACCGGTTTTTCAGAGAACGAATAACCGGAACCGGAACCGGAAAACCGGTTCTGTGAAATTTCAGAACCGGAACCGTACCGGTTTGCACTGATAACCGGTTTCCGGTATGGTTCTCAACCGGTACGGTTCGGTTAATCGATTTTTTGATTTTTTTTGCTCACCCCTACCTCTGGATGCTAAATTTACCTTTATTGTTTGTGAATACCCTGGAGGTAGTTCTACGGATATCTCCGTTGATGAATGTTTTTCAGGGGTTTTATGTAATTTCGAAATACCAAGGTGTAGTATCTCTTAAATATGAGTTTTTTTGGGGTTTTAATGTGATATGTCAATGTGTATACGTAAATAGGATATTTTTTGGGGGGTTTTATGTAAGTTCGAAACTTCAGGGACTAGGCCGTAAATACGATATTTTTCAGGGTGTATGCATTAAAAATTCAAGTACAGAAAATCACTGTTTGGATAGATTTCGGAATCTCAAAAATCTAATTTCTTAATTTTAATATTTGGTTTGATTTTAAAAATCAGAATTAAAAGAATTAGATAATTCATCTCTCCTTTTGATTTCAAAAACAAATTTCGAAAATTTTTTCAGGAATCCACCCGGAATTGAGTAAGTTTTTTCATGGATTCCTGGCAAAGGAATCGTCTGTTTCCTCCTTTCTTCGAGGGCTCGAGCAGCTCCCCGAGCATGCTCTGTCCCGATCTCGCCGGCCAGTTCCCATATGTGCTTTTGGCGAACTTAGACTGTCGAAGTAGCCGCTGCTAGAGCTTTCCAGGCTTGCAATTTTGCAGGTTTTTCTTTTTCCCTGATCTCGCGAGGTATTTTCTTCCTAAATCTGACGGAGCTTCTTCTTTCAGTAGCCATATCGAGCTTCTCCCTGAGCATGCCCTGTCCCGATCTTCTGGCCCTTGAGGTAGCCCTCCGCGGCCAGCTGGAGGAGAGGAAGCACGCGTCTTCCTCAATGATTAGCTTGCCGTAGCGATCATTGTTGCGGGCCAGGGAGATGAGCGAGGCGGCATCGTCGGCGCGGGCCTCCAGAGAGGGCCCGGTAAGAAGAGCCCCAATATGCTCCCAGATGAGGAAAAGAATCGGCTCATTCTGGGCGATCGAAGGGAGGCCGAGGTGAACGTCGTCGTCGTCCGCGGTGGAATTGGAGACTCGGATGAGCCATGAGAGGTCGGCGAGGGAGTTGTCGAGGGAGATGGTTGCGCGCTTGAAGGCTACAGCGGGGATGATGATGAAGATGTGCGGAGGGCGCCATGGGCGCGACACTTGGAGATGAGGTTAAGGGCCTTCTCCAGGGCCTGCTCGGTGTCGTCTGTGATATGGCGGGCGGGGCGCTCTTAGAGGTCGATGTGGGCAACCTGGCGGACGAGGGCGGAGAGGCGCTTGGTCTTGGACTTGAGATCGAGGCACTCTTGGCGGAAGGTGTGAGTCTTGTCGGCAAAGTTGGTGACCTGGTCGGCGAGGTGGATCGGGAGGCCAAGGATGGTCTTTGTCCCCTCCCCCATCATCATCTCCTCCGCCAACCGATGATCCCTCTGATGTCTTCTTCGTCTTCTCCGGCAAGATTGGTGGGAAGTGGAATCGAAAAATTTTGGGAATATCCTCGGCAAGAATTTTGTTCATTTTTAAATAAATTTATTTTGTAAAATTTCCTTCATTTTTAAATTAATTTATTTTGAAAAATTTCCTTCATTTTTTATATTAATTTACATGTTTTCATTTTAAATTATTTTCATATTTTATTTAACTAAATATAAATATTTTTTTAATAATTATAATTTGTAATTTTATTAATTTATTTAACTTGTTAGTTAAAATATAATAGACAAATCTTGAATTAATTTTATTATATTTATATAATTATCCATTTATAGATTATTTTAAATTTTATATTAATTTTTGAAATAATAAATAATTTTTTATGAAAATATGTATTTTATGTTTATCAAATTATGTAACAAAAAAATTATATATTAAATAAGTCCTAAATTAAATATATTATAATTATAGATTCTTTTATTTTTTAGTCTTTTTAAAAATTTATATTACTTCTTTCCATTAACTTACCATTTTTTAATATTAAATATATTTTATTATCTTAGTTACTTATAAATAAAGTCTCAATTTTTTAAAAATAATATATATCATATGTTTCTGAATTATATTTATATTTTTTTATTAAATATAAATTTTTTATTTTGTACCAAATTTAATATTAATATATATATTTTTTCTTATTAAACTATTTTTTTTTTTTCATTCCTATTCCAACTAAACACCGAAATTACTGGAATTGATGGAATTGGTCGATTCTATTTACCAACCAAATAATTGAATTCTAAAATTGAGGGAATTGGAGGATTCCCAATTTTATCTAAAAAAATATTTATTCAAACATTAAAATTATTTAATTTTCTTAATTCTGTCAATTCCTTCGAATGGACAGAATTAATTAATTCTTCAATTCCAGCTTCGAAATCTATCCAAATAGCTTCTGAAGAAGAGAAAATATGGAAATTGGGAGGAGTGATGAGTTAACGGAAAAGTGGAAAATTGGAGGGGTTATGTGCAAAATGATGTACGCCGTCAAGATAACCGGGATGCCGTTAAGATCTGTTTGTGATCGCTGGCGTCCATGTGCTGGATCTTTCCAGAGGTGCGTAACCATTTAACACACACCAAATTCCGCCGGAAGACCTCACCGAGGTAGTCTTCTATATAAACCATGGTTTGCAATTTCGGCCGAAACCGAGCCGTTTTGCCCGAAACGGCTCGGTTTCGGCCGGTCCCGAACCAAAATTCTATTTTAAATTTCGGTTAGAATTTACTATTTATTATTGTTTATTACTGCTCGTGCGGGCGCCCGGGGAGGGGAGGGGGGGAGGACCTCGCACCGGCTTTGTGTTCGAGCCCAAGGGCTTTGCGCACTCGCTAGTCTTCCATCGCTCCCTCGCCTATCTCGCGCCCTCACCGATCTGACCCGTACTCTCGCAAAATGAGGCTGGCCTTATATTGGGGCCAGTGCTATCGCCAATTTGATTTTGACGTCCTTATCCGTTTCTGTCAGATACTGTTCACGTACATAATATTATTCACGTAATCATTCATTATTTTTAAAAATTTTTAAACATATTATAATTTTTAATTTGAAGTTAAAAAATAATTAAAATAAAGTTAAATTTTAGTCAAAATATAATTTTCATTTTGGACCTTCGATGTATGGTTATACTTCAGAACCGGTACTACGAGATCGCGCAGAACTAGTTGTTCTGGCTCATATGCCTATAAATACTCGTCCGGATCATCCAGGTATTGAATTTGTAATTCTACACCCAGATGTTCCAAACTCAATTGATGATGATTATGATGATTAGTTGTATTATCTTAGAATTTATAAATTATGTATATGTGAAATACATTTTAATGAAAAGTTAAATGTGTTTATGTTAATTTTTAACTTTTAATCATATTTATATTATTTCTTGTATGTTTTTTTAATACACTTTTATATATTAAAAGTATACTATATCAGTGACTAACGATCAAAATTAATTGTAATTAGCTTAAATAATATTTAATATTATGGTAAAATTAAGTATAAATTCATTCCTAATTTTTCAAAATTTTTTTAATATTTTATCGTATTTTTAATTTGAAGTCAAAGTATAATTAAAATATAGTCAAACTCTGGTCAACCTCTAATTAATAATTAAAAAAAAATCTTTTGACTGAAACTGAAACTACCGAAATTGAAATTGCAACGGCCGAAATGGTCGAAACTGAAACTACCGCAATTGAAATTGCAACGGCCGAAACGGTCGAAACGTATCGGTTCCGCTGGGTCCCGAAATCGAAACTGATACCGAATTATAAAACCTTAATATAAACACCGCCATCAGACCCCAAACCTTCGAGGAACCCTAGAAGGGACGCTCTGCTGGCTTGCATCCCTTACTATCAGCCATGCAGCGCGCGGCGGCTGTGGCGGCGAAGTGGCTAATCGCGGCGTCATTCCGGCCGTCTTCCTTGCTCACGATCCGTTCCATCTCCTCCTCCGGCACCCCCACCCCCTTCCTCTCTTGCCGGGTCCATCTCTCCGCCCGACAAGGCCAGGTATTGAGGTTTCTCTTCCCGCTGTCGGAACTCCGGCGCGGATACGCTGGCGGGCGGCAAGCGCCGGTGGCGCGGAGCGAGGGTGAGCAGGACGAAGAGGAAGAGTTTGATGAGGATGGAGAGTGGACCGAGGCGGAGGGGGAGGACTTGGAGGACCGGTTTTCGGGTTGGGATTTGTCAGAGGAGGAGGAGGAGAATGAGTCCCGTTGAGCGGGAGGATCCGAGCGAGTTGGTTTTATTTGTTCGATCTGACTGTGTTTTTTGGGATTTTGAGTCATGAAATTTGTGGTGCAGGTCATTGTTCAAATAGAGTTCGTATTACTTCTGTGACAGTAATTTGTCATAGCATGCGACAAATACAAATTTATCAACACGACGATAAGTATTTTGAATATATAAATATGAGGGGCTTATTTGCCAAAGATATTACTGTGGGATGAGCGAACCGAATCAGGGCTAGGGTGGCAAGATTTGGCCCGATCCGAACTTGACACGAATTTATCATAATTTTTAATTAAGTCGATTCAATTAGGACAAAAAAATTTAGACAATAAAGTATTTAAATTTTGTATTTAATTAGGAGAAATATAAAATTATTTAAATTTTGAGAAAAAAATAATTTATCAAATTTAAAAAATTATGTATAATTTTAAATTTAAAATAAATAAATAAAATAAATCGATAAAAAGCCATATATTAACTTTATTTTAATTTGAAGCGGAAATCAAGTGAATGTGATTCCCACGTCGGCAATGTTGCGGACGATGCTCACGAGATGGCTCATGGCGCCAGCCTCGCCGTCGACCCTGAACTCCGTCATCTCCGCCATGCCGGTCCTTTCTCCTCCTCCTCTTGCTTCTCGCCTCTCCTCCATCTGCATTTTCTCGCGCGGGGCCACCCGCATGCGCCGGCGCAGCCCGCCCATCCAGCAGGATTTCTCGTCCTCATCCGACGACGAGGAGGAGCAGAGAGATCTCGATCTCGGCATGGAGGACAACGGAGCAGATGTCGACGAGTCGGAGGAGTGGGAGGGATTCGTGCTCGACTTCGGCGGCGACGGCGGCGAAGTTGACAAAGCCGCCGAAGCTGAAGACGAACCGTAAACTCTCTTCTCCGGACGCCAAGGCGCTTGCTTTGTGGTCTTTTATTGCTGAAGTTCGCACTATTATGTTTTTTGCTCACTGTTATGCATGCAAGATATTCGGGGAAATGCCTACGGTCTAAATTTTGCACTGGATCCGCTTGTGCATGCAAGATGTTCGACGAAATGCCTATTGTTTTCTTAACTCAATATCTTTTTATTTGAGAAATTTCTGGTTTTGGCTCTTCCCCCCAATTTCCTCTTCTCCGCTTTCCTCTCTCGGCGACATTCCCTCCAAACAGCACATTCTCGAAAACCAACATCAACTCTTATTCAACCTTTCTTCTCCGTTACTCTTCTTTCTTCCTCATTCCAACGACCACTTTCTCAAAGCAAGCAAACAACTTTGTTTATTTTTTTTATCAAATGGAAGGTAGCCTACTCGTTGTTGTCTCACACATGCTATTCAGGTAGAAGAAGATGCCAATGTCGCCGACGAATAAGCCTCCAGTGAAGTTCGCCCGCCGGACGTCAAGCGGGCGCATTGTAAGCCTCTCCTGCAATGACGAAATCGACCTGGGGCACTCCGGGAACTACAACTTCTCAACCTCCGGTGACCCTGGGGACTACATGAACTATACCGTCCTCATTGCCCCCACACCTAACAACCAGCCATGTGTCGGCACCTCCACCGCTGCCGGCTCCTCCTCCAAGCCTGAGGAGAAGAGCCCGCTTCGGAGAATGGCCGATGGTTCACGAGCTGGTGGTGAGGGTGGCAGTGATGGCGATGAGGGAGGAGCAAAGATGGACCGGATGATGTCAGTGATGCAGTCGAACAAGTCAATGCTGCTGCGTAGCTAGACTGGCGACTTCGACCATAACCGGTGGCCGTTCGAGAGCAGCAAAGGCACCTTCGGCATCGGGAACGCCTTCTGGCCACAGGATGAGGGCGGGGGACTACAACGATGCTGATGGTGTTGCAATGAATGACTTCTTGGACAAGCCATGGAAGCCTCTCACCCGGAAGATCAAGACGCCGGCCTCCATTCTCAGCCCTTACAGGTGTCTCTTCTTCTTCTTCAGCAATACATATATTTCAATCGAAAGTTTTGGGAAGTTCGCTATGTATGCATTTTGCAAATAGGCTTCTAGTGTTGATCCGTCTGGTGGTGCTCTTCTTCTTCCTCGGGTGGTGGTGTACGAACCCGAACGAGGATGCCTACTGGCTGTGGGGAATGTCCATTGTTTGTGAGATATGGTTCGCGTTCTCGTGGCTCCTAGACCAGCTCCCCAAGCTCAACCCAATCAACCGGGCGACTGACCTCGCTGCCCTGAAGGACAAATTTGAGACCCCATTACCGTCAAACCCACATGGCCGCTCTGCCCTCCCGGGCCTCGATGTTTTCATCTCTAAAGCGGACCTGGAGTAGGAGCCACCACTTGTCACCGCCAACACCATTCTCTCCATTCTTGCCACCGAGTACCCAGTTGAAAAGCCGGCATGCTACATATCCGATGATGGAGCCGCACTGCTCACATTTGAGGCAATGCGGAGGCCTCAACGTTCGCGGAAGTGTGGATTCCCTTCTGCCGCAAGCACAACATTGAGCCGCGCAACCCGGATAGCTACTTCTCCCAGAAAGGCGACCCGACGAAGAACAAGAAACAGCCAGACTTCGTGAAGGACCGGCGGTGGATCAAGCGGGAGTACGATGAGTTCAAGGTCAGGATTAACGGGCTCCCGGATATGATACGTGTTGAGTTTTAGGTTTCATGGATTCGGATTAGAATTTGAGCCGTTGTAATTAGAGTAAAATTCAGACTCAATAAAGATTTATAAATATTTTATAATATATAGGATTTAGGTGTGATGTAGTATTAAGGTTAAACTAGAGAGAAAATAGATAGAGAGAAATAGAGACAATAGAGAGAAGAGAAAAAGTGAGAGTATCAGTTCTCATGTGTGGGTCTTTCTAGTGTCTTTCAATAATCTCTAGTAGTGTTCTCTTGTGGTATTTTCTTGAAGATTCTTTACGAAGTGGAGGCGTTACCGAGTCTTGGTGAAGAGTTTAATTAAGTAAGAAAGAGTGAAGTCTTTCTTGTAGACTTTTATAAAAGCCTTTTCTTTTAATAGTGGATCTCTCGCTGTCTTGTTTTGTTATTTTCTTTTATCTTGTATTACTTCTCATTTCTTGTGTTATCTGAGAATAAGGTGATTCGTGAACCTTTCACTGTGAATTCCAACAATTAGTAGCAGAGCTTAGGAGCAAACAATCAAGATGATAAAATCTTTACTCTACGTTGAAAAGTTTAATGGCAAGATAAATTTTGCATTATGACAGAAGAAGATAAAAACGGTTCTTACTTGTCAAGGTCTGTAAAAGACATTAGACGATAAAAAAAAGAGGCCGGTCAAAATAAGCGATAAAGATTGGGAGGAGATAAATCAAAAGATATTGAATTTAATTATTCTAAATTTGACCGATGAGATTTTGTACCATGTTATTGACGAAAAGACGACGATGGATATCTGAACAAAACTCAAAAAGTTGTATATGTCAAAAAGCCTCACGAACAAGTTCTATCTGAAATAATAGTTGTACGAACTGCGTATGAGTGAAGGTACAACTATATTACATCACCTGAATGTCTTTAATAAGATTATTAATAATTTGTTGAAAATTGATGTGAAGTTTGGAGAGGACGATAAAGCGCTGATTCTTCTGATGTCTCTTCCTGCATTGTACGATTATATTGTGACCACAATTTTTTATAGTAAAGAAACTCTCAAGATGGAAGATGTGACGACTAGTTTTCTTTTTAATGAGAAAAGAAGAAACTCCAATATTAATATGGAGTTTGGTGAAGGATTAGTGGCTCACGAAAGAGGAAAATTAAGAGAACGTGAAGAAGGCAAACAACGGTCCAAATCAAAATTGAAGGCGAAAGTACAATATTATTCATATAAGAAATATGACTATATTAGACGGTATTGCCCTGAACGTGGGAAGATAGAGGCCT
The DNA here is from genome assembly GCA_005019695.1 of Trichopus zeylanicus subsp. travancoricus. Lineage (NCBI taxonomy): Eukaryota > Viridiplantae > Streptophyta > Magnoliopsida > Dioscoreales > Dioscoreaceae > Trichopus > Trichopus zeylanicus. Next base: position 101,186 of record RXID01022311.1, read on the forward strand.
GCAATATGCCGACGACAATAGCGGATGATACTTTTAAGAATAGTACGGATGGAGACGTTCTTACAATATTCACAGAAATCGGCATTTCTGATAAGTGATTTTTAGATTCCGATAGTTCTTATTATATTTGCTCCAGAAATGATTGATTTACTTTTTATGATGAGAATAAGAAGAAAGGTACTGTTTGGTTGGATGATAATTCAGCCTTTGAGATTGTCGGTGTGGGAACAGTAAAAATTTAGATGTTTGATGAAGCGATTTGTACTCTTACTGGGGTAAGACATGTTCCCAAGATGCAAAGGAATCTAATTTCACTTGATGTACTGGACTCAAAAGATTGTAATTATTCAGTAAGAGATGAAGTCATGAAAGTAATACGCAGTGTTAGAATCCAGATAAAAAGTGAGAAGTACGACAATGGTTATCGATTAATAGGAAACACTATTATAAGTGAAGTTTCAATAGCTACAGTAGTGAAGAGGAATCATGATACTTGGAGCTTGAATTACTTTTACTACAATAGTAGACACAGGTCATCCGAAAAACTTCCAAAAGTATAATACTATAGGTATGAAGAGCGAATTCAAGATTGGCTCGAGCTTGCGTCTTACAATTAGCTGAATAAGTTAGTAGCCCAGAAGCAGGGGCTAGATGTAAGATGACGACTGAAGGTTCGTAATGGTGGCACTCCTGAGTTCAAGCCAAAGTGGAGATTGTTGAGTTTTAGATGTCTCGAATTCGGGTTAGAGTTTGAGCTAAAATAGGGATCCAAAGTTGGATTTAGACTTATGATTAATTTGTAATATTAAGAGTTGTAATTATAGTAAAATTCAGACTCAATAAGGCTTTATAAATATACTATAATACATAGGGCTTAGGTGTGATGTAGTATTGAGGTTGAATTAGAGAGAAAAATATAAAGAGAAGAATAGAGAGAATAAAGAGAAGAGAAAAAGAGAGTGTGTCGGCTCTCGTGTGTAGGTTTTTCTATTGCCTCTCAGCGGTCTCTCGTTGTGGTTCCTTGTAGCGTTCTCTTGAAGATTTTTTTTAAAAGTGGAGGCGTTGTTGAGACTTAGTAAAGAGTTTATTTGAGTAAGAAAGAGTAAAACCTTTTTTGTAGACTCTTGTAAAAGACTTTTCTTTCGATAGTGGATCTCTTGCTGTCTTATCTTGTTATTTTTTTTATTTTATATTACTTCTCATTTTTTGTGTTATTTGAGAATAAGATGATTCGTGAACCTTCCGCTGCCAATCTCAATAAATACGAAGGTGGGTCAAGGCTATTAATATTAAAAAATAATCACATGAATCAATAATGGCACCATGTTATAAGGAGAATCATTTCCGACATTACAAGTTTAAACAGTGATACATGTGCTAAATAATTATTCGAACAAAGAAACAATAAGTACAAAATTCCCATTCTTCACACAAAAGTGATAAATTATCAGTTCAAATTCAATAAATATGCGAGTAACATTCATATCAAGCAAAGCCGGTATCTCATCCTACCAACCTACACACACCACCAACGTAATGCAAAGAAGAGCCCGGCATACCTTTATTTATTCAGAAGATAGCATGAACACAGCTGCTATAAGAAGAAAAATAAAAAACCTGACTTTTCAACACTCTTCCTCGTACGATATGATACAATGCCTTAGAATTGTTTCTCAACGCTAATTTTGAAGGTTTCTAACTCCACATACAATCGCAACCACATACATGAAAAAACAAAAAAAGAGGCAAAGGGGCAGCATAATGATTGCCAGTTGTGATGTCTTTTATTCCAAAAGAATCACTGGCCGTCTTCACCATGTGGTCTACCAGTTTTACTATGTTTTACATGATAGACAGGTCCTTCGGGTGAAGCCTTAAGAAACTCTTTTTGAATCACGTGCAGCTGAGAGATGATCCTGCCATTGGAAAGAAAGCAAAGAGGTTATTACATGGTCTTCATCCACAGTGAGGAAAAATATGGATCCTACAACAAGATGCTAATGTAATAATCAATAGCACATTCAGAGACCAGCCGTTCTTCTGATTCTCCATCAGCTTCCAACTATGTTTTGGTCATTATGCAGTTGTCATTTGTCAATTGAGATGTGTAAGAAAACATTTAAAGAAATATGTAAAGACTCCATAGATAGCCAAGATATTTGCTTTATTTTTTTTTTTTTTTGAGCAGTAGCTGAGTATTGCTATTTTGCTATTATGGAAGTTGTAACTGGATAGTGATGCCAGTATCAAAAGTATGTCTAACTTATGGATCTAGGATCCTTCACTTTGTCATAGATATGAACATTCCAGGCATCATGGCCTTTGTGTATAGAACTCCAGTGGAATGAAAACCATGAATAAACATAAAGCAAACGTAACTCTAAGAAATAAATCTAGAAATTAACCATAGAAGTAGGAGTAAGAGTTTACTGAAATAAAATCAAAGGCTTTAGTATCTTCTTTCTTTGGGTTGCTCATCATTGTTCCTTGACTTTGAACAGGATTGCTCGAAAGTTGAAAAATATCTGGCAGGGGTGAGGAAAAACCTCTTTCATTCACATTTACAGCAGTTTGAGCAAATCCAGAGTTGAGATTACTGAGATTTTGAAACAGCAACTGTTGCTGGGCAATATAAGGCCCCATGGCAGCATAATTCATTGGCTGGCTGGCAAAAACTTGGTTGAACATAATGTTTGGTGGCATGTCATACTGGCCCCAAGTTGCAAAGGAATGGGAACCAAGCATACCATTCAAAGCTCCAACTGGAGGAAGCTGGTTTGGTTGATTGCTGCCATCAAACAAGCTGGGAACTGAGAAAGCAGCTCCCGGAGATCCGTGATGCTTGTTTTCTTGGGCTCCTACATTTAGTGATAAACCAGCCATCAAGTCATTCACATTTTTTGTCTTTGCTTCCATTCCTTGTGGACCCTGTTCAAGGTTGCTACCGAACATATCAAGCAATTGGGGAGTACCACTTGTAGGTTTATTCAGTCCATTACTAGATGTTGGATCAACAGTTAAACCCAAAAAGAGATCATGTTCATTGCCTTCTGTGGTGTGGAATGACACATCTGCAAATGGATCGTCCTCATTTTTTTGTGAAGTGTTGCTTACATCACCATCTGGGTTGCTTATGTCACCTAATGGACTGCCACCAAACAGGTCATCAACTAGAGAACCAGTTGATGAAATATTTCCAACTTCTTGATCCACCAGCTTCTGAGCAGAAGATTCACTTCCATTATCATCAAAGTCACCTGTATCAATCAAGTCAGGCATCTGAACAACAGGAGCTGGTGCAGTTTTTGAGTAAGAAGGCTCTCCTGTTTGCCTTGCCCCAGGAGAACTTTCCCCATCCAAGAGATCCAATACCTACAAGCAGAAGCTAGAAAAAATGATCAGTAACAACATAAATTCAATTGTGACAACTCTAGATTGAACTGAAGTGCATAAGGTAGTAGAGGTTGTAAAATAGACTAAAATGGATTTGTTCACCTATATAGAGATATAAGCATGCAAACCACCAGACAAGATTATAATGAACATCACATACCTACATTCAACAAGTACCAAACTGAATTATTTTTCTTCTAATTCCCAGAAGCTGGAACCAACTGAACCAGGACCATCTGATTTTTGGACAAACAGTTATTTGCATAAATAGATGGGCTGTCTGGTAAAATGTAGTCTGGTCCATTGTAACCTGTCTTTCAAGTTTTTCCGCAAATATAATTTCCATGAGAAGGTAAGCGTCTCTAGACGTGGTACCAAGGAAGGATCCAGAAAAAAACTTTCAAGGGGGCAAAATATAAAATGTTTATTCTTTTTTGTAAGAAACCACTTGTGTTACAGAAAATTTACAAAAAACCACCTATCTTTTCACTACTAGCAAAAAAACACTCGCCTTATACTATGAATTTGCAAAAAACCATCGTGATTAAAATATACAAAAAATATTCTATATCAATTAAATTAATATAAAAAGACCAGATTGTTCTCATTTGAGTTTGGTTTGAATAATTATTATATTAATATAAAAAACTACTCATTTTATTTCAATTTCTATAAAGGATCAACTGTTTGGTATTATGAAACTAAAAATTCAGAGACCACTTTTGTCAAATCGACTATGACAGTTGTCTAAACCAAAACCAAATGAAAACAATTTGGTCTTTTATATTAATTTAATTTATAAAATCAAATTAAATAATTTTTTTAATATTTTAATCGATGTGATTTTTTATAAATTTATAATATAAAATGAATGGTTTTTTAATAGTGATAAAGTAGGTGATTTCTTATTAAAAACTCTTCTTAAAAAATGAGCAGAGGCAGCTGCTCTTACTAAGCCCAACTTGGATCCGTCTCATTGTGTTGGTACCCAGTAGACATTAGCATGTTATACAACCATTGTTTAGAAATAGCAATACAATTTTTTCATTGCAACTACCAATTCTACATGCTCCACAACTTCCCAGGATTAAGCACACTAACTTATTGCAGCCAGTCTTTCAAAAGGGCAGTAATACAACACACAATGTAATAGACTAAAATCAAAATAAGGTAAAAGTGTTCAGCCGCTATCCATAGTTCTCATCGGTAGCGTCAGTTAAAATCTTAATAGCCCCTCCCTCCAATATCACAATAAGATTGATATCGAATAGCCAGAATGTCCTTTCTATTGCTCTAAAAAGGTTAATACGCACATATCTCAGATTAACCACAAAATAGACATGGCACACACATGCACCCCCTTCTAAGTCTTCCATGACATTTGGTGAGATAACTTTGCCAACCTATCACAACATGACAATGTAAGATTCAAGTGTTCTTCACTACCATTTCAATGGAAATTAGGCAACACATAAATTAAGTAAAAGATATATCTCTGATGTAAAAACATTCTTACATATAGTCATAGATTGAAATTCAAAAAGAAATCAATATAAGTTTGCTATATCAAGAATCATGATATCAGTTTAAAAGATAGGTCTCTAAGCAGGTAATCAAACATGTGAACAGATAGCATAACTGGAAAACATCTCAGGGAATCAGAAATGCAAATAGATAGATACTAATTACTAGCATTTGAATAACCTAAGAAAGATAGCAGTTTACCTTGCTTGCTTTTTCTCTTAGGGATGCCTGGGGTAGCTCAGAACATTTAACCACAGAATCTGTATTTTCAGTAAAATATGATGCTATAACAGAAAAGTAATCATCACCTTTCTTCCTCAATATTGATTCCAAGACACAGATAGCCTTCATCCGAACCTGATAAACAAAAATTTGCAGAAGTAAGATTATCATAGTTCTCTAATGAATTTGATGATGGTGTGGACAACAAAAAGTATTGAATTTGCATCCGGACCCCAGAAAGGAACGTTTACTGAACATCTCTCTTTTTTATTTTTTATTTGTTTTACTTGGAAAGCATCCTTTGTCCTCTGAGATGTCACAATGAAATTCTCTAGCCTGAGGAATGTGTATAACAAACAATGTTTAGGGATTGGCCTTTTAAATAGTGTACATTCTATCCAGCTTTCTCAGATACTGATAAAAAATGTCTAGTACAGATAGATTGCATCAGTGCTTATGAATGGGATAGCTAGAAACATCCATGGAATAAAGACAAAAATCTAAAAACTATCACAACATACTCAGCAACTGAGGGATCAAGTCCACATGCCTGCCACAGATGGGATTGAAGTTTAATTTCAATGGCATGACTCATAGCCACTGCATCTAATTTTGCAGCCTCCGCAAGGAACACCTGAAGTGCATCACGAGTGGGTTGAAGGCGCACTCCCCCAGAAGTCACAATGGTTTCCAAAAGTCTCTCTTCATGACTCTTAACTCCTGAGTGACTTGAGCCAGTATCCTCATACATCACTGAAGCTGTACTTGTTGAATCATGTGACCAAGTTCCAGAACCCACCTTTTTAGAAATCCCAGAAGAGGTCCAACTCTCTCCATGGTGCTCATTCGAAACATATTTATCACCGCAATCTATTTCTGTGGTTAGAGACCGCCGTAGAGGTGGGCTTTTATAGCTACCATTGTCATTTTTCTTCATTGAATGGCCAGAAGCAATGTTGGTCAATCCCTGAATGATAGTAGCACCGCTGAGACTCACCACTTCACTAAGGAAAGATTTCTTCTCCTCACTAGGCACCTCAAAGTTTGTATTGCCAAACCCTTGGATACGCTTGTTCAAACCCTCAGACGGTGCTACCATCTTATTATCATCTGAAGCAAAGATAGCAGACATCGCTTCTTGAGCAGTTTCACGGACAGCTTTATTGAGAGCATCTCCCTTGAGAGGATCCTGTTGACCCCTGTAATGCACCAGCTGCCGCATTGCCCCTGAATGCCGCTGCATTTCCCTCCTAAACTCTGCCCCCGACTTACCAACTGCATATTTGACAAGCCGCAGAGCCTGCCATCAACACAAACAACTATCAAATAAATTTGAATCCACACACAGAAAGATAACTCCTTTCGAAATAAATCCCTTATTTCATTCGGAACTTCAGAGCTCGACCAATGATAGAACAATCACAACTATTCCCAGAAACTCCAATACACAAAGATCGGAACATTCTCAAAGGAAAACACCGGACCTTTTGCTTGACGATGGGACTCTTGTTATCGAGGCGCTTGAGAACATACTCAGACACCTCCTTGACGATCCCGGCAGGAGAACTCCTCAGAAGCTCGCAGATCTCCTCGAGTTTGTAGACGGGGGCGACCTTGTCCTCGTCGGCGGTCACGGCGTCGACCATCTTCGTCCGCCAGTACGTCTCCACGGCTCTCCGGCTCTGATCCATCCCCTCTGATCCAAGACACCGCAAAAATTAGAAAATCCAATCAGCGCCCGGGACGAGATCGAGCGCTGAAAGCCCCAATTAGAGGAATCGGAGCTCCCGATCGGGGAACCAAGGGGGAAGGAATCGATGGGGAGGAGGGGAAGGATCAGGGAAGCGGATTTAGGGCTTTCGGGTTGGGGAGAAGGAAGGAGAAAGAAATGAAACAGCTCGACGTGGCTCCCGCTTCTCAATCGGATAGAGAGAGAGAGAGAGAGAGAGGGGCAAGGACAAGTGGGATTACTTTATTGAATTGGGAAACGTGGTTCGCATGGACTTCAAACCACCGTTTAGTTTGGAACTTGTTTTAAATTTTTTTATAATAAATTTAACATTATTTATTTTACATTATTATTAAAAAGTTAATTTTTTTTATAATTTTAAATTATTATAAAATTAATTTTAATTAACAAAATGTTAATTTATAAAAATAATTTATTATTTTTGATCTTGATTTTGATTTCAAATCAATGATGCCAAATATCTTATCAGTTTGTAGGCTCTCTGGTTTAGCCCATTTGAGGCCCAGCACAATTAAATAGCCTATCTATGAAAATTCTTTTTAGATTTTTCCTTATTATTATCCTTGGAAGTTATAAACATATACTCTACAAGTACAACAATTCTCCAAATGAACATAATAACGAACTAGAATCGAAGTCAAAATTTTCTAACATGCAAGATGAATAACTTGACAGTCAAGATCAAGAAGAACCACCCACAGAGCTCTACAATTGACTGCTAGAAGGCAGCTTCAAGAACATCATCTGATTCATCACTACCATTTCATTCCTGACAAGGACTTTGAGATGAGGAAGAACCTTCGGCAGCACAGGCAAATCTGCTGCATTCACACTCATCAAGTCGAATGCGATGCATCTGTTGCCCATGTGGGCCTCATCAAATACCAGGATTTTAGGTTACCTTTGGCTGAAGTGTGTTGAGGATGATGCAGTGTGCACTAGCTGATGTGCCGACCTTGATTGCTTCCATAGTTGTGCTATGGTTCCTCGCAATGGCTCCATCCTCCAAACTGTCCTCAAAGGTTGCCTACAACAATGCCAGTGAATGACTCGTATGCAGATTCAAAAATTGGAACAGTATCTTTGATTCAACTTCGCACTCCAAACTACAACAGAAAGTAAATAACCTATTTATAATCAAGAAAATAAAATACACTATACACTGAAGTCCATTCCAATGACTGAATAAGGTTCACAGAGGATTTTTGCATGCATATCTCCCTAGACCAACTCATTGAGTAAAATGACTGCACAAGGTGCTCTTGAACCAGTATCAACATTCAGACAGAGAGACCGCTACAGTGCATAACATAGGTTTTCAGTTGTATATTACAAGTTAGCATGGGCATAAGACAGCAGATAAGATCCCAGTACATATAGAAACAGTTATTTACTATAGAATTATAAAATTGACTACACAAAGAAATTACTAGCATAGACATGGCTATGGCTAACAATGAATTTGAAATAATAATCTAAAAAAGCTTCAAATTGGCCAAGATGCCCAATGTGCCTTATCAGAGCCAACTGGTCATGCTGTATAGAGTTGGTCTTACCTGTTGTCATATGGTGTGCTTCAAATTTCCAAACTTTGTAGCTAGATGTTTTCTCCTTATGAAAAAGTTAATATACAGAGTGCCAAATTTTTATCCTTCACAATAAGAAGTCAACTTCTGAAATTTCTAATTGCTGATATTCTGTTTGTTGCCTTATTTTAAGATTTCAAAATAAAGCCCATCCATCACAAGGTAGTCATGAAAAGGACATAATGTGGACTGCAAGTAAGCAATTCAAACAACACTATGATAGCCTTAAACACTACTAACCTCGTGTATAAGAACTGTCGCATCATGAGATGCCTCAATCAATGCTTGGCATGGCCTGGTATCACCTGAATAAACAAGTTTCCAGCCTGGTATTGTTTTCCCAACTATATTTATTCTCTCAGCAGCCTTTATAACAACACCAAATGCTTGTGGGCAGTGCACAACAGGGACACTGAACAAGGCTTCCAGACCTGCTTCACTTATTACTTGCTTCAGCCTCATTAAGATCGGCAGGACTGCGGCAGTGTCTACAAGACTTCCTGGTTGCTTCCAATAGCTTTGCATTTTGCTGCCTTGAGCAAACAAAGTAGTTTCTAATCGTTTAGAAGCAGAAGCCTCTCGCTGCCCACTAATACTTTCCTTCTCGTCTGCATGCTCAGAAGAATAGTCTTTGCCTGAATTATGGCCACAGAGAAGAGTATGCAGTGATTCCTCAGTTGTGTGCTTGCAATCCAAGAACTGCATATCAAGATCTTCAAGCCTTGAATAAGCATGCAGAAATCTCTTCAGCTGTTGTGGCCCAATTACGAGCAAGGGTTCATGAGGAACACCGTTTAACAACTGGCATCGCGGAGCAAGAATCCTGGCCAGCCCAGCATGATGATCAGCATGGATGTGGGATATCCATATACACTTTAAGCTTCTCACAGCATCATCAGCACCTGTTATACCAAACCTGTAATTATGGATCCACCACAGTCAAAATTCAATTTTTAGAAAAATAAGAAGAAATAGAAACAATGTGCTAGCAAACAGTGACTGAGTAACCTTCTTTTCAGCTGCCCTAGTGTTCCTTCCCCACAATCTAGAAGTAGACTCCCTTTAGAGAAAAGATTAACAAAAACTGAACTGACATTGTGGTATTTGGATGGCTGTGATGAACCTGTTCCCAAAAGAATGACTTCCATCTCCAGACAAGTAGGAATTTCAGAGCCCTGTTCAACTTTGTTTTTCCAGTTTCCATTGGAATGAGCAATGCCATATTCTGATGCAGATAGATTTTGCTTTTTGATATTTGCACAGGGATTACATGAGCTTTCATTAATATATGGTTCCTCCACCATGATTAAATGGTTGTTTGAAGGTATAGTTTGATTGTTTTCTGAAACATCATCCCAGAATTGCCAAACTTGTATTGACACATCAACTATTTCAGGAATTTCTGAAAGAAGCTCATTGACAATTTGCATGGGATTGAGCAAGCTGGGAATAGCAAACTTGTCCAACCCTAGTTGAGCATAGGGACGCAAATGAAACTGAAAAGTAAGTAAATAAGATTTAAAATTAGATAGCATCTACATATCAATTGTAAAAAATTTTGAAACAGAGTTCAGAAAGCAGGACAGAAAGAAAGGCAGATGTATAAAATGCACAAAAAGCTCAGAATCATGTAGATATTTCTTCCAGGTCTGTCAAATGCTGCCAAAAAATGAATATAGACAAATGAGATATTGTAAAATGCCTATTCCCAGTTCAATTAGTAAAACACACCAAATATACACTAGTGCATCATCCCCCAAAACTTTCATTCTTCAGTTGGTCAGCAATCATTACCACCTCAAAGAAAGCATTTTCCTCCACTTGCTTGTGATGCTCGGAGGCTTTTGTTCCTTTGTTCATTCATTAATATCATGGAAACCGGTATAGTTTCCTCCTGAGTCATATGGAAAACACAAGCTCTCCCAGGAAATGGAACTGGTATCTCTGGTTCAAAAATAAGCTCGGTAACCAGCTCATCTCCTAGGAATTATTTTGGTCATTTGTCAGAAATATCACAAGACAATCGGAAAGATAAAAAAAAACTATAAAAGGTGATCACAGAAATGAAGATATTGTACAGAGGACATGGTGTTATCAAGGCAATTGTAAAATGAATAGAAAGTGAGTCTTCATCTCCAGATGCACAGCCTATCCAACCTAAACTCAAGGTATGTCTCAGATGCCTCCACCAATAACAGTTAAACAATAGACCAGGTGACTCATTTTAGGTGGTCTTCCCATACTGCAGAAAAAAAAATCATGGAGAGCAGAGGGGGAAGCCATTAAATATCATGCAAAAATACAGCTAGCTATCTTGCTAGTAATGCAGATAGGGTGGATACTAAATTGTCAAGCATGAACATTTATACTAACATTTCACAATTGTACATGACATAAAAATTGCATAAAAATTGCATAGAAGGACAGCATGTTTCTCACCTTAAGAAGATTTTCAGCTGGAACAATTTCACAAAGACTTGGATTGGATTCCTGAGCAGAAATAGAAAGACAACCTTGTAGTGTAATCATAACTATACAAGTGAGCAAATTTTCATTTGTTAATTACCTACAAACCTGATATAAAACACCAGATTCCAAAGGTGAGTTGTTGATATAATTAAGGGATCATAACCCTGGAGCTGGGAAAAGCTGAGGGCACAAATAGTTTAGTCGTGATGTAATTCTCGTACTGGATTTCAGAACAGGGATTTCCATGTTTTTTCTGTTAAAATAATAAATTGCATTAATGAGTATAAATTCACATATTATTCACATATTGAGGCATAAGAAATGTGTTATTTTAAACATTCTTAAAATGACTAAGTTATTGACGACCAGTAAAAGTAAAGTTTCACATAAGATTGGCTGTAAGAACTGATTTCTTAAATCCAAAAATCAACGGCAAAAACTGAATTTAGTTTTCTAAACAATCAATTCATAAAAAGAAAAGAAGTTACCATTAAACTAATGCCAATCAAATCTTACATTTCATGTCCTGCCATGATGTGTCATGCACTGCCAAACCTTACCATCCATTTCTGGTACTCAAGCCTACTTGTCACAGAAGCTGGACCCATGTGTACTTTGTGAATTTCTGACAAGAGGATCTTGTAGTCCGGAAGCATTTTCTCTACTCAAGAAAGATGTAGATGACACACTAGAGCAAGACATGGCATTCTCAGACTTAGGATCACTGACAGGCCTCAAGGAAACTGCTGATATCCGAACCATCTCATCATCAACTAGAACTATAGGATCTATGGACTTGCAAACTTCAGAACTTGGAAGTCTAACACCATCATCATTTTGTGATGCTCCAAAGCTATGTGTGTGGACCATGGCAGCATTAGGGATGAACGATCTCATTGCATCAGTCACAAATTTAAGATCAGATGGTCGCCATATATTAACCTAGAAAATGGATTTGAAAAGGTCAAGATCTTTATCTTGGAAAAGACTGAAAGCTAAAGAATCTGAATTTTAGCATAAGTAGCTTATATTGGAAAGGTTTTAAAAATATTAGAAATTACTTACAGACATTCCATCTTCTCCAATGCCAGCTAAAGTTAACAGAAGACCTGTATGGTAGTTGAACAAAGTTAATCACTAGCCAAGAGATATCAAATTGTTATTGTGAAAAGGTCAAGCCCTGACAATGAGTGTCTGACCTCAATTGTAGTGAACACAAGTAAACTTGTATTCCAGATTTAAAAAAATGAACATTCATACATGCATCAAAAACTCTGAAATCAAAATGTAACAATGCATATACCTGGAAGTCCACCAGCTGTTTCTGAGCAAACACATGTAAAAAAGATGTGATCAATCTGAAGGCAAAGAGTATGTCAATTATCATATATTTAAATAGGCTAAGGGATGATTGCTACAGTAACAAACGGTCCCATGTTGACTGCAGCACAACTGAGAATTCGATGCTACAAAGGCCTGTTTGCATGGGATATTTTTATTTTGGAAATAGGGGAAATGAATACAAAAATGGCCAAGAAACAGATTAATCTCAGAACATGAGGCATCTTATTCTTTGAGTAGTTTGTATTGCACCAAATTGTGAGTTAGTTATTCCTCACATGTATGTTTGGCATCCAAAGTTGGAGGTTTGGGAGAAGAAAGTAGATATTCTCTAAGAAATGACTAAAAATTCCTGAAGTGAAGACCCTTACAACAAAAGTCAAGTTTTGTAGTTACAACACAAATTAACTAAATAGAGAGAGCCTTTATATCCACACATGTAGCATTTATGTTTACTCAAACTCAGTTAAGGACGCGGCCATACAAGTTTTTCTTGGCTGGCAAATACCTAGAAAATGAGAGAAAACAAAGGAAATTCACATCCTGCTGAGACAATGTTGTTCTAAAATATCCACTTGGCTCATATTGTATAGTGAAATGCATATTCCTTTTTCTCCTTTTCTTTCTTCTTGAAAACCAACCTTTTTTTTTCAATAGTCTATAGCATGAAAAAATTCGTACTTTTGTCTGGAAAATAAGACGATCTTCAGTTAAAAATGACCCCAAAGAGATTTAGGATATCTGCAGCGTCATTCCTCTATAGCAAATCTAACATTACATTGTAAAAGATCCATTTTGTATCCAATCTTACCATGCATAGATTTAAAAACTAAAGAGATGTCCTTCTGATGTCAAAAAAAAAAGCCAAAAATAAACACATAGAGGTTGAGAGAGTATCCAAATAAATCACCAGAAAATGAACAAACAGGTTATATGCACAGCAGAGAAATGGAAAGATGGATGCCTACAGAATCCTGGAAAATGCTTCCTTGTTCTCCTTGAGCGTCCACTCGTCTTCGGCGCCAGAGGCGCAGTAGTCGTACACCATCTTGGGCAGCTTCTGCTTGGCGATCGCTTGGTTTTCGAAGACATTGGTCACCGCCATCTCTCCCAACCCTTGCCACCGCAAGCCTTTGACCTCGGAACCCGATCGCGGGAGTTCAAGAGAGAGAGAGACACCGCGATCCTCGATCGGGATTCGGGTGCTAAATAGATAGCTTCCCGAAGAAACTCTATTTTTGCCTACTAAAACACCACAAATACCCCTGGTTTGTATGCTTAAATTTTATAAATTACTATTGTCATTTTACCTTTTTCATTTAAATGAAAAAATTTAATTGATGGTCACATCAAGAAGCAGTAATTAGCAAATTAATTGAGATATTTCATTAAAAGGATGTCAAAACACAATTTAATGTCTTGACATTTTTGTTGAAAGCATGTAAAATTAAGCAAAAAATTTCATTTTACATGTGCAGTATCCATCTTATGTCATGTCAAATTTATCCCATCACTATAATTGACACTGAGGGTTGACACCCAAAACGCATCAGATGAACTTCCAGACTCCAGTTATTGAGCTGTTTCAGTCTCAAAATGGAGAATTTTATGCTTAGGAAATTATTTTCTATTCACCACTCATGGCGTACAAAATAACACTTTATAGCAACAGAAGTGCATCATCTACAGAGAATTGCTAAATTTCCATAACATTTTCCAAGAGTACTTCAGATCCTGCAGCTCATGCTGTAGAACAAGGATCTGCGCTTGCAGAACCGTGTAGTCGTTCTCCGTAGTGCAATGACCTCTCATAACCTGGACACAGGGCGGTTTGTATCCGCAGGCGTTATGATGTGCTTGCGTGTGATTTCTTTGAGAGAAGTGCAACCACTCAATGCCATTGTCAGTTCAAATTCATCTCGAAGCATCTGAAGAACTTTTCTAACACCCACTTCTCCTTCAGCAGCCAAAGAGAACACCACTGGCCTCCCAATCTGGAAACAGCAAAATGTTTCAATCCAAGTTGCTATCGGAGCTAAGATTGACAATGGATTATCTTCTAAAGTTTTTTGTAAATGTGTATATATCAAAATAATCTAAAGATGTTCCATAAGCATTACATTGGTCAATATGAGTAGTTTGTTTTAACTGAGTTTATAGGATCTGGTTGGTATTGTTAAATTTTTAACGGCAACAAACAGTGGAAAACAAGCTAACTGTTAGGGTGTCTATATGCAAAGACAACCTTTCAAGAGGTAAAGTTGAGAAGAAACCCTGTTTTGAACATCTAAAGAATGTTAACTGGAATGCAACTTAAGCCATCAAAATACTTACAAATATGCCAGAAGCTCCCAAAGCTAATGCCTTGAACACATCAGTTCCTCGGCGAACCCCACCATCCAGGAACACTGGAACCTGGCTTCGTGCAGCTTTGACAACCTGGTTTAGTACAATTGTTTGTTGATTGGTGATTTACCATGTTGATCTCAAGAATCACTCTTTTAGATAATGGAGGAAGTAAGACTGTTTGAAGCAAAATTTACCTCTTCCAGTGCAGAGATAGTTGCTGGAACATAATCAAGCTGACGAGCTCCATGGTTTGACACAATGATACCCGCTGCACCAGCTTGGATGGCCAGCCTTGCTGCATGTTTTAGTGAAATAATTCAGTATATTAAAAATTTGCCGAATTTTGTGACTGATTATCAGCAATGTAGAACATGTAAAAAAATATATATAACAGCACAACATAGAGAAATTTATCCCAATAAGAAAATTAGACTAGTACTTACTGTCCTCAGCAGTCATGACTCCTTTCACTAAAATTGGCATGCTAGTAATTGTCTGCAACCACTTAACATCCTGCAGCAGTTTAAAACTCGGGTTGGCATGGGATAATGACGAATTGCTGAATGAAAAACTAGTTGAGACATGGAAGTCAAACCCAAGGCAAATAACACACCTTTATCAGTTAATGTGCAGAACAGGTGGATGCTTACAAACAAAAAGAACATGCATTTGCAAGACATAAACACCCTTGCATCTATTCAAATGTTAATTTTTCTCCCATAACATTGAACTTTTAAACATACATCTTTTGGTTCCAAATCACATTTTAGCTACTTCATATTCATCACTTGATCTAAGTCACTTCTATCTGATGCTATCTTTCTCTAGTATGTTCCTTTCCCTCTTACCTTGTCCTTGCCACACACCAATCCCTTATCCTACAGATGTTCCTAAAACTTAATAACCTTTTTCAATCCTTCTAAAAATTATTCTGTCAGGACGCTTGTAAATAGTGATTATATTCAATAGTGAACTGGAAACTAACTGAGTTAAGAGTTAAACAACAGTGTCAATATGACAACCATGTCCAGATAAAAGAAACGATCAGTAATGTACCTTCCAGCTTAGAGAACGGTCAATTTGGCCAGCAACATAAGATGCCAACCCTGAATCATTTGTCTGTATAACAATATTCACAGCCCTTAGAAAAACAAAAGAAGTTAAAGCAAATAAAAAAAAGCATCTAGATTGAATATCCACTTGCCTTATCCATCTTCCCAAGGTCCAATCCATCAAAGTTCTTGAGTGTCAAGAATGGTGGTAAAGTAAATCTGCAGAAAGTGGCAAAAACTTTAAATCCTGGGATAATTGCACTTGACATCTTTGAACGAATAACTTATCCAGAAAAATTTTGTAATGTATTTTTTCCTTTTTCTTTTTTGGTATACTGACTTGTATGAATTATGAATGCACACCTGTTCTTGATATCTGCTTCCCTGCGGCCAAGCCTTGGGGTATCAACAGTGAGGGCAATTGCCTTGAATCCAGCTCTTTCAGCTCTTCTAACAAGCTGAGCTACTACATTTCTGTCCTTGTAGACCTAGCATTTGAAAGAAGAAAATTAAATGAACTGAATCTTATTTACGATCACGAAATTATTTCTTGAGGAAAGCATTAGAAGTCGAAGTTAAAAGCACTTATATCATACTAACATAGAGTTGGAAAAACCGAATTCCAGGTCCAGTTGATGCAACCTCTTCGACACTGGAAGTAGACCATGAAGATAGTGTCTGTTATAAGATGAAAAATGCATCAGTGAGAAATCTAGAAGATTGAAATCACATAACAAAAGAAATTAAAAACATGATGGAAATCTAACTTCTACATAAACAAGAGTAGAATAAAAATTCATCTTCATTAGATACGTTATTGATTACAATCATAGGAATTATTCAAATATTGATGACAAACCATAATGGTGCCAGCTGCTGATGCTGCTCTTGCTGTTGCATATTCTCCTGTAGCATTTAACCAGAACTAATGTCAAATGCTTTCTTCAAAAGGAAAAAAAATTAAATTTTAGTTTCAAGTACAATCAACTTAGTTTGGAGTTCTCAAGGAACTACAGAGTTTATCTCATATGTTTAAACTTAAACTATCATCAAATTTAATTGGTAAAATGTCAAAAGTAGCATACCATCAGGGTGAGCCATTTTCTGCATAGCCGTGGGAGAGATCATGATAGGCATTGATATTTTGAAACCCAAGACAGTGGTAGTCATATCAATCTTGGACACATCAATAAGAATGCGAGGTCGGAACCTAGATCATAAACAGAAGTCATGTCAGAAAATTAACTAGCAAATTAAGTAAAAGAAAATGAGTTTGCAAAAAAGCAAAGCTCTTAGAGTTACACAAGCATTTATGTCTATTTTAATGGTCAGGAAAAGATTAAAGGAGTCACGTGTACATAACAGTATCAGCTACTGTTTAGTGAGCAAAACTTATTCCCTAAGTGTAAATTCTTATAAAATAGAGTACAAAAACAATTGAAATGATCTTTCCTGTTAGGTAATATCACAACCTTTAGACTAACCATTACGTAACCTAGCATGACTGCAACAACATTCTGACAACAAATCGACCATTTCTACCTTTTCCTTGTGTCCAATTTATCTTGATACTTTATCTATTTTAATCCATTTTACCTACCAGAAAAAAAAAACAGCTCAAAGAGACATCCCAATTTAACCTAGCAGCCAAAAGCTTCTTCAACTTCTTATCACACTCTGAGAATCTTATCATCTTATCATGGGCCATAGCAGCACATGCAAATGCTTTCAGCGTTCAAAGCCCAGAACTTTAAAAAAAGGTACATCTTTTCCATCCCCAACTAAAAACACATGCCTTTCAACATCTCAAGATTCAGATGCCATCAGAATCAACATGATATCATACAAAAACAATAGAATTTGGGAATAAAATGGATGACCAAGTCAAGTATCAAAGAGATTATGACCATAAAGATTGAGGAAGATGCTCACAGAATCCTCGAAAATGCCTCCCTGTTTTCCTTGAGCGTCCATTCGTCCTCAGCGCCCGAGGCATAGTAGTCATAAACCATCTTGGGCAGCTTCTGCTGCGCAATAGCCTGATACTCGGAAACATTGGTGATCTCCATCTCTCCTGCAAGAGGACACCAGTCTCAACCTACAATAACAACCACTTTAATCAATACCAGCAGAAACCTGTCCCAATACTAATGAATACCACCATCCAAGTGAACCAAAGAAATGAATGCACATTTACATGTTTCCAAACATGGACAAATACATATATGAGTCAAGACAAATAAAGGAAAACCAATGAAGAAATTTTGAACAAGGATTCATCAAGACTCAAATAAAGATTTGATTTTTATCATTTTTATCACTTTCAAGTTTCAACCAATACCAAAACCTAATTGAGCTCACAAATCAAGAAATTTAGAAGAAGCTCTCGTATGATTCATGGAGATGACGAAAAACAGAAGAGGAGAAGAAGAAGGAGAGGGAGGAGCAGACCTGGGTGTTGCTGAGAAGAGGGTTGAAGTGAAGGCGAGGAGGAGTGAAGTGATGGTATATATAGAAACAAAGAATTCCACGGACGAGGACAAAGAAAAGCAAATGTAAATTTGAAGGGGGAATTGGAGCGTTGGTTCTGGATGAGCTTTGCGAGGTTGGCATGACTACTCGTCAGTTTTGCCATCTCCACCTCTTCTTCCTCGTCCACAGACGTCAGTTTTATTGCACTGCCCCAGCTCCAACAAAATAAAACAAGGTAAAATTCAAATGAAACAAAAATCCAGGACCTTGAAACCGGAAAAATAGGGTGGGCTTTTTTGCATTTGTACCCCTAGAAAACACTATTTGTATACCCTCGGTAAGCTCAAAAGCCCAAAGTTTTACACAAATAACCCTACGATTTCTCTTAAACTGTAAAAATTTCTTTATGCTTATTTACAAGTAATTGCTGCAGATTTTGACTTAAGAATTGTTTTGGTTTTTAATTACATAATACAAAATATGTTCATACGATCGTTAATTATGATGGATTTTAATATTTGTAGAATTACCATTCGACTAAAATCTTCTTAAAATGTTGGAAGAGATTTTTTTATAAAACATAAATAAGTATGAGATTTTTTTATATAAGGCCCACACGCCCATGGATATTGTTAATATTATTTATAATAATGAAAATATATTCCAAAATGTGAGGTAAATATGCAAAAAACGATTATACAAATTAAAAAAGAATAAGGGCTTTACTGCAAAATATTCTCTAGAGCAGGACATCTCCTTCAGGGCCTATACCGGGACAATTGGAGATTCAATTCCCTCAATTCGACTATTTAATTACCAATTAAAAATTTGGAGTGGGGTGAATTCCCAATTCCGATAATTTCCAATTTCGGATTTGAATTCGGGATCAGAAAAGATGAATTCGCAATTCCGAATTCGAATTCAGTGGGCTTCACCACTATCTGAAACCCTAATTCGTCCCTTTAAATAGCGACGGAATTTGGCCGAATTCCGCCGAATTCTTGTCACCCGAGCTTCGACACCCGTCGTCCCTGAGCCCAAGCACCATCACCCTCGAGCCCGAGTGCTGGTCATCCCCAAGCCCGAGCACGTCTCCATCCCCGAGTCTGACGTCGGTCGTCCCCATGTCCGAGCACTGGTTTGTCCCCGAGCCCTAGCGTGTCTCCGTCCCCGAGCCCGAGCGCATCTCCATCCTCGAGCCCGACGCTGGTCATCCCCAAGCTCGAGCACCGGTTGTCCCCGAGCCCGAGGGCGTCTCCGCCCCCGAGCCTAAGCGCCGGTTGTCCCCGAGCCCAAGCGCCGTCTCCGGTTAGTTAACGATAATTATTTCTTTAATTTCTAATATATAATATCTTTATTTGCTGAGCAGTTTATTTTTCTTTTGTAAGGGATGGAGTTTTTCAATCTGGACGATATTGACACCCAGTCGATGTCTGACTCAATGAGTCAAGATTTGAGTCTTACTGTTGCTGACACATAAAAGACTGCAAAAGAAATCCATAAAGCAAAATCATTAAGGACACATAAATCTCATAAGATGTGGTTAAAGAGAGAATCTCACTTTTTCATTAGATTCATTATCGAGCAAGTACATGCCGGGCAAAAGCAGGATAAGGGTTTCAAGCGGCCCGTGTTCGTAGCAGCTGCTACTGTTGTTAATGCTCAATTCAATAGTACTTTTACTACTAACAATGTTGATGGTAATTATAGAACCTTGAAGAAGCATGCAGCAACAATCATCAAATTAAGGGATTACAGCGGGGTGGGTTAGAATGACACTGATAAGATGATCACTACCAGTGGACAGGTATATCTCGACATCAAAAGTGTAAGTTAAAATAAAAATTTCTTTTACAAAATTACAAATTTATCTTTGCAATATTACATATCTACATATTTGACCAAAATAAATTATGCATAAGATTAGAGACTCTGATCAATTTCTGAACAAGCCAATTCCGCTGTGTGATGAGTTGCTCCTTATATGTGGAACATATTATGTTACTGGCAGTATGACAAAATCATGCTACGGTGATTTTGGAGGGGACCCAAATAGAGATGTAGAGGAAGAGCAACAAACAGCAGGGGATGATGACTTTGATGCTCGTACATATACAGCTCGTGCAGGAAACAATGTCCCTACCAACTCTAAAGACAAGACACAAGCAACTAGTTCTCGTGATAGCTCCAAGACACGAAAACAGAAGGGGAACATCTTGAACGAGGAACTAGTTGCAGAATTGATGGAGGGCTTGCGCGAGGTTGTATGCACCGTTAAGTCAACTTTGAAGGATTCATGGAAGAAACCTTTGTACTCCATAGTAAATCGATTCAAATGACGTTTTCTTGCATTGTTCTCGAAGATTGCCTATAAGCACTTACATGTTGATGATGTCGATGACATTACTTTTGTAGAAAGCATGGATGACGATACTAGGGTTAAATGGTTGCAAGAATTTCTTGAGCAGTAGGTCTGATGGAACTGTGGTTTAATGGTGATGTTCATGCATTCTTGTGTTTGTTGAAATGCTATCTGAGACTAATGTAGCATAGCATCATATAGTGCTATTTGAGACTTACTCTTTATTATCTATGTTGAACTTAATGTTGAAGGTTATTTGTTGTGCATATAAATATTGACAATATTGAAAATGTCTTTCAATATTATTTGTGTCTTTTGTCTATACGTTTGGTGTGTTGCAACAGAAGTGTAGAAAAGTGAATATGACATATTCTATTGCAGTTTATGTGAAGTTGAAGTTTGCAATAGGACATCAAGTTTTATATTGTTTCATTGTGGCAAAATTCTTTTTTATGTTATTTGGAGCTCATCTAAAAAAATATTTTATTAATTTAATATTGTTTAAATCAATTATCCTTTATTTTAAAAAATTAGATATTATCAATATGTAATTCTAATATTATTTATTTTTAAAACCTAAAAAATATGTTTAATTAATTTATTAATTTAATATCTATATTTATTTTAAAATTAAATATAGAAAATATCTAAAAATATAGGTAATCTCATCTATTAAGAATTTGGTGATCATATCTCTAGTTCCAAATCAAACCAAACACAGAAATCGAGGAAATTGACGAAATTCGTTAATTTCAATTTATATTTCAAACAACCGAATTCACAAAATTGATTGAATTGATAATTTTTTTTTTCTCAAAAAATATATTCAAACACTAAAATTATTAATTTGATCAATTTTCTTAATTCTCTATAATTAATCGAATGGACAATTCTCTCGATTCTCAGATCCGAAATTATCCAAACGGGCCGAGTACAAAACACTAAATAAAAGAAACCAAGGGAAAGCAAGGGAATCCACTGCAAAATGTTCTCTATGGGAGCGACATCTCCGATCTCCCCTGCCTCTCTCTCCCCAAACCCCAAAAATTTATCTTTCCTTCGTTCAAAGCTCGGACACTGAGCTCCCATGGCGTCCTTTTGCCCAACAAAACCCCATCACTTCGCTTTTGCGAGCCCTCGCCGCGCTCCCTTCTCCTTTTACCCCTCTCTCAGAACCCCATGGTCTCGATCCCGCTCTCTGCCCCTCTTCTCCGAGAAGCCGAGGAGCAGACCTCAATGCAAGCCCGGGGCGACGGGCAATGGCGTGATCTTCGCTGGCACCAATACCCGCCTGATCGACCGGGTGAGTTCCAGGTTTAAGTATTATAATCTCCGTTTCCTGATGAGAAAAGAACCAATTTTGGATCATAATTCATCTCCGAGTTCGTTTCAGATCACGGTTCTGTGCCCATGGACATGATTATTAAACTTATGCGTTTTTGATGGAATTAAATTTGAAATATTTATGTCAGATTTTTCAGTGCGAAAGAGTAGGCTTCAGAAAGCAATATCACGAATATATTTGTTTGTGTATTTTGTATGTTTTACCCAATCTTGAAGCAAAAATTATTTTTTTAAAAAAACTGGTTAATTGATTTATAGTTCACGTTTTACGGTCAAGTATCTACCGTCAAGTATAAACCATATTATCAAGTCAAAACATGAATAAAAAGTTAAAAAGTGGACTTTGAACAAGCATATAATCTGTCAGGTATAGTTGAGACCAACTGAAACCTTCAAAGTGAACTCCCTTGAATATATGAACTGTCAACTTTCAACTATCCAGCCTTTTTTTAAATAAAAAAGGGGGAGAGAGGTGGGGGTGGTGGGGGGTGGTGTCTAATCTTGTCTATGAATTCTTGTGCAGTCCAATATTGGCTTTTGGATATCTTTGGGGTCCGTACATAACCATGCTTAAGTGGGAATTTTACAAAAGAAAATGTAATATTTTCTTAGAACGTTAAGGCTTTTAGTCCTTGGTTATTGCTTGATAACATTGAATAAGTATTTGTTTTCTTACTTATAACCAGTTCTGATTATTCATTTTATGGTTTTTGAGTCCATCAGTTGTTGGCATGCAATTTCTACATGTTAATATTGTGTTAATAATACTGTCCCACTTATTATGAGTTGTGATTGTTCATTTTATGGTTTTTGAGTCAGCTTAGTTGATTGAAGCTCTAATTAACCAAGTGGATCTCTCTGAAGATGAGGCAGAAACCTCACTACATCTTTTGCTCCATGAAGCTGATGAGGCATTAATTAGTGCCTTCCTTGTTCTCTTAAGAGCCAAGGGCGAGACTTTTGAAGAGGTAAACATTGCATATTTCTCGTAGTCCCATGCTAATAGAGGATAATTAATTTCTGTAACTTGATTTGGAACCTGCTTATGAGTCAATTATTGCAGATTGCGGGACTGGCACGGGCCATGATCAGCCATTGCCGGAAAGTTGAAGGTATGGGCCATGTAGTTGACATTGTTGGAACAGGTGGTGATGGGGCTAACACAGTCAATATCTCCACGGGGGCCTCCATTCTTGCAGCTGCTGCTGGTGCCAAGGTTGCCAAGGTGAATTTATAGCATTTGTGGCTCAAATTGATGAAAAAAATATCATGCATATTAAACTAGTGCACTTGTTTATCCTTCAATCTCTTTCCCCCACCCTGCAGCAAGGGAATCGTTCCAGTTCTTCTGCTTGTGGAAGTGCTGATGTCTTGGAGGCATTGGGCATCAACATTGAGTTGGGCCCTGAGGTTGGTGCTTAACGGCTGAGGTTTCTAGCTTGCCTCTATGTATGGATTCCGGAACATTTCTTCAATAATTTTAATTTTTGAGATCTCAATAAGCATAATATGCCATCGTAAACTAGCTAGCTCTCTTTTTTCTGATAATTCATTTTTCCCCATTAGAATGTTGCATCAAGGAGGGTTGGGCACTGGTCTGGGATGTCCATATTGTCAGGAAGGTAGATTGATGGATAAATCAGATGATGCTCATGGATTATTAATGGCTTAAATGATGTCAATTATGCAGAAGTAAGAAGTGACTAATGTATTGCTTATGTACAATGAGTGCAAAAAAAGGTTTGACCATTTGAGGAACAAAACATTATGATGTCCAATGTATATGAACAAGATAAAGCATCAGTAAAGTTGAAAAATTGAATACTTTCTTAATCAACTGGTGATGCTAACTGATAAGTTCTCATTTTTTTTTAGTTCATGAGCCTCCCAGGAAATTCATTATTCAATGTAGTAGTGCAGAGGTTTGCCAGAAATCTTTCTGTATAATGTTAATTTCTTCTTGTAATTAATCTGTTTTAGAGTTCAAAATGACCACTAACCTTTTCTTCAGAAATATCTCAAACTATTTTAAACCGATTGAAATAAATGGAGTTCATCTGCTTTTTTTAAAAAAAATTATCTAATCTATGAAGATTCCATTAGTACTATTTTCCTGAAATTATGTTGATTTTATCAATTTAAGGAGGTAAAGCAATGTGTGCAAGAAGTAGGAATTGGTTTCATGATGGCTCCCATGTATCATCCAGCAATGAAGATTGTTGGTCCAGTGAGGAAAAAGCTCAAAGTAAAGACGGTGTTTAATATCCTTGGCCCAATGCTGAATCCAGCAAGGGTGCCTTTTGCTGTTGTTGGTGTCTATAATGAAGATATTGTAAGTTTCTTTGCCATATCAGAACAATATAACAGTATAGCATGGTGCCATGGTGGATATGATAATTTAATAACATTTTTATGCATGCCTGAGGTCCTGTTTTGTGCTCAAATTTTGAAAAGTTTGGCAGGTCATGAAGATGGCAAAAGCCTTGCAACTGTTTGGAATGAAAAGAGCATTGGTTGTTCATTCAGCAGGTCTAGATGAAATAAGTCCACTTGGTATGATTCCCACACCACAACTTGTGGGCCCTGATTTTGGAGTCACTTCTGTAGTTGATAGTTTTTTTTCTACCTTTGGAAAAAAAAAAAAAGAATTCTTCTATGCAAACCGCAGTATATTGCTATGTGTTTACTGTTGTCTGATATTTATTGACTGATCCGTAACAATTTGTATCTGTATAGGACCTGGATACTACCTCGATGTGTCTCCAACGAAGATTGAAAAGTTGCATTTTGATCCCTGTAAGTAGACATTTTCTTTCTCAAGGGCTATGATATGTCAAGTGGGGAAAAGAAAATTTCTCGAATGATGTTTGCAGATATGAAAGGTTTTCTTTCAGATTCTTGAACTCAAAAAATTAGGATTGTTGCATATAGCTTCCTGCAATGTGCTATAGCTGTGGACCATATCCCATCCATCATATTTGAAAAAATATTGCAAGAAATTATATTCAGCAAATATTCCTTCTATTAGCAATCTATTGGCTTGCAAAAGCTCAAAATAACTCTTTTATTACTAGGATTCATCGCCCATGCTGTTATCAACATTAGTCCATAACCACAATTTCGACATCATTCACAGTAAAATTTAACACTATAATGTCCGAGTGTATTTCTCCACCATCTGGCTTTCACCTAACGCTGACAAATCTATGTTGGTCAATTAATAAGGAATATACTTATAACAAAATTTCAAATGCAAAGGTGTTATTATGAAATTGGAATAACATGATGTCTGATCTATTCTTCTGTAGTATTGCCATTTGCTGTAAATGTTATTTAATTAGCTATCGGTTTGTTTTCTACAAAACAAAAAGGTTTTTGGAAAATCAGATTATGTTTGCTTCTCTGTCTTTTCCGATCATTTAAATTTCTGCTGATCCAGCACATGATAATACAGTGGATTTTGGTATTCCTCGCTGTACTCTAGAAAGCTTAAAAGGAGGAGGCCCTGAGTTCAATGCAGAAGTCCTCAGGCTTGTGCTGTCAGGTCAGAAGGGATCGATTGCAGATGCTATGGTATGTCTCGTTTCCATCAATCTCACTCATTACTTTTACAAGTTTCATGTTTCAAAAATTTGTTTCTGTTAGGCATCACAACTATGTCAGTTTATGTATTGGTCATGTTCTCGTGAACTAGCTTTGCATGAATTATCAATGATCACTAATAAAGCACAATCATAGAATCTGTTATTTGATTTATCTTGTGGGGATATGTTTAGTGAAGGAAACACATTATATTTCTTATTCATTACATTACTTTCATTAAGATCTTACCAAAAAATTACTTCCATGAATAGTGAAATTTGTGACAGATAATCATGGTCCACAAACTGTATAAATCTTAGCTAGCACCAATGTTCTCTTTACATAGAAAACAACAAAATTGATGTCTATTTTGATTCTGTTTTTGGCAAACAAGCAGATTCTGAATGCAGCAGCTGCCCTCCTTGTGAGCAGCCATGTTAACAACTTGGCTGAAGGAGTAATGCGAGCTCAAGAAACACATCAGACTGGGAAAGCAATTTCGGTACTTGATTCTTGGGTCGATCTCTCCAATGTAAGTGAACCGGATCTTTGTGAATGGTTTTGCTTCTTGGTCAGTGTTTCAGTTCCTCTATTCCTTGACCCTGCTGTGAAGTGGCAATTGCAGAACCTGAGAGAACGAGATGATCTGTCGGTATTGCATGAGCAAAAATGAGAAGGCTAATTATGTGTTACAGGTGAACTTTATTTCTATATGCTTATGGATTTTTTAAAGTTGCATGTATAACCCTTACTTTGTTTTTCATCAGTAACTTGTTGAACATGATGTGTGTTTTGTTTTTGTGCACACAATATTTTTCATGTATAGACCACATCAAAATGTCCATCAGAGGAAGAGGAGAGAATACAAATAATTTTAAGATTTATAAGGTTATAGGTATGATTAGAAAATATAGGGAGGTGTGTGCACAATTTTCTATGTGTGCAAGGCATATCATGAAAATCTATTTTTACTTTTGTTGGCCCATG
Source organism: Trichopus zeylanicus subsp. travancoricus (assembly GCA_005019695.1). NCBI lineage: Eukaryota > Viridiplantae > Streptophyta > Magnoliopsida > Dioscoreales > Dioscoreaceae > Trichopus > Trichopus zeylanicus. Next base: position 127,619 of record RXID01022311.1, read on the forward strand.
ACATCACATACTATTCTTCATGGACAACCAATGCTTCGGGTATAACTTTGCTTTAGTTACTGAAAATTCTGGTCACCCCCTTATTTATGTTGTTCTATTATATGTTTTGCCTGACAACTGGCAATCAATTGACATGGTGTAATTTTCCCACTCTACAAGTATCTCATTTGTGGTAATGAATCATTAAATATGTAAAACGGAAATATTCCATATTTGGATACATGTCAACATGCATTCATGTTTTGGATTGTGTTTCATACTAGTGTGCATTCAACTATTAGTGGTGGTTTCATAAAGTTTTTTTTTTGTTATTTTACTGGTTTGATTGGATATTGACACTAGTTATTGCATTTGGACGAAATGAGATTAACTATATTACTTTTTCTTTGATAGATATATTTGCATTTGTCGCCTCATTGGTGTGCCGAATCAAACCATTGGTCAGTTGGACAGAACGGGAAGCTATTTTTGTCTATCAAATGGCAGTTTTCTATCAATTTATGATGATATTGGCCTGATGTTTCTGCCCCATTCCTGCTTCTTCTCTAAAATATATTGGGGGCATGTGTTGCACTTTGAATATGATACAAGTTGTTTCTTTGTCCTATCGCTGTAATAAAAGTTCCAACACCAATAAACTGTCTTTCTTTTCAAATTGCACTAGATATGCAGCCATCCACAAGTGATGATGAATCAGTGCACCAGTTTTGCATGTTTCTTTTCCATTATGGGTTTATTGTTCTTAAAACGAAAATTTATTTTAGCAAATATCAACTCTGTTGGATTTTATCGAACAAAAAAAAATTCTTATCTGTTGGTTATCTTTGTGATGCAATACAACTATTCTTTGGGTTTGTTCCGCATGTACATTTTCTTTAATCTTATGTGCGAAGTACTCAGAATATTCCGCATGATATTTGTCAAATACATGGATTCAAAGGATGTGCTAAACAAAATAATCAGAAATTTTATTATTTTATTTAGCAAAAAATTGTTTATTTTGCTAAAAAATAAGAAAAAAAAAATCTTTGGTGTACTTGTTAACTAGACAACTGACTTTCTTTCGAGCCCTCGTCTTCTCGCTTCCTCCATTTCTCCTCTTCCTGTGCCGAGCTGGTGATCGCTCGAACCCCGACTTCTCACTTCTGTCTTTTCTCTCTCATATCCTCCCGGCGACTCCCAGGCCATAGAAGACGACGCTGTTCCAGCGCAGGGCAGGAGGCCACGGCGGACCCCTAGGAGACGATGCGATCGGATGAAGAGGCGGACGACGGCGACGAGGAGGACCCCCACCGAACAAGAACCATCATCGGTGGCGCCGCCCGCTGATGGCCCTGCAGATGGTCTGGCAACAGCCTCGCCGGAAGCCCCCTTTGGGGCTCAAGAACCTCGGCAACACCTGCTACCTCAACAGCGTCCTCCAGTGCCTCTCCTACACTCCTCCCCTCGCCCAGTTCTGCCTTTCATCCTCCCATTCTTCCCTCTGTAATCCACCCCCATCCCTCGATATTTTCTTTTTTTGTTTTGTTTTCGCTTTCAATTTCGTGGATTTGAAGGACTCGATGGGTTTATTGCCAGGCAAGGCGGCCGCGGCGGGGAGGGAGCGGGAGTGCCCGTTCTGCATCCTGGAACGCCAGATAGCGCGATGCTTGAGCCTCGACGGGCCGCTGGACGCGCCGTCCAAGATCCAAAAGTGCATCACCGTCTTCGCGGAGCACTTCCGCTGGGGCCGCCAGGAGGACGCGCACGAGTTCCTCCGCTATGTTATTGACGCTTGCCACAACACCTGCCTCAAACTGCTGAAGCTCCTTCCCGGTGGTGGCAACGGCAAGGCTGGGGCAGAGTCGGGAGCGAGCTCGGTGATGAAGGACATCTTTGGCGGCGCGCTGCTCAGCCAGGTGAAGTGCCTCTCCTGCAAAGGGGAGTCCAACAAGACTGATGAGATTATGGATATCAGTCTCGACCTCTTCCAAAGCAATTCCCTCAAGGATGCCCTCGGCAGGTTCTTCCAGCCTGAGGTCCTTGATGGCGCGAACAAGTACAACTGTGGCAAGTGAGTAATTGACTATTTAGCTCTGTGGATTTCCTTGAGAATGTAAGAAGTTGATACTGATTCATTTATGAAATGTAGTTGTAAGAAGCTTTCCGTGGCCAGGAAGCAAATGTTTGTACTGCGTGCACCAAATGTTCTTGTTGTCCAGCTCAAGGTTATTTTTGTGATTTTGTGGTTACTTGGGTTTATTATTGCTGTAGCTTGTGAAAGAGTCTGAGTTGGTTTGGTTATCATGAACTTGTAGAGGTTTGAGGGCATAAATGGAGCAAAGATCAACCGGAATATTGAGTTTGAGGAGGTCTTATTGCTTTCAAAGTTTATGCGTAATTCAAGTCAGGTAAGCCTTGTCAGCCCACAGTTTTATTTTTATACTGTACTTTGTGGAAGATACGTGTCTTTCTGCAAGCAATTTGTCAAGATCATCTTACTTTGTCAGTTTTCGTGAAGACAAATTACCAAATGAAAGCATGCCTTGATTTGGAAAATATTGAATCACATGTTATGGAAATGATTCATAAAATTGATTGCACTTGTGCTCTAATCTTGACTAATGGTTGCTCATGTTTTCACTTCCAAGTTGCTTAATTAAAATTTTGTATTAATATCAAAAACAGCAGATCAATTCCATCATGATCAATGAATGATTTTTGTTAAGCAGAAAAGCTTGGGAATGAGTGAACTACTGATCATTTTTTGTCATACTATTTCAACTGATTGAGGATGAGACTTAACAATCACAGGCTTCAGTTTTGATCTTTGTAATGTGGGAATTAGAAACAGTTTTAGTGTATAAAGGATAAAAGCTCTACCTTTTGATATCTCTATTCTCTATCAAGAAAATTCTAGATAATTGGAAACAAAATTTATTATTATGATTTCGAGGAATGATGAACTATTTGAAAGGCTTTCTTTTATTGACCACCTTTCTATATAAGTGCTTTCATGGACAGAGTTACTGCATCGACTTGTACTAGGAAAAAATACATGCCTTGCACATAGCATAGTAATTTAGTTTGAATCAAACATTCATGATAATTAATTCTCATATTTTGTTACATTAAGTTACATATGTTGATAATAATAAAACAATTTTAAACATGATAACTATCAAACTTACCAATATAAGAATTCAAAGGAGTAAAAGGACTTGAATTCAAATAATAACAATAATAGTAGTAGTAATAATATTTTGACACATTGATTTTTTAGTCATTCAATAGGCAACCTGACTGAGGTTTTTTATTAGATAAAGGATAAAGGCTCTACCTTTTGATGTCTCTATTCTCTATCAAGAAAATTCTCAATAATTGGATACGGATTTTGTTATTATGATTTCAAGGAATGGTGAAATATTTAAAAGGCCCTCTTTTGTTGATCACCTTTCTATATAAGTGCTTTCATGGACAGAGTTACTGCTACAATTACTACTTCAACTTATACTTGGAAAAAATACATGTGTTGCATGTAGCACAATAATTTAGTTTGAATCAAACATTCATGGTAATTAATTCTCATATTTTGTCACATTTAAACTACATATGTTGATGATAATAAAACAATTTTAAACATGATAACTATCAACTTACCAATATAAGAGTTCAAAGGAGTAGAAGAAATTCAAGTCAAATTATAATAGCAGGAGTAGCAGTATTAGTATTAGTAGTATTGAAGTCTCATTATTGTTGAGCAATAATATTTTGGCAAGCAATAATATGTTGGCACACATTCATTTTTGAGTCATTGCATAGGCGACCTAAGTTTTTTTATTA
>RXID01022312.1:0-337567 GCA_005019695.1 Trichopus zeylanicus subsp. travancoricus
TTGAATTAGTAAATAAATAATATATTATGTATTAAATTACGTATTTTTTATTAAAATATTTATTTCGTATTAAATTATATAATAAAATATGTATTAAATTATGTAGTATGTATTATGTATTAAATTATATATTATGTATTACATATTAATTTATGTACTAAAATATGTTTTATGTATTAATTTTACTATTAAAATTATGTATAAAATTATGTCGTATCTATTACATATAAAATTATGTATTATGTATTAAATTATGTATTGCATATTAAATTATGTATTAAATAGTAAATTATGTAATTTGTATTAAATTTTGTATTACATTATGTAATATGTATTAAATTATCTATTACGTCGTACATTATGTATTAAATATTAAATTATGTATTAAATTACGTACTATGTATTAATTTACGTATTAAATTATGTATTACGTATTATTGATTAAATTAACGTGGAAATTAGATAATAAATCAAGAAATAGGTTAGTCAATCGTAAACCCTAAAACTTAAATCCTAAATATAAAGTAATTTATTGCTGTGTACATTAGTTATTTTTTAATAATTTCTTAAATTACGTGTTGTGAAAATAGAGTTTTTTCATTAATCATAGGTAAATTTTCTTCTGTCACTGCTACTACTATATTGCATATGGTTCCAAGGCAAAACACGCCTCGCGATAACGATATTGTATGGCAACACTGTAAATCAGTGAATACAGAAAATCGTACAGTTCGTTGCAAATAATGTGGTCGTGTGCTTAGTTCTGAAATTACAAGATTAAAAGAGCATTTAGGAGGAGTCACCGGCTCAATTCGGCCATGTGAGAAAGTCCTGAATGAAGTGAGACAAACATTTCGGGCAATAGTCCAAACCGGCAGAGAAAATAGAAGAAAGCAGAAGGCCAAAAAAATCACATTTTGATCATGAACTTCTCAACCTCCCTAATCCAGATCTCCGGCAAATTTCTGATGAAGAAGATGATGATTCTGAGTCGAAGACTGGTAATTTCTTATATCATCTGATTGATAGTGTCATTGAGGAGATTGGAGAATCAAGAGTAGTACAAGTCGTAACTGATAATGCAACTCCGTTGTATATGCTGGGAAAAAGTTAATGCAAAAAAGAAAATATCTTTTCTGGACACCTTATGCAGCTCACTTTATTGACTTAATGCTGAAGGATATCGGTAAGGATCCTGATATTAGAAAAGTGATTGAGCAGGGACAGAAGTTGACATCATTTATTTATAACCATGCTTGGTGTCTTGAACTGATGAGAAAGGAAACACGAGGACGAGAGATTATCAGGCCAGGCATTACTCAGTTTGCTACACAATTTATCTCATTGGATTCCCTGTATACTCACCAGCAGGCACTGAAGAGATTATTTACCGGTGAAGAATATGATGCACATTATTTGAGGTTGAAACGGTCTGAGAAAATACTTTCTGAAAAATGTTACAATCAAGTCATAGACGAAAGTTTTTGGGAATCAGTTGAAAAAGTAATAGGAATCTTCAGTCCATTAGTTAAACTGCTTCAAATTGTTGACTCAGATGATCATTCGCAGATGGGGTTCTTATATGAAGCAATAGAACGAGCAAAATTGCAAATAAGATGACATATAGGAACAATTGAATCTCGCAAATGGGAGAAGATTATTGATCATCGTTGGGACAAAATATTATCGAAAGATATTCATGCTGCAGGTAATTGAGTAAAGAGTCATTTTATAGCACTTTACTAAGTTATAATGATACTATTGTTGATTCATATTTAATCATCTTGTAGGGTACTTTTTGAATCCAATATTTCAATATGGCGATGAGGTCAACAATAGTAATACGATTATCAAAAAGCTACGGAATGTAATCGAGCGGATATAGCCAGACATGAGAACAAGAATATTGGCATTGCGCGAGGTAAATTATGTATTAAATATTTTTTACATAATTAAGAAAGTTCTTAACTTGAGTACGTTCATTACACAGGCCGACGATTTCAAAAATAAAGTCAAGGACTTCGGCACACAATAAGCAATTGTAGCTATTAGGGGTGATACTCCTGGTATAGTTGATATTCAATAATTATACATATTTGCTAATTAAATTTATATCAAGTTATTAATAATTTTTTCTCATAAATTACAGCTAGAAGGTGGAGTATCTACGGACGGCATGTAGCACCTAATCTTGCAAAGATAGCCATCAGAATTTTAAGTCAAACTGTTTCAAGTTCACAATGTGAGAGGAATTGGACAATTTTTGGATTGATCCATACAAAGACTAGAAACAGACTTAAAATGGACAAATTGGAGAAACTTGTTTTCTGCCATTATAACATGCGTTTAAGAGCGCGAAACTTACAGAGGAGAAGATCACCAGAGGATGAGGTAATCGACTTGTTTGCCATATTCGAAGATGATGATCCTCTTATAGAGTGGATTCGAGAAAGAGAAGAACCTGTCTTAAATCATCCTGATACATAAGAAGCTATTCGTCGTCTCTTAGACGAAGAAGCGGAAGAGGAAGCTGACAAAATGCAGAATACTTCTGATACAAGTGATAGTAGCAATGGTGGTACAGCTGGTGACGCCAATTTTCAACAATCACAATATGACGACTCATCTTCATCTGTTCCACAGTATGGAGTAAATGAGTTTTTGACTCTAATTTATATGGCAGTTATATGCCACAATATCCATATAATTCGCATGGTGGGCAAGATGTTAATCAAGGTCCAACAGATAATGCGAGCTATAACTACTATGACGGTTATCAGAGCGAGATGTCTTCATACAATCCAGGATATCATCAGTCAATGCAGGACCAGACCACTTTCTACTATCCGCATGCTGAACAATGCTATCAATCACAACTCCATCGTACTGATGAGTATGGTGATCAAGAATATCAATCTCTTCAAGATCCACCTCGGAACAACATGTGGTTATAAAACGTGGATTTATATCATGTATGAAATGATGTTTTCATCATTGTCTTAAATTAATATCTTATTATAATTTTATGGCATTTAAATTTAATGTCTATATGGTTTATTTTATCGCATGATAATTTATCTATTTCGTTACGACAATTTATTATAATCTTTTCCTTCTGACATATTTTTTATTATCTATTTTATGTTCATAAATACTGATAATTATAAGATAATTATTTTTGAAACAGATAATGGCAAATCCGAATGATTATATTACAGTTTCAGACCAAGTGACACTGCAAGCAGGAAGAATAATTATGTCAATTCTTCGTCAAAAACTTATATTTTATCGTAGAATGATTTCACATTCGGCCTATGATCTACTTGGACAAGCCTTAATTGAGCAGACATTACAAGACCGTGGAAGAGTCAATGATCAAATTTATCGACCCTCTCAACAAGGTTCACTTCATGCTATCAATCAGCGTTTTGCCACAATTTCCCCTGAACACTTCGCACAGTGTGATATTTATTTTTCATGGGTTATTGGACCACTTTTACTATGTGTTGTCAATCAATATGGTTATCATTTTCATTTTGGACCTTCAATGTATGGTTATACTCCAGAACCACTGCCACGAGATCGCGTAGAACTAGTTGTTCTGGCTCGTATGCTTACAAATGCTCGTCCGGATCATCCAGGTACTGAATTTGTAATTCCACACCCATATGTTCCAAACTCAACCGATGATGACTATGATGATTAGTTGTATTATCTTAGAATTTATAAATTATGTATGTGTGGAATACATTTTAATGAAAAGTTAATTTTACTTATGTTAATTTTTAAATTTTAATCATATTCATACCATTTCTTGTATGTTTTTTTAATACACTAATATATATTAAAAGTAGACAATATCAGTGACTAACTATCAAAATTAATTTTAATTAGCTTAAATAATATTTAAAATTATTGTAAAATTAAGTATAAATTCATTCATAATTTTCCAAATTTTTTCAACTTTTTTCTAATATTTTATCGTATTTTTAATTTGAAATCAAAGCACAGTCAAAATATAGTCAAATTCTGGTCAACGCGCAATTAATAATTTAAAAAATTCTTTCGGCCGAAACCGAAACGGCCAAAACGTATCGGTTTCGGCCGGTCTCAAAATCGAAACCAAAACCGAAACCGTAAACCATGGTTGTCTTGTTCATTAGCAACAGGAGGAGAAGAAGTGGGGTCGTGTGAGCGAAGAAGATTTAAGCTCTCGTTCTTCTTGGTTTTCTCGATAACCAATATATTCTGATGAGACAAGCTGTGGCTCGAGCGCTAGCTCAAATCCATACCATGTCATTGTTCAAGAGAGGTTGAAAAATCGATTGAGGTCATTACGCAATCACATGCATTTTCACTGGAATTTGAAACCCTTGTAATTAATTCCATAGATTATGATTAAGCTTACTTGAAAAGAATCCGTGGAAGAAGAAAAAGAATAGCAGTGTGGGGAAGGATGAAATGATGTCAGAAAAGAAAACAAGTTATGATGCATCATTTTGTACTTTGATGAAATGATATCATGAACTCACCTTTTGATTTATTATATAATGTAGATGAACAATATCATCATGATGCCATGTTGAATCACGTTGAACTCGATTTAGAGTAGTTGAATGATTCGAATTTATTTTCCATTTAAGTTATCAAATCTAATAAATTAGTCTTACATTAAATTGTTGAAGTTTTAGAATTTATGCCTTTGTCTAGATTTCTCTGTGATATGAAAGAAATGAAAAACAAATAAAAGAGAGATCTCTTGCTTTTAAAAGAAAATTGTTATACTAAAATCTTAATACTTAATCTCTATATATATGAGGAAGTTCTTCTCCTACTTGAATTCCTTTTATATTGATATTTACGCTTATTGGATTTTGGATTTTCTAATTGGGTTGTGACGAACCTCAAAATATACAAGCATTGGAAGATATTTAATTATGCAACCATATTTGTCAAACTCAAATCTCATATTGATATTTATGATCTCTGATTTCAATTCTTTCAATACCTCCCTCAAGTTGGTGCATAGATGTTTAACATGCTCAAATTAGAGGTAAGTTTTACCATGTTCTCTCCCCTCAATGCTTTGTTAACAATATCTACTAATTATTCTTCAGTTGGTTTATATTTCAGTTCAACTTGCTTCTCCAAAATCCTTTTCCTAATGAAATTCATGGAACACAGAACTATTGGCAATACATAAAGTTGATTGATTATCCAAGTATACTCTAGTTAGTCATTGTGCCGAATATCCAAGTTATTTTAGAAATGATTGAAGCAAAAGAAAATTTACATACTCCAAATTCTAATGCTTTATATTTTGCCTTTGCACTTGATCTGACAACCACCCCTTGTTTCTTACTTGTCCATGTAAACAAATTTCCCCATAGAAATGTATAAAAACCTGAGATTGATTTTTTATCAAATATAGAACCAACCTAGTTTGCATCTGTGTAGCGCTATATATCCATCCTTTCCTATTTTCTGTAACACAACCCCAAACCTAGATTTCCCTTCATATATTTCAAAAATTTATACACTGCTTCCATATGTGTTTTCCTTGAAGTCTACATAAACTAGCTTATAGTGGTTACAAAAGAAATGTCAAGTCTGATAATAGTTAGATAGATTAATTTACCAACTTTTTTCTATATTGTTTTGAATTTTCAATCTCAGTACCCATATCAAGGCATAGTTTTGTATTTGGATTTATGGGTATACCTATAACCTTTTCTTCTAACAGGCCTATCTTAGTAAGTAAATTTAGTATATATTTCTCTGTGACAATACTAATCTTCTAGATGGATGAGCTACTTTTATATCAAGGAAGTAGAGAAGCTTGCCAAGGTCTTTTATTTCAAATTAAGTTTATAAAAAACCTTTGACTTCTTTGATCCTTTCTGTGTTATTTCCTATAATAATAATATCATCTACATATACTAGGATTATGATCTTCAACTCACTTCTATCTTTGATGAAAACTAGCTAATTAGACTGGTTTTTCTAAAATCCATAATCAGTTAGTGCAATACTAAACGTATCAAACTAAGCCTTGTGTGATTGTTTTAGATTACACAAGGATCTCTTCAATTTACACATCAGTTTTGTTTACCAGTATGTATAAAACCTGGTGGTTGTATCATACAGACTTCTTCTTTCAAGTCTCCATATAGAAAATATTCTTTACATCCATTTGGGTTATATTTCAACTAATATTTACTGCTAGAGATAGAATAGCCCTCAATGAATTCAGTTTTGCCATAAGTGAGAACATGTCAAAGTATTCTACTTCATACATTTGAGTAAAATTCTTTGCTATAAGTCTTGCTTTGCATTTGTTTATGCTCCTATTTAGTTTGTACTTTACTGTATATACACATTTATATCTCACTGGCTTCTTACCATTTGGTAAAGGAACTCTCTTAGGATTTGTTGTGACATAATGCCTCTATTTTTGTTTCCATATCCTGTCTCCATCTTCAGTCTTTTAGTGCTTCAGCCACTATTTTTGGGATAGTTATGGTTGAGATGGATAGAGCAAACTATTTAAAACTTGAAGATAGTTTTCTCATATGAAATAAAATGACTTTTAGGATACTTCACACATGCTCTCTTTTCTTTCCTTAAGGCTATGGGTAACTTATAATTTGTTTTGAGTAACAAACATACTTGAGCTTTCAACTGATAACTCTTCAATTGTTATACGTTCTAGACCCTCTTGAGTAACAACTAGTGGATTGATCTTTGGATTTATGTTGTCCTTTTGTCTCTTGATATACTTAATACTAAATCTCTTCATCTCTTCATCTCTTCTTCAATGGATTTTATGATGGACTGATCATTAATAGGTAGGGCAGTGTTGGTTCCATTTCATAAAATAGTTCATTTTCAAGTGAGATTTGATCATTGTTACTTTATTAAAATAAGGTATATCTTCAAAGAATGTGGCATCTATGGCAATATACCTTCTGTATTTTATGGAATTATAACACTTGTAGCCTTTATAAATACTACAATATACCAAAAACACATATTTTATGGCTTTAGGTTGTAAATTACCCTGTGAATATTGTGATCTTGAGCAAAGAAAACACAAGCGAAGATCTTTGGTTGAACATTGGAAGTTTTATCCTTAAGTGATTAGACTTGAAGTGGGCTTTTGTTTTCAAGAAAGATGGATGGTACTCTATTTATTAAGTAGCATGCTATTTGAATAGCATCTCCCTAAAACTTATAGGGCATTTTCTATTGAAATTTTTTAGGGCAATTTCTATTGAAATATAGTGCTCTAACTACTTCTAATAGATATTTATTTTTTTCTCTCAACCACACCATTTTGTTGTGATGTGGTTGGGCATGAAGCTTAAAAAAGGATTTCATTATTTTTTAAATAGTCTTGGAATTTCTTAGACAAATATTCTCCTTCATTATCAACCCTAAGAATCTTGATTATGGTGGTAAACTAATTCTAAACTTTCTTTTGAAATAGTTTGAAGGTTTGGCTTACATATGATTTATTGTTAATCACATAGATCCATGTCATTCTAGAAAAATAATCAATATAGCTAACAAAGTATTTGTATCCATCTAGAAATGCAAACCTAGTTGTCCAAATATCCCTATGGATTAAATAGAAGGGCTGTAAGCTTCTTTTATTAATTTTTGAAGGAAAAGAATTCTTGTGATACTTAGCAAACTTCACAAGTTTCATAAGAAAGCTTATGAGGGCTCATACGATATGGAAGCATAACATTTAATTTGTAAAAAGAAAAATATTCTAATCTATAATATCATAAGAGAATATCTTTATGCTTAATTGAGTTTTGGCTTGTTGTCCACCAGGATCAAGCATATAGAAGCCATCATTCTCAATCCCTCCACGAATCATATATTGCTCTTTATAGTTTTGATAATAAACAAACTTTGTATTTGATTATATCTTGAGTATATATAGCTAATAGCTAAGTTGAGCTTGAAATAAAGATCAAACCCATTTGAAAGCCTCGAGTGTAGATGAACGTGAAGTTAATATTGAATATATAGTATAATCGCAAATCAACATACAAAACTTGAAGAATTGGAGATAGCTTAAAGAAACTTAAGAGATCAAGTCAAATTATTGGTTTAGATCGTTCATTTATCTTAGTCGAATAGAAAATTTATTTTTTGAGATTATTTACTTAGAGCATTCATTACATTAGATTTTATGGAAAATTAAAACCAATTGAAACCACAAGCAAACACAATAATACAAAGGTATAAAATATAAATAGAGAAGTAGAGATAGTACAAACTAATATACATGGTTCAAAGATCAATTGTGCCTACTCCACAGCCATTGCCTCAATCCTAAGCACTTAAACTTCAAACTAGAGTTGTCAACTTATTTGGGTGAAGTCGCGCCCTTATAATTCCTTGCTTTAACCAAGAAAGTGTACTTCACATCAGAGTTAATTCTTTTATACTCTTCTAACATCTAGAAGAGCACTTAATCCTCTCCTAATAACCTAGAAGAGTTACAAGGATATAAAAGTACAGAAGATAAAAATGAAGCACAATTATGTCTCTCTATAAGAGTCTTTCAAAATGAATACAAGGGCTAGAAGATTTAATATGAAATTGAAGGTTTAGAGCATTTAAGGGCTAAAAGACTTAGAGCGCTTTGATCTCTCTCAAAAATAAATTAGAAGGTGTAAAAGTTATTTAGAAAAGCTCATCCTAACCTATTTATTCTCCACTGGTCAAAATTAGCCGTTAGGGTGAAATCTCACAATTAGGTTTGTTCTAATAGTTAAAAAATAGTTGTTAATCTCGCAGAAAATTTGAACCATTCGACCGATTTTGGTCTACTAGTCATCCGATTTTGATGAAAAGATTTCTTATAAAACCTAATTTATCCTTCTCTTAGATTGCAGATTTAGGCCTTTAATGCATCAGTTCTCGGTGCTCATATTTTTTATTTAACAACCTCAAGTTTTTGATCCATTCTTTTAATGATAATTTTTGATATTTCTCATTCTTTTAAAGAAGGACAGTCCTTTTTTGTCCATCATAATTTAATGAATATAATTTCAATCAATAAAAAATTTATATTAAAGTTTTTATGAAACACATTGAGATTTGAAATTTAGGGAAAAGTGGATATTCTCCACCCACCAAGTTAATTAATGGTGTGAAGATTCCAAAATCACTTCAAGAGTGAAATAAAAATGAAAAGAGTTTGGATTCCACTAATTCTATCACTATGAATATTTTTCATTGTACACTTAATAAAAATGATATTAAGCGGATTTCATTTTCTACAATCACTCATGAGATTTGAAAGTACATATTATCTACTCATGAATGGGTTGAGCATGCTATAAATAATAAGAAGGAGAAGAAAAGGAGCGGGCAAGGAAGAATAAACTTGAAATCAAGGAGTTCCCCTCAAGCTCAAGAGAAGAAAAAAAAAAGAAAAGAAGGAGAAAACTTATAAGGTATGACGTGGATTGATGCTCTTTATAGATTTGATGATGACTCTTTATAGATTTGATGATGAACAAGCCTTATATTTGGTCTTCTCCTTGAGAATCATATAACTAACAATCAAGTAAAACCCGCAATAAGGTTCAAGCTTGTTCGGAAGCCTCAGGTATGGATGAACATAAAAAAATTATTGAAGATGAGATGTGGTAGTAGATCAACGGATGGATCTTGAAGGAATAAAGATTGGCTAGGAGAAGACTCAAGGGAATACTTAATAGGTTTAGCTTTTTTATTCTTCTTTGAATCGAAGATTTGTCATTTGAATTTGTGCTTTAGAGTCCTGGCTAACACTCAACCTATCTTGCAATGTTCTCATTGGCTCATTTTTTTATCCAAGGTAAATTTGAGATGATGTCTAATATGAAAATTGAAGTTATAGTAAAAACAATATTTTTTTTGTTAACTTCAATCGTCCAAACTTCATGATTCGGACATTCGAATGTAGTAACAATAACTCTAAAATTACTGACAAATTTAGATGCCCAAACCACAGGATTGAATACCCAAAGTTTGAAAGCTGTAACTTTTGAGAAAAATTCATGTTCAGAATTCGGTCATCCAAATTTTGGTCTGACATTTGAAACTATACTATCCTGACACCCTTTGGCTAAATTCCCAAACTCATGACATCAGCTCCAATGGCTAGTAAAATTTTACTATTAAAAAGTTTCAAACGCCTGAACGTAGTAGAGTATATCTCAACGGCTAGTGCTCCTGATTAACTGGTATTTGAGGACTTGGAAATTATTCTTTGATAACTTTTACACATTATTAAGCAATCTTTCTTTAAGATAATAAGTCCCCAATAGCCCTTAGCCTCCAAGAGATTTAAGTCTTGTTCTTCAACTTTCAAGTCTTCAAAATCTTTGTTCTCATATTGAGTGATCTTGTTGTGAGACATTAGAGTTGTCCTTTACATCCACAATTAATTATAAGCACTCCAAGATTGTTTGGAGTTGTTGAGATATTAAAGCTCCGAATTAGAGTTAGTCTTACCGGTTGAAGTAAGAGCAAGTATAAAAGGTTAGCTTACCAATAAACTGATATACTAGTAAAGTGTTAAAGCCTTCAATAGCGAAGCAATGACCATGGAATAGGAGCAATTAGTCTCTGAACCATGTTACATCACGGTATACTCTTACCTTACTTTATTTTACTTGCACATGTGATTGCTTTTTATTGTCTTGAAATCGCTTTTATTAAATTGGATTGATTTTGATATTATCCAAAAAGTGCCATTATTTTCTTTAATACCTAGTTCATCTCCCCTCTTAGGTGGTTATTGAGCTTTCATGAATGACAACTATAAGTATCAAGATATCCACCTTTGTCTCATGACAAAAAATTATAAGAGTAAGGAGGATGACGTACAAAATTATAACTTTGATAAAAAAAATGAATTGCATGACAAATTTAAAAAATTATTTTTAAGCAAGCATCTTTAAAGAAAGAGGTTTCATCAATTTTATGTAATCTTAGATACTTGAAAATTAAGAATCGTCATTTGATTCCAAAGATCTCATCTCTTAAAAGTAAATTTTATATTTTACAAAATGAGAATGAGTTTTTTTAAAAAAGTAGATTAATTTTACTCGTGATGTGAAAAAATATTTAAATATTCTTAGTGCATATTCGTCTTTACAAAATTTAACTTATCATTATTGCTCTTACAAGTGGTCACATCTCTACTTGTTGTGCAATTAGAAAAAATGTCAATTTCAAATAAGTTTGTGCATCTAATAGCATAATCCCAAATTTTTTGAAATTCAAATAAGTTTATATTCCAAAATCTTCCCTGATTTAAGCTATTCTTATTAGTAAGGAATGACACCTGTTTTCAAAAATTTTATCATTTAGTCATCCTCTAGTTATGATAGTTTAAGTAGGGGTATTTGTGATTTTAATTAACTTCATATTTTTTTTGTATTGATCTCACTTGCAATAATGTTTGATGTTCATACTTGATCATATATTACTAATCTTTTGTGAAAAGATAGTCATATTATGCTTTGTAGAAAATGAAGAGGAGATTTATACAAATGGAATCTCGACATGATTCAAAGATTACATAATTACTTGGAGTAACCTTAAACTCTTCTCCTTTTATTGTTTTTCTATCAATGCAATACTTCTTTTATATATGATTTTTAATATTTTTTAGAGAATATAGATTATTTTTGGAATAGTTAATAGTTCTTGAAGCTATTTTAGTCGAGACGATATGTATTATAGATAGGGGGAGTATTCATTTGTGTTTTGATAATATTTTAATAAGACTTTATGAACATTATGATATATTTTGGATGTTTTTGTCTTAGATATGAATGTCACTATCTTCAAGCAATGTTTCCAAAATTCATGCTAGTACATTCATATTCTATATGGACTTATTCTTGTGCGTTTTTTTTTGTAATCATCTATGTTGAATGTACTCTTTTCATTGTACCAAAAGAGGAAGATAAATGACATGACTAAATTACTCTGAATAGGGAAATAATTATTAGAGTAAGGGGGAACATAATATATTTTGCTAAAATGATATTTTTCATATGGATGCTCTAGTTGGTATATGTTTAAAATTACTAAAATTCTTATATAGTGTAAGATTCTCATCTATGTTTTGCATGACTTTAGTTATTAAATTGCTTAAAATGTAAAATATCTTAAATCAACTAGTCTATTTATTTTACATATGTAAGGGTTTGTCATTATCAAAAAAGGAAGAGATTATTGTCCTTTGTAATTTTGATGATGAACAAAATTTATATTTAATCATATCTTGAGTATGTGTAGCTAGTAACCAAGTCAAGCTCAAAATTAAGACTAAATTCGCTTAAAAACCTCAAGTATAAATGGACATAAAGATAATATTGAAGATAAGGTATAATAGTAGATGAACGGACGAAACTTAAAGAATTAGAAATAGTTTGAAGAAAGCTCAAGAGATCAAATCGACTCACTCGGTTTAGATTTTTCATTCATTTTAGTCAAGTAAAAAATTTATTTTTAAGATTATTTATTTAGAGCATTCATTGTATTAGGTTTTGTAAGAAACTTTTAACAAAGTTTTTCTAACAAAACCAGACATCCGCTTGGTTTAACAGATGACTGGTTGTGTTAGACAAAAGATTCAAATTTTTTATTCTAAACAGAACCGGACAACTAGCAGAAAGTTTATGCCATTCTTGCTTCATTGGAGCCAGATGATTGATAGACAAAATTGGTCGACTGGTTCAAATTTTTTTCTTGACTAACAACTAATTTTTTGACCGTTAGAGCGAAACTAGTTGCCGGATTTTATCTCTAATAGCTAGTTTTAACCTATGGAGTATAAATAGTCTAGGATGAGCTTCTCTAAATAATTTTTTATATCTTCTTTTTTTTTTTTGAGAAGAGATAAAAGCCTTTCAAGCTTTTTAGCCCTTGAGTGCTCTAAATCTTCAATTTCATATCAAATCTTCTAGCTTTTATATTTATCTTGAGAGGCTCTTGTAAAGAGACAAAATTTTACTCATCTTCTTTGTTTTTATATCCTTATAACTCTCTTAGATTATTAGGAAAGGGTTGGGTATCCTTCTAGATATTAGAAGAGTGTGAGAGAGTTGGTTTCAATATGGAGTGACATTTGTTCGATTAGAATAAGGGATTGTAAGGGCGTGATTTCACCTAAACGAAATGACAACTCTAGTGAAAAGTTTAAATCCTCAAGATTGAGATAAGAACTGTAGAGTAGGTATGGTTAGTTATCAAACCACATATATCAACTTGCACTCTCTCTACTTCTTTATTTATATTTTGCACTCTTGTATTATTATGTTTGCTTGTAGTTTGAATTGATTTTAATTTTCCAGAAATTTAAGATTTCTCATAAAACCTAAATCACCTCCTTTTTGGACTGCCAATTTGGGCCTTCATCATTTACTTATTGTGAAGGTCTTGAAATACATAATGAATGGGATAAAAAATCATACAACAAATTGAGACCTTGGTCAATTGGCTTCTTAATAATAAATTACAAAGAAAATTATTAACAAGTAGGTCTAAGGAAAGATTTAAGGTTTCAACTTGAACTTTTCTTCTTCCTTTTACCAAAGCTTTTCACCATTTACTAAAAGAATAGTTTGGCCTCAAATGTAGTGGATAAAGAGGTCAAAGAATTGGAATTACCAGTCATATGATCTGTAGCTCCTAAGTTAATGATCGATAGAGTTGTCAACTTGGATCCTGAGCTAGCTACAACTGATAATTCTTTTTTGGTATGCATTACTTGATCATACTCTTCTCTGCTAAGTTTTATACTGACTATCTTGGAAGGATGTGGTTGTTCTGAGTTATTTGTCCTTTCTTGGGGTTTCTAATGTGATCTTGTGATTTGTGAGATATGTGCCATGGTTGGTCTTCCATGAAGCACCAACACTTATCTATTATGTGGTTGATTCTCTCATAATGAGTACAATGAAGGTTGGATTTGCCTCTTCCTATTCCTCTGCCTAGATAGCCTCCTCTTGTATGGTATTTACTTCTTCCAAAATTTTTGTTGTTTTTAGTTACTGTTATTGCTACCTCAATATTGGTGCTCTGGTCTACAATTTGTATGTTAAATCTTTGTAATCTTGCATATATATTATTTATTGAGGGTATTTTTTCTTCTGACATGAATGAATTTTTAACATGTTCATATTCCTTGTCCAAAGTTGATAAAAATAATACCACTTTGAACTCCTCTTTGTATTAATTATTTCTTTCAATGATAAATATGGAGAGTTGATATACATCCAATTTATTTCAAAGGTTTTTCATTTTGGTAAATTATTTCTCTAGGATTTTTCAGCTTGTCTGGTCATGACCATTCCCTCTATTATCTCAAAAATTTTGGAGGTATTATCTTTACTTGAGTATAGTTTTTTGGCTTATTCCCAAACTTGTTTAACTATGTCATAATTCATTAATTTGTACTCACTATTGACTCCACACTATTTCAAAGTAATGTCATTACTTGATCATCTTCTTTGAGCTAATCTTTTATTTGGCCTCTCAAGTGGTTCTCCTTCAATATACAATCTTTTTTCTTTGGCACTCAAAAATACGTGTACAACTTTGGCTTATTAAAAGTAGTTTTTGGATTACCTAAATAGATTGAGATCATTTGCAATCCATACTCTTCTTTAAAAATGGTAAAAACCTTGTTTTCTTATTTTGTCATGGTTCTGGATGACTAGGGTTTTCTTCTTGGATTGTTGGTGGCTATGGCTTCAATTCTTTGATATCGACTTGGGATCTCCTCAAGCTCTAATATCATATTGAAGTTTTAGATTTTATAGTAGTGTGTAGGGTTTCTCTATGATGAGAAAGAGATGGAAAATAGATGAAAGAGAGTTCTCTTATTTTGAGAAAAAAGTAATATGTTGAACCCTAATACTCAACTTTTGTATATATGAGGGAGTTCTATTCCTACTTGGCTTACTCATGACCCGTTTATATTAACATTTATTCTCATATTCTCAGTTGGACTTTTATTGGATTTTGGACGATCTAATTGGACTATAAAGAACTTTAGATTATACAAATATTAAAAGGTATTTAATTGTGTAACTATATTTGCCAAATTTAAATTTCATAGGTATTTCTAAGCCCTAATTTTTATTTTTTCAACATAAATAATTAGTTAGTACCAATTAATCCAAATTTTATTGATTTAAAATGTTGAGATAATATAATATCTGATCCGCTACAATGAGTTTGAAAAGTTATTAATCGTAGGGTGGTTGTGAATCAAGACAACAATTTGAAGCCATGGCTTAGAGTCAGCTGATTAGCTAAAGAGCCACTGAAGTGGGAGCAAAAGTTTCTCCCAACGTGGTCAGGGGACCCGGTACTGTGAGTCAGTGATGGCTACAAGCAGACCTTTTCTTCCCTTCATATGCACATCCTCCCGACTATGCAATCGACCTAAATCTCCTCTCCTTCATCAATTCAACCCTAAAATCTCACTCGACAAATCCTTCCTCTCCTCTCCACATCTCTTCCATCTCAAATATTCCAAAATTTGTACTTTCTTCTGTGCATTTGACCCCTATCTCATCTTAGTAACTTTGTTTTTCTTTCTCTAAGTTGCACTTCAAGGCTAGTCTGCAATGGATATTACTCCTGACTGGCTCAAGGTATATATATCACTTCGCCAATCTCCTCTTCAAACCTTAAATTTTCGCGGTTTCTTTTCTCTCCACCTTCTTAAATCTTAACATGTTGGAGAACTCTAGATTTGTAGTTTGCTTTCTTTGCAGCAGCATCAAATTCAAGAAATTTGTTTTGATGTTTGTGTTCAATCATTGGCTCTAGCATCTTTGATGCACTGAAACCCTTGCGCATGAGATTCTCTACGCATCCCGACGATCGCTGTTCTGAAGGATATAACATCATAGGAGGCTTTACATTCTTCTTTTTATTTTCCCAATTTAAAGCCAATTTAGGTTTTTTTTAAGTTCTCAAGGAGATTACAGATTTTAATGTGTTTTCTTGCACTCTTTTCCTATTTTATTTGTTGAAATTCAATAACATGTCGATAAAAATAAGCTAACAATCTCAATTATAACCTTTTTCCCTCCTTTCTTGCTTCAAATGCAATGAGAGCTAGATCGCCAAGAACTAATAAGTAGAGCTCCATCTTCTCATTCTCTCTTCTTTGCTTGAGTTCAGGGAATGATCACTGAAGATTGTTCCATGGACACTCCCTCCCCCTCCGGCGAGATTATCGCGTGCTCCCGCCCTCTGCCGACAGAGCGACGGCTCCGCCCTCAGCACGAGCACGCCCTCCAGTGCCCGCGGTGCGAATCAATTAACACCAAGTTATGCTACTACAACAACTACAGCCTCTCGCAGCCGCGCTACTTCTGCAAAACGTGCCGTCGCTACTGGACCGAAGGCGGCTCCCTCCGCAACGTCCCCATCGGCGGTGGCTGCCGCAGGAACAAGAGATCGGGGAGCAAGAAGCCGCCACAACCTCTCTCCACATCAACATCCTCTTTCCGGGGTTCCACCGGGCTCCAACTCTCCTTCCCTGGGATGCAACTGCAAGAAACTACGGAAAGCATGAACTTCATGAAGTTCAAGTACAGTCCATTGCTGATGGAGAGCTCCTTGAATGGGTTAGATCTCATGAACCATGGGTACAATGGGGTAGACTGCTATGACTTCTCCACCGACGAAGGCCATGGAGGCCTGATGAAAGCTTGCCAGAGGCTGGCTCTGCCTCTTGGGGGCCACGAAGGCGAGTCGAATGCTGGGGAGGTGAAGCATGAGTGGCAAGAACAAGGATTCTCCGGCCGCCTTGGATGGTGGACTGGAGCAGCAGCCATTTGAAGAGAGAGAGAGAGAGAGAGGAGCTACTAGTTGCTACTACCATCAATTAGTATCTTTTGTTTCCTTCCTTTCTTTCTTTTTCTTTTTTTCTTCTTCTTAATCAACGCAATCAACATAATTAGCATAAAGCGTAGTACAAATAATCACAATAATCCTGTTTCTAAAATGCCATTAGTGTCTATGAACTTCAACTTGAATACTGTGGAAATATGTTGTCCGAGGCATACTTTTAAAAAAAGCATCGCATCGATGTTGTACGTTTTATGTAGTTTTAGAGTCCATGTGCTTTGTGGGAAAACAAAATCAAGAAGTTCATAATAACGGTGATGGTAATAATGATGATAATATAAACATTTTGGTCTAATGAAAAAGTTATTGAAAATCAAGTTGGAAACTTGGTCATAAACTAATGAATCTAAGGTAAAATTCTTTAGAATACCCAAGTGTAAAAAGCATAGTTTAATTTGACATTGAGGCTAATTTGTTGAATGAAAGGGAGATGAGAACCAAGTGCAAACACAAAATATGAATTGAGTAGTCCAAGATAAAGCTCTTCTTGATTCTGAGTCGGGAGAAGCTGAATTCTCTCTATATTGAGCTGCCCAGATCTCGATGCTTTTAGCGTTGTGTCTATGCCAAGATTTCTTTAAATTCAGATATCTCAATACTCAAGTCATAGAAGAATAGATAATTATAGGAATTGATTCCATATCCAAACCTAAAAATAAATCCCGAGAGATTTGAGATTCGAGGCCACCTATTATGAAAAGTTCGGCTAAAATTATAATATTGAGGACCACGAGATTTTAATACAATTAACACTCTATAAATAATATCATTTCCTTAAAAATAAGGATTAATATCTAATTTTTTTTTTTTTTATTTTTATATGGTCAACAATGAGTGTCAGAGCGATTGTTATTAAAAAGCTTTTAGCAATTTTCTTTATTATTCCCTTTTTTTTAGGTTGAAAAAAAATAATTTAATAATTCAAGTTCTCAAAGAATCTTTAAATCAAAATTAATGATGAATTGAGCTCCACCAACAAACATTTGAGTGAGGCTAAACTTCTAATATATGAAAATTGAAGAGGACATTCAGGTGCCAAAGCCAGCAAATCTTGATGCTGAGATTTGTAGTTGTCTGATCAGTCGTCACCTACCGTTGTCTCTTCGACAAATAAAAACATGAGATTTCGTATGTAGCCCCCCAAAATAGGCTTTATTGTAGGAAAACCCTTTTTTCCCTAATGCGGCAGTATTTCATTTTTTTTTGAGTTTTAACTCATATTTAAGTTGAAATAGGGGTCATACATACGTACTGATCAAAAGCTCATATTTTTAAAATTTCATTATTATCAAAAAAATCTTTTATATAAAGAACGGTGTGTCTCTTCCACTTTATTACAAATTATTTGATTTTTTTTATTATTTTGCATGCATCATTGAATGCTTTCAAACAATTTTCTCATAATTATATTTAATTTGAAGGGTCGATTTGTGAAAAATCATTTGAAAAGAGGGACTGATTGGATGAATAATGGCACCACTAACAATCGAACAATCAGATGGTTGATTGGATGCACTAATATTATTTACCCAGCGAGGACAACAAGATATGAAATCTAAGCGTTTCACTTGCAAATAAGAAGATGTTGATCGAAATGAGACAAAACAATCCCTTGACCTCGTTCGACAGAAGTTCATCAAGCGCGCATGCTCAAGAATCTTATGGGGTCATTTGAAATGGTGTCAGGGCTAGGGTCACCTCGTCCTGATCAGACTATCTTCCAAATATCAAAAAATTTGACCGTACTAACATTATTTAATTTATTTAAATTATAATAAAAATTTGACTAAAATACCCTCGATTCATCTGAATCGTCGAATTTCGATCCAACGGCTCAGATCGCCTCAGCCGAAACCCTAATAATATAATCTTCTCCCCCTCCTCCTCCCCCCTCCCTCAATGCCGCTGCCCATCACCGCCCCAATCTCCACAATCAATGCCCGCGCGAGCTCGGCCGGCGAGCTCCACGCTCGAGCTCGGCCGGCGACGTCGTGGGTCTCGTGAAGAAGATGAACAGTAGTATGTAAACAGTACTCATCGGAGGGCATTTTTGTCCACAAAAAATTTTAACCATCTGCTAGTCAGATCAGTAACCAAACAGGATTTATTTGACCGCATTAGCGTTTTACACTTTACCTCTTCCTTGACTTTGACCTTGACCTTGACCCGTTCTAAGCGGGCTCTTAAGCTTTGGTCATTGTTTCATTCGGATCAAAATCAAAATCAGAATTTAGTCTACTGAACCACTTTTATAAACTAATATTTTTTTATTAAAATTTATATTTTAATAATTTAAAATTCGAAAATTATTTATTTTTTTAAATAATTTAATTTAATAATAATATAAAATAAAATAATATTAATTTTATAAAAAAATAATTTTAAAATGGGCTAATTCTGATCTTGATCTCGATCTCAAACCAAACGGAATCTTGGAAAGGCTTATCATGTATTTGAACACAAAGATCATGGAGAATGTCAAGAAAGAGAATAATATTTGTATTAGTCAAACGGTCTATGTTCAAAGTTGAGACTGGTTTTTCTCTCTACCTGTCTCTCTAATTAAACATTAGCGTCAGAATTATGTTCACCTTTTCTCAACGATGTGCCTATAAATTGTAAGCACACCTGGTGGTTTGCGCATGGAATAAAAGAAATTTAGCAATAAATTATCTTTCTTATTATAAATTTATAAAAATTATTAATAATAGTAAAAAAGTATTCATTTTTTACTATAAATTTCTAAAAAAATCATCTTAATTAAAATATTTTATTTTAATTTAATTTTATCAATTAAAATTAATATAAAAAATTAAATTATTTTTATTTGATTTTATTTTGAATAATCAGTTCATAATTATCAAACAATCAACCTAACAAAATTGAATTCACAATTTTGAATTTCATAAAACTGAACAATTAATATTTCATAAAAATTGAAACAAAATAAAATGTTTTTTATTTTAATTTAATTATTATTCGAGCTAGAATCAAATGATAATAATTTGATCTTTTAATATTAATTTTAATTAATAAATCGAAATAAAATAAAAATATTTTTTAACATTTTAATCGAGGTAATTATTGATAAATTTGTAATACAAGACAAGTAATTTTTTTACTAATAATAATAAGATAAATAATTTTTTATAAATTCACAATAAAGTAAGTGATTTCTTATTAGAAATTCAAGGAAAAAAATCTTTGGCCATGTGGAAAACTTTATACAGATAAAATACGAAAAATACAAATTTTTCATGTGCTAACCAGGAAAAGAGAGTTTTGTTCTTTTACCAATATGAAAGAATTAAAGGATTCACATCTTCATGTTTCATAGTACAATGGACATCTCACCAATATTTCCTTCAAGAAATAATACAACCTACTACAAGTTCTGTAGGGTACTTGATTCAACCTTCTTACCGTATAAACCACAGCCACAAGCATCTCATCATAAAAGAAAAATTCTTCTACTCTTTTAATGATTTTAAGTTTCAGAACAAAACTAATATTTTTATGAAATTGCGAAAATTTTACATTGAATTAAGAAATATGCACAACTACGGGTGCTTTTAAATGCTTGCAGCTTATTTTCTATAATTAGACAAAAAAAAATATATTGTTTTTCAGAAGCAGGCATAAACTAAGAGAGTTATTAGTGATTCCTGACCACTTGTTGCATCCTTGGATTAAGATGATTGATCAAAGCTGCCAAAAAAACATGTGCATTAGAACTGGATGAAAACATCATGCCAATTGAAAATTTGGTTCAGAAAGGATTAAAATGTGGATATCCCAAGACACATCAATGTAATTCTCAATTGACATTTTACATTTCTTAATTTTCTACATTTCAAGTATGGCCAGAATTTACAAATTCCCTTTTGCAGGCTCAAACCGGCATACACAGTCGTATATGTTGCCATTAACAAGCTTCCGCCAACCTCTGGTTCTTCACCATAGCAAGCTGAAAAATAGTTAACTTGAGCCTTGAAAAATAGCAGGCTCAAACAGGGATTTTTGCAAAAATATCTACCAGAATGTTTGAACTGCATAAATACCCATGTGAAGTTTGTAGTTGCATTATATTCATTCATGTAAAATACCACAAATTTACATATGGGCCTCCAGTGTTACTTATTCTGAAAAACTGCAGTCAACAGAAAAGGGGAAATGTATCATAGTGATCCTGCATACATACCCCTGCAAATTCATAGCAGAGAGTATTTTTTTACTTCAATTTTTCTTTTTCTCAAACAGCTCAGCGGTGGAAAAGTAAGCCCAAGGGAATGCATGCAATTCATGGTGTTTATAGGGTTACTCGCAATAACCAAATTTAGAGGAAGTAGCATAAATCGATTTTTCAGAGGCATATATGCATAAAAGCCAAATAAAAAGGTTTAAGTAATGCAAAATGCCAACTAGATTAAAAGATTAATAGATTTTTTTTTTTTGGGTAATAGTCAATGGAGGCAATGCTAAGATTGATTTAATAGATAAATGAGAGGTTAACTAAATATTTTAAATTAACAGCATGCTAACTAGTAAAACCCACATCTTTAGAGCATCACACGTAAAACAGGAAAAGCAATCAACAATGTACATCCTGGATTATGGCAAATCATACCAGATCTGCATCTTTGGCAGCAATTGCAAGCTCCAAGCTAACCTGCCGTAAGTCTATGCGTGGACTCCCGCAGCCATGCTCAACAACCATAAGAGGAACTGAAGCTGGTTCCCCTTTCAATCCATCCTGGATATTAATCCTTGCATCCACAAGAAGCTCTCCAGCTTTGGCAGATTTACGAAGGATATCACAGTGCTGTAGCATTCATCAACAAGAGGATAAGCATTAAACAAATTACTAGGACATTTGAAAATTGTAACAATCTGCTTCAATCTCATAAAAGTTCTCCAGTTTCAGCCACAATCTCTGGAAGTTCATTAGCTGTAACATCATTAAAAGCTGGCAAAGAATTTGCAACAAGAACAACCTGCGGTAAGTTAAACCGCACAATGATCCTAAGTAAAAACATGAAGCTTCAGGTGGTCATGATTTGGTCTTTAATTTGGATGGAGGTTCTATCCTACTTGATATGGAAAATGATAGTTACCTCAGTTCCATGTTGAAGGAGTTCTCTAGCAAGTGGAAGCATTCCAAGAATGATATCAGCACAAGAATTATACACGAAAAGCAGAGCTCTTTTGTGTGGTTGTTGCTTCTTTCCTCCACGCCCGAGCATCCTTCCCTTGAATTTATCAAAGTCATCAACCTAAGGAAAAAAGAATGTTACATGGATCTATGGGAAAAGAAAGATGTTAATTTACATCAAACAGCAATCAGTAAATAATTTAAGAATTATAAAGCTCTAATAGCTACAACTACAAAGCTAATTGGTGAACTGGTTTTATACTTGCCCGCCGAGGATGCTGCATCTTTTTCCAACTCATGCGGTAAATTTCAATGATAGTTCCTTTATGATAAAGGTCCACACAAGCCCGAGACCCTCAGTCAAATATGTTTGCAACAAGAACACCTTCAACAAGAGCTAGCAGCCTGTCTTCCTGCCAAATAGTGAGAACATCAGGA
The DNA here is from genome assembly GCA_005019695.1 of Trichopus zeylanicus subsp. travancoricus. NCBI lineage: Eukaryota > Viridiplantae > Streptophyta > Magnoliopsida > Dioscoreales > Dioscoreaceae > Trichopus > Trichopus zeylanicus. The sequence goes on from RXID01022312.1 coordinate 22,547, forward strand.
GAGGTAGAGGATCTAGGCATGGTTTTCTGAGGCTCATGCAGGCCCCTCAATTGAAGCCAACATACATTCTAGAAGATTCATAGCAAATAGCAAGAGAACTAAGTCTGCCTTTTCTGACTAAGCAAGAACAATCTTCTGAACTTTTGGAAACTTGCTGCAAGAAAGTTCTATCGTGTACCTCATTCATACCATCAAGCTCCATGAGAAGGTCAGGCAAAACAGCAAGAGAGGCTTCATCTTCCCTGTATAGCAGAAAGAAGAGGAAAGAGTTAGGCGTGTTCTCATGTCCTAACTTATGCCAACTCACAAAAATGAGTTGAGTTATTACAATTTATACATCCAAAAATGCTGCAGTAATGTGTAACAAACCAGATACAACTATAGACAAGGGAAAATCTTTTCCATTGCGAAAAAGGCTTAAAATGTATTTGGTTACCCGCCCTTAATTTTCACAATCAAATTTCTAAATCTAGATTTTGTTCAGTGATTGAGTTGACAATGGTTATTGTTCTGAAATATCTTTAGCTTTCCAAAATTTAAAAATGAAGTCTTGCACAGACCAATAACACCCAGATTTTTGGTCTCAGATAGAAAAAATCCTACTATGAAATTGTAATTTTTTTAACCATTTGGTTGAAAAGTTTTACCAAAACCATCTCAATAATCCTAAGAGTTATCAAGGCTAGATTTTGGAAAAGTTTATAGCCAACCAGGACTTTAAGGGAAAAAAATGAGGCAGGTTATGAAGACATGCCAAACGAGGAGACGCAAGTTGACATTCCCTGATCACAACAACCTGATATTTGGAAATGAGAAAAATTCAATCTAATAATAGAAAACTGTACAGCCTCTATAAAGGTAGAAGTAGTAGAAAAGAATCTACAAATTAACCGCAGATATCCATCTGCACTTCAAATCCAATCTTTTTAAGTTTTTGAAGTTTACCATGTGGAACTGGTTTCTGGGTTTCTCCTTTGCAGCTTCCTAGTTCATTGGTGAGGAACCAAATTGCTACCAAATTGCACCCCTTCCATACATTTACAAGAAAGAATTTAAAATCTGATAGGAGTCTATTGTACGTGATGAATAGATATTAGTGATGTACAAATTGGATTTCCATTCATTACTGTAATTCGGGCAGAAATTTGATCTAATAAATCTTTTTCCATTGAATCTTTCTCAGATAATGAATTGGAATCAAGAAGACTACAGAGTGTATTTTGGAAGATTCGCAAACAATGTGGCAGCAGTATCCATGGGGAGAAAAGTACTGGATTAGTTAAACTAAAGTTGATCAACTGAATTGATGATTTAGCATGTGAACACTCTGGTAGAATGGGAGGGGGTGGTTGGTTTTCAGCAGGTTCAGTGCAATTTATGTTTAAAAATTTTATATCCTTATGTCTAGGACCTTTATCACAAAGTACTCCATGATCCGATAAAAGTGTATCATATATAACTAATTTCTTCACCAAATATATATACACACACATGAGAGAGAGGGAGAGTGAGAGAGAGAGAAATTGTTGCTACAAAGTGCCAAACACACTGAGATATGTAGCACACCAACCTCAGTTTGATAGGGATGTAAGCATCCCTAAACTGGAACTCTCTCAAGCATTCTTCTCTGAGCTCCAAAAGATTAGCTAAGCCTAATTTTCCATAAGCAGCAGGCTCTTTGATCAACCTACCGTAAAAAGAAACAGCAACAAACAAAATCTAGTGAAGTATACCAGAACTTAAGAAAGTCAATGGACAGATCCATACGTAAAAACCAAAAACTTTATGTAAGTGTTCAAATTAAGAATAAACAAAATCTGAAGTCAGGTTCAGCAATAGACAGGCTAGCAACGTGAATAACCTTGCCAAGTGAGCTGAAAAGGCACGAGCAAGGGCACCTCCCCTTCTTTTAGTTTCACCAGTTCCACCTTCACTTGCTACAGCCCATCAACTAATGTCGATCTCAGGATTATGTATTATTGTACATGTATGCTTTGCACTTGCATGCACATACAAATTTTCTCCAAAGAATCATGTGTTGCAATAATTAGTATAAACAAACAAATAAATATGTTCCCATAGAAAATTTTCCTTTTTCCAATCAAAAAGGCAGTTTCAGGATATCCAGTATTACTTCAAATATATCTGAACTCTAAATCAGATTGCTACTTTTTAATACAATAACAGATATTCATTTCAGACGGTTCCATAAATTTCTCAAAATTGAGATTCAGGTCAGATATCCGTGCCTCAACAAGATCCAGAGATTTCAATACCTTGTCAACAAGATCAGGCAAATGCTCTAATAGCACAGAAAACCAGTACCTACAGCAGATACACACATATAGGCAACCAGAATAAGCCCAACAGGTAACAGTGACTCGAAGAAAAGATGGGATCAAAATTAACTTACTCAAGCTCACTTCGATTAGACAGATCAATTGTGTTTGGCTAATACCTGCAGAAAGCAAATACCAGTCTGACCTCAACTTTCTAATAGGTGATATAGCGCATCCTAACCCACTATTATCAGTACAGTGACAACTGCCTCTGTTTCAACACAAGCCCATAAAGGATACAAACCAACTATTGAAATAGAAGATTAGAGGAACTTGCATTTTAGGATCTGCTAGCAAAGCAAACACTTCCAAAGGGGTACAAGATGCAGGACACCAATATTCAGTGCAGCACTTGAATCTGAACATAAAGTGTGGCCCTTGGAAGAAGGCCGTTCAAAGCCACCCAAACCAGTATTCCCACATGGAGCCATCGGCACAGGAGCAGTAATCTTGATGCTCTTCTGCACAAATTTCTCCATCCATGATATCTGCACAGTACCCATGATAACCAGTTTATAATGTTTGTCCAATAGGGTTAAAATGAGTATAAATAAGTAATAGTAATAAAAAAGGAAGAAGAAATAGAAGTCAAAGCACAACCTAATTGGTTTGTATTGTAAATTCAAAACACTTTCAGGGCCTGTTTGCAATTTGGGGTTCCAATGGGTGTGCTTACATAGGAATTCTTTTTCTAAAATGGGCGTTTGGTATAACTCTTTGAGACCAGTATTTTTCTTTGGAATCATGTGATTCTATAGGAAAAGCAAAACGAGATTCTCTTATGCATTGTAGCCTGCATGGACCTTCCTCCCACTATTGATGACCACTACTCTACCACTATGGCAATACAAGTAAATATCATAGGAACTGAGTAGCATGCAAGCCTAAATCCTATCGAAAAAAGAATCCTATGGTTTTATTTTCTAATGTAGAGTAAACCCTTACTATTTAACAAAGGTAAGGATAGAGCTGTCCTGCATTCCTTTAATAACCCCTGAAGCTGGTTTAACCAAAGTAGAATCCTCTCAAAAGGAAGGATTCTATCTAAAGTGGGAAATTTTTCCAAAGTAGGATAATATCTACAAGGAACTTTTCCATAATAGGAATCGTACCAAGAGCATGATCAGTGATTATGATATTGATTCAGGTATAACGACAGAGCTCCAATTTTCAGAAGAACAAAAGTTGAAGGTATGCAAAAAATTCAAAAAGATGCATCCTGAAAATATGTTACACTTCTTCACCTTTTCATTCAGATCATTGAGGACCATGAATCTTTGCTCCCACATAAGGAGCTCCCATAGGGAATCTTTCAACCAACTGATGTGCCATCAAGTCATCAAGACCATGCTTTTCGTAGCTCATGAATGCACCGAGGGCTCCCAGAAAGCCCTCATGACGTAAAAAGATGGCTTGTGCCTCTCCTTTAGACCTACAAGAGATAAAGTTAGGGACAAAATGTAAGTTCAATTATCTCTAGAAAACAGCCACAAAGATTGCCATACAGCATGGCCAGCACCTAATAAATACTCTACTGAAACTGGAGAATTATTTCCTCATGAGGAAAAGCTGCTATTTATAAACTTGAAGACAACTGATTACCAGAATTGCAATGCAAATGAAATTGTGTCCATGGTGTAAGCATGACCTCGGATGAAAAATCCTCCAAAAAAATCCTTTTAAGCCATAGCATAGCGCATTCAAGTATGAAATCTATGATCAAACTGAATGAGAGCTTTGTGTAGGGACCATAATTATCATACATAAGAATTTGAAGCAAGAGCGATAAACATAAAATCTGCGTAGTGACCATAATTATCATACATAAGATATTGAAGCAAGAGAGATAAACATAAAATCAATTTATCTGCAAAAAATTATTACTTTTTGTGATCAAGCTGTGAATGCTTGGTGTATTGTGCACAATGCATTCATTGGCAAGTATCTTATTTTTTTAAACAAAGCTTCCAGACTAAAACTAAGTCCCATATTGTGGATTGGCACATCATATATTTTGAAGCCACTCAAATTGTCAAGAGAAAAAGAAATTTTAATCGGTAATCCCAATGCTAAATTGAGTTGAAATTTTGAAGGATAACCTGTCCGATGTTATATGAAATCATTCTCAAGAGGGACAAAGGAATGTCTTCAGGTCGGTAATCTGAAAGTTCCTTGGTTTCAGAAACTGTCTTTCCAAAGCTGGAAGCTATAGTTGATGCAGAGAGACCAATCTGCAGTCATTTGAAACAAACAGATAAGTTAATGCTCTCAACAAGAACTAAAATAAGATGTGTCAGAACCCATGCATCTAATAACAAAGGGCTAGTTATATTAGGATTTTCTAGAAGACATAGCAAGATAATTTGCCCGATAGGAATCCATTTACTATGTATAGCTTGCCCATAAGGTAATCAACTCAACAATATTTCATAAAACAAGTTGCAGCAAGTGAAGACCCTGATAGAAAGCTCCAAAATATTAGCTATTAAATGTTTCTTCTAATGCGTGCAGTTCAACAGGAAAAAGAACATTATCAGTAATCAATTAGAAGCATGTTTTCACCCATAACGACAGCATTCTTCCTCCCTTTCCTATTCTAACAAAGAGTTAAGGAACATGTAATACCTTTGCATAGTCCATGCCACCATATATGTCTCCAACAAGCATATCAACATTACTGTTGTCTCCTTGTTGACTCAGTTCTAACAACTCGTCAAAGCTGGAACATAAAACAAAAGGGAGAAGAAGAATATAGCATAGGTTATTGTAGATTACACAATATGCTTCAAAGGTGCCGAAGAGTAAAACCTCTTGCACTTTGTCACAAGCCTTCCCAATCCCCAATAAAAACCTTGTCGAAGCCACTAACTCTGAATCTTTCCATCCCCATCCACCTATATCAAGATCGAGATAGATAAATCAGAGATGTGATGGAAATTTCACGAAAAGATCGAGAAACATCAAAACTATCTCTCAGCATTATCTTTATCATACTAACTCCAGAGCCAATATTAACAACTAGATCTGGGAACAGATCATTCTGATCAATCTGCACAAATTCCTTCTGGCCCTCCATGTGTGTGAAGGCTTCATGGCGAATTGCCTGCCAAAGGCAAGAACTAGTATTATATCAAAGATTTTTATTTAGCAATATCAGAAAGGAAACCATTTAAACTTTCTCACAATAACTAGTGTCTGCAAAATGCAAGGAATGTATAATTTCATAATGCACCTTGAGCAAAAAATTAGCACCAGCTACGAGACAGTCCATTTCATCTTCCTTGTTAAGATTAACACCCAGTCTCTCTTTAAAAATATCTGCAAATTTGTACGCCCAGCCACCTGTGGCCTTTTCATTTAGCTTCATGAGTCATACATACCTTGTGAAAAAAAAGATAGAATTCACAAAATAGATTTCTGAAACAGTAAAAAAACAGCTTATTTAATAATAATTCTCATTAATTATTTTTCCAAGATTACAGGTTGTTGTCTTGAACTAATTAGCCTAGTGTTTGGCCATTGCTAATTTGGTAGCATCCCTTTCTTCAAAGAGAGGTTTCCAGTTCACATCCTAATTTGGTAGCATCCCTTTCCTGTTCACAGACCAACTCCTTTAAGACATCTTCACTTTACAAGTAACAAAGGAATTTATCTGCAATCAATATATAATGGATTGATGAGAAAAAAAAAAGACAAACCTGCAACATATTACTAAAGAAATCAATTTATCAGGACACTGTTACACAGACACATGTACAACCGAAGAAGGCAATAAAGTTCTGTTCAATGGATAACCAGAAATTGAGCTCTGCAAAACTACGTTGATAATTGGGTTACAATCAGGATGAAAGCCAGCCCACCATGAAGGTGAATCGATTCCTGTCATCGAATATACTTTGTCTAAGAAACAAGTGCTGAACAACAACAATGACATCACATTCTTCAAACAAAAGTAACAATTTTAGGTTAACCAAAAAGAAATTGATGTTACCTACATTATGTGCCATGTCAAAAAGTGATAAACCGTTTTATCTATATAGACAAAATTTCTAGAAGGATTTTTCAGGCCATATCACCATGATGGAATTGCTTAGATGAAATGAAATCCAGGCATTTGTTCAACTTCCCAGTTTGAAACTTCACAAAATGAAGTCTCCCACCAAGAATTGGATAGCTTCTTCTGCTGGAAGACGCCAAGTTCATCTTCAAGCATCTCTTCCTTCTGTTGTCAGATGAATGCCCTTCATACCTTGAGAAGTAAACCAGCTTCATGAGAGCTCCTAGCAATCAAAAAGAGTTCACAAATTGATGAAATACATTGTCAAAGAGGCATCAGTGGACATGAATCAATTAAGGCAATGACATTGCAAATCCTCTAGGACTTCAGTTAGAAGTAATAACAAGTAAGGCTTCTGTTTAAGAACGCAGGGACAAGGAAGATTCAAGAAGGTGAAGCAGGCAGTTGGAAGTGTGGTTGAATGTGGAAGAGCTATGTACTTAGACAAAAATTGGTCCAGGGAACCACCGGGTATACAATTGTGGAAAGCCGCAAGACAAATTTTGGTAGTGTGTGAGATGGAAATTATGAAAACAATCCCAATAGAGTAGGACTTGCAAAGCTCATTACCACTAAAATCAAAGGCCTTTTTCCACAGGAAACAAGTTATTTGTACTTCTCAAGTCCACAGAATTAGCCGGAGAAAATAATTCTGCGTAAAGAAAAACATGTCTAATTACCAGAAACATAACAATCACATCTTCATTTCCCAACAAAGGCTATTTAGAATATAGTGCGACAATACCTCCAATATCCAAGGCTAAGTGTGAGATGTCATCGGACTGATTAGGCAACAGAATCGTAGGGTTCCGATCCTCAAAATCGCCCTGTATTGCTGCACCACTAACATCAAGTTGCGGCAGTGAGCTTGAGTGGTGCATGGGGCTCAACTTCGTCAGCACGATCTCCTTTTCCCCTTTATTCTCCTGCAGATTACCCATGCCGCAGTCACTGCGCTTGTTGGTGGTTGTTTGGTCCACCCACAGCCCACCGCTTGCCTAACTCCAACTTCCTGCAGACGCCAAACTTAGTATCTTGCATACAATCAAACAAATTTTTTATTTATTCAATTTCAAGAAAAAACTCAAATCAAAGTAAGTCAATTGTATACTTTCAACAGATGACATAATCAAGTTCCATAAATAATAAAAATAAGAATGATCACAAAATTCATTCTTCTCACTAAACTCCCAATTTCTCGCGCGGAATGAATGATCAACACATTTCTGAAGCCCTAGAAAATCTCAAAACAATCGGAAAAAGAAATCCAATTGCACAGTTGCGCAGCAAATCAGAAAGTGCAATTACAATCACTAGAAAGTAAGATTGAAACTTGGTCCATACCTTGAAAGTGATCTCGATGTTGATCAAACGGGGTACAAGTCAGAGCCTAACCGTGTCTGGATTGGCGAGAGGTATTGGGGAAAACAAATGCGGCAAATTTTGACAAAGCTCCGAATTTGTTGCGGGATCCTGTCCCCGTGCATCGGGTGAATCTCCGCTGTCAACTCTGATAATTTTTTTACTTGAATAATTAATCTCTCCAAGTTTTAATATCCCAAAAATCCCTTCCAATTAGCGTTGTTAGCGGGAGTACTGTAACAATACGATAGAAAATCTAAAAATATTGTAGTCATATTGTAAAAAATTTTAAAAAACTGTAGCAATACTATAGTTAACAGTAGTTTAAAAAATCCGAAAATACTGTAGTAATATTTTACAAATGTCATTTTCTAGTTATATTAGTTTGATTTCAATTATTTTATATTATTTTTTTATTTATATTGATTTATTTTTTATCATTTTAACTTATTTTTATTTATATTGATTTAATTTTGTTCATAATAAATATAAAAAATCCAAAAATATTATTGCAATATCCACTACACTATATGCTATAGTATTTTAACGAAAATACAATGCCGCCAATAACGTCAAGGATTTAAAAAAATACAGATCATATCATAAGGAGTTTTTGAAATATCAAAAATTAAAAAGGCTAATTCGTCAAATAAAAAATTCTCGGAGTTTCTAAAAAATTATAATATCTATCATTTGAGCCATTCATATTGATTAGCTGATGAAATCTTCCATCCTAACGCTAACTATTATTCTCAGTTGAAAAAATATCAAAATTTAGAAAGATTAGAACTTTCAAATGGAAGAATCAAAACCCTTAATATGAAGCCAAAAAAAGAGAAAAAAATAAGAAAATAGAGAAAAGAAGGTTTCGTTTTGGATAACAGAAATCAAGACACAAGATGTACATAATGAATTATACATCACATAAATAATAATGAGTATCACTCCAATGAGGCAATCTGAAAACAGTGTACAAAAAGTCTCCAGATTGCACCCCCACCCCCTTTCTGTAACAGAACGTCATTCATCCAGCTGAACAAATAAAACACCCAACTACCCCCACATAACCTGGACCCCTGATCCTTAAATAATGTCACATGAGTTTAAATAAGCCTTGCATTGGGTCAATCCTCATGAAAAATGGGAGAAAAATTGGAACAAAATGTGTCAGACATCTGAAAAACTAACAAAAATTTTTTCAAACAATTGATGTTCATTTATCACTTCCGTTTGCAAGCTGGATTCGCTGATGATGTTCTTTAACCTTGTAGTCTACCATTTCCTTGAAAACCTCAGCATCCAATGTGCAGTCCGAGCGCCCATAAACTACAGCTTGGATACTAGCCACGAGCTTTGCAATCTCCCTGCCGGAGAATCCCTCTGTCTTTTGTGCTGCTTCGCGAATCACATCATCAGTCACATTCTTCATTACTATCTTCTGCTGCTTTTTCTTGAACAAAGAGCTCTGCCAGGAATCAGCACAATTTTCATGAGATATGTATTGATTCAAATAGAGTTTCAGCAGCTTGAAACGTTCATCCTCCCCAGGAAGGGGAAATTTGAGTACTTCATCTATTCGATCAGTGATTGCAGCATCAAGATCGCCAGGCCTGTTTGTTGCAAGGACGAGAACTATGTCCCTTGACTGATCCCCAGTACGAAAAAGCAGTGCATTCAGGGCGCTCCGTTGTGCTTCACTCATGCGAGTGCTATTACGCCTGTGTAATGGGAAAAGCAGAAAACAACAAAAAATGGAGTCAGAAATTGTACCATTTTTCATTCATATGATGTTTTCTAAAGCCAAATTTTTCCATGGAGAGTAGCATGATATAGAAATACCATCCACCAAAGGACCATATGGAGTTTGTGCAAGGTGAGCAGAGGATGTCAAAGGAACTTACTCACAAAGGAAAGCATCAGCCTCATCAATAAATAGTAATAAACCTTTTTTTGACTTTTTAGCCCAATCAAATATCTCATGGATCTTGGTAACAGCCTCCGAACCTAAAGGTGCAACATCCCCTCCTGTCATCATCGCATAATCTAGGCCCTAGAAATCCCATATTCAGAAGGTAATCAGAAGACGTGAAGTTTGACAGCTAAACATGTTGCAGTACATCATTCATAATAAGAAAATGGTAGATGTAAAACTTCCAAGAAGAATGATTGCATCAAATAAATACTAAGCAACAAATGGAAAAATTACCATAAATGGAAGGCCAAAAGAAGAAAACAAACTTGTTTCAAAGATAACACAATGCTCCTAGGGCCTTGAACAAAACACTTTTTGTTTACATACCACATCCAAAACACAGGAAAAGAACCAAGAAAGCAATACCATTGCAATATTTAGAAAAATACGCAGTTAGATTAACATGATGGAATGGATATCGATGTCAATTTCATGAGAAAGCAGAGTGAAAGCAACTAAATCACATTCCTTTCGTATGACTATGCAAATACTATGAAAACATTTGTAGCATGTCATTGCAGTTAGCATCTAAGGATTTGTTAAGGTACATAAGAAAGAGCTAATGATGCAAGTAAATCATAAAATAGAAGGAATCTGAAATCTGCTAAAACATGGCCATGCTTTTTGGAATTTTGGAACAATTTAGAATAAGTTTCTGGAGTTTCCTCCTCACAAACATCAATTGGTCATTGAAACCAAGTGGCAAATTGGAATTGTAAATGAAAGAACACTGTTTGTATGAATTCTGCTCTAATGAGTGTGAATGTCAAATGAACCATCATAATATTGACAAAACTTATCCATGCACCCTTAGTTGTCCTTTACTCTTCCATTGGCACTTGGATATTCCTTCAGAGTGAACTTCAAAAGCATACTTTCTCACTGACCACAAATAAACTACATTGATATGTGAAACATTATTGTTCTAGCTTTGGCATTTAATCCACCTACTCTCTAGTGGGAATGCATTCAAGGAAGAGACATGAATATGATATGAACAAATAAACAAAGTGCAAATGTATAGTCTACGTCCAGTGAATGAAAATAAATAGCTGATGAATATCTGCAGAATACTACAGGAGAAGCGATGTAATACCGATTTGCGAGCCATCTCCCTTGCAACCATAGTTTTCCCAGTACCAGGAGGTCCATAGAAAAGCATGTTCCTGAAAGGTGCCTGATGAGACTTGGTGTTTTTAGTAGCTCGAGCAAGCTGCTCAATCCTCTTTTTAAGTGAAGGGTGAAGTATGATATTTTCAAAGCTACTGTCACTTTCTGCAGGTACTGCATTCTCAGATGTCCTCAAATTTGACAATTTACTCCTCATGCGTGAAGTTACTCCCAACCATGGGAACTTTGCTATTGATGATTCTCGAATTAGAGAAGGCTGACCCAATATTCTATTAATATAACCCCATGTAACTCTGGCACCTTCCCTACAAATGTAACAAACAAATTCCACAATCATAAAAACCAAGTCAGGAATGTTACCAAGCATCAATAATTCAATATCAATGTGTAAAAGCATGAAGATCATTCCCTAACTCAAATGATAAAACAACAAGAAGATGCATGGACATACCTAGTAGTGTAAACACCAGCAGCGAGTGCAGTAACTCCTCCAACAGCCATTATTAGTTTACTCCGGTCAGTCAGCAACATCCGCAAACCACCTTGCAAGAAGAAAATGACCCTACCAATTAGAATTGACATGACCAGATAAAAGCATACCTAGTCATTAACACAAAACAAAGATTCTTATTCACACTATCTCTATGGAATATTGAACCAGACAATACAGGTTTTGACAAAGAAAATTTTAAAAAAACTTTAATGACATCTGAAGCTTGAAGGTAAGAATGCAAAAAAATAACACAAAGAAACTGTAAGCAATTCAAATGGAATACCTTCGATGTGACCAAAAGTTGTATTGATTGCAGCAATCCACTTCTCCTTCTCACCATGCATGTGCTCTAAAAGCATTTTCTTGTTCTGATCTTCAGTCAGTTTTGCCTCATGGGCACGACCTTCAGCCTCTGCCATTGCTTTGACTCTAATTGTTTCACGCTCTATCTCAGCTCGCTCTTTCTCTGTCTGACGCATTTGTGCTTGAATCTGTTCCTCTGTAGCACGCCTCGCTTGTTCTTTTCTTATAGATGATTCCTCTTGCATCTTTACAAGTTCAGCATTCTGCCGCCTCTGAGATTCATGTTCTGTCTGATAACAAGGATAAAGTCAGAAGGACAATGTAAAATTACTGAGTTCAAAGTTTGAGTGCCCCAAGAAGATATTTTACTCGATCTTTTCCTTTTTCAAGTAGAAATGCAGAAGGCATTAAGAAATATAAACAAATAGGTTAAAGGCTGGGTTTACAACCTGCATCCTTTTTCTTGCCAATTCATCTTCATAACGGGCCATTTGTGCTTTTGCTTGTGCTTGCTGTTGGATTAAATTCCTTTGTTCTTCATGAAGTTTCCGCTGCCTTTCCTGCAAAATATTGGGCATCACTCCATAATCTCCTCAAAAGTTAACTTTGCTAGCTTCAGAGGCTGGCTGCATTTCAATTGCCATAACAACATAGAACATCTTGAACTACCCTCTACAACAGAACTTTTTGTCCATCTCCTAAAAGGTGAAGGAATGAAGAAGAATCAACAACTAGGAACAGGTGGAATATGTTGCAAAAGTAAAGGTACAGTTCCTACAAAGCAACAAGACAATCTTGTTGACTAAGGGTATAAGCTAAATATTTGCAGTTACAGACATTGGAATTTTATCAAAACATAGAGAGTTGATCACAATCCAGGGTTGTCCCAGGAAATCTACTCAATTAGTAAAGGTAAGATTTCATCACTGATCCTGTCTTGATAAGAAATGGACAACGTAAATGAAAAGGATGTTGATAACAACATTTATATTTCGCATGTTATTGATCAACAACTGTTCTTAATCCAAATAACTTGAATAACAACTAGCTACATCTAACTGAGCAACTCGCAGCTCCTAATATGAACACCAGAACAAGCACCACAACAAGAGCTAAATATTCATTCCACATATCCAAATGCTAACTTGAGATGATATTCACATAAGAACCTTTTTTTATCATTACAAGCACTCCAAGATAAGTTCATTCAAAGAAAAAGGTCCTCACAATGTCAGCCTCAGCCTGAAAAGCCTCCATGTGCACCCTCTCCGCCGCCAACTCCGCCTGACGAGTCTCCTCCTGCTTCCTCATCAACTCAAACACCTGAAACCCCTCAAAAAATTTCATAAAACAACAAAAACAACGAAATCAAAACAAACAAACGAACTAACCCAGATACATCATTAACCTGCTTGGAATAAGGAGAACTGTTGATTTCTCTCAGGGCCTTGGCCCCCCGTTCTAGCGACTCAGGATCGAAGCCCCGCGACGACGACGACGAAGACTGGCTCGCGCTCGAGGCATCGGCAGAGGAGGAGGGAGACGAAGAGGAGAAGCGGAAGGGGCTGTCAGCGTAAGCTCGCTCCGCCAGAGCGGCAAGCACGGCCGCCGCCGCGACAGCTTGCGGCGCACGAAGCGAAGCCATCGTTATTGGAAATGCAGTGGGAAGAGAAGGGTTTAAGCGCGACACGACAAGATCCGAATCCGAACCCGAAATCTAGATTGGATCCGAAACTTTGTGCAAATGCAAAGCAAATATTTATTGTGTTTATTTTTATATTTCTTACAGCCCATGAAAATTATGTAGGAATATATAACAATATTTTGGCTCTATTAATCACCAAATAAAAACTAATATGCTCACCTTGTTAATATTTTTTTTAATTTAATAATGCATTGTATGTTCTCATTACTAATATGATAGAAGCCGAGGGCCTATTTAAATTGAGATTATCACAAAAATTATAATTAATTAGTTAAGTAAATAATGAGTTATAATATATAAAGTTTCTAAGTTATTATGATTGTATTTGGATTTAATTTAGTAGTTAAAATTTTAAAACGTATTTGAATAAATCCATGATTAACTATGCAGTTATCAAGTGATGATTATATTATTAGTCCTAATTCAAACCACACTGAAGGACTGATTAGAAATAACTCCTTGAAATCTTCAAATACTATTAGAAAAACATAAATTTAGGAACATATGAAGTTATCTAGGAGAGGCTGGCGCAGTCATTTTCTGCTTTATTTAAGAATATCAACAAGTCAGAAAGTTTTACACAACATATGAAGACTTGATGGAGTTATCTATCCTAAACAATAAGTACCTCAGTACCTGAGCATGACCGCAGAGAAAACCTAGCAATCTCAAGCACAGTTCATCACTTCATTGTAAAATAAGGCTGCTTGCAGCATGTAAAAATCAAATATTCAAAACAATAATAAATATATAACATACATTAGCAGCAAATGACCTCTTTGGGATATACACCATTCATTTTGAAGAATCCAAATAAACCCTAATATCCAAGATGACAAGACATGTCATTGCTGGCGCATCACAAACAAGTCATTCATTCCATGGAACCAACTTGTTGAATCCCTGAGCAGCATCAGATATATATTTATCTGAACAGTAATTCTACATGCGATGCATGAAGCTGCAGCACAATGGATTGCTGAAATTAAAACCAAGAAGAACATCCTTCGTGCATTGTTAGAATATATAGAGATCTTCTGAAAACTAGATCAGATCATCATCATCCTCCATGTCTAGATCACTTGTCAGGCAAGGTCTCTTTATTGCAATTCTTCCTCCTTTCTTTGGTTTTCCTCTGAAAAGATATATTAAAAAAAGTATAGTTTATGCAATTAAATCCAGAGTCCAGGATGCATACTTTTATTTCACACAAATGCAACAAAAGGGTTTTACATGGTGCAGAACAATTCAAAAAGTCATTGCAATGCCTGTGTTTGTCTACTGTAAGTGCAGAATGATCGTCCATTTTATTGTCAGAGTTTACAGCTGAAAAGATGTTAACAGGAGAATCAAATGTTGTAAGTGCCTGCAGAATACATTATTTGCAAGAGTTGAAATCCGAAACTAAATCGAGAAAGAATCAGGAGTCACTAAACTTCTCATATCACCAACATTTTGATTGCTTGCTAACATGCTCTAAGACAAATGGCAAAGCAACAATCAATAATGTACTTACTGTCCATTAGCTGGAGTAGCTCCACCTTTTGACCAACCTGGCCCATATTCAGCTCTTCCATCTGTATGAGGGAAAACATCAAGATCAACAAACTTAAATTACCACAATGCTATGGCCATTACCAATTGACAGGGACTCACCATCACATCCAATCATATGTTCTTCCCCCTGAACATGAAGAAATGGGTCCAAGTCAGATTCTCTCCCTATATAAGCCAAATATGCTTCTGTAAAGCATCATGTAGGAGCATGGAGTCATGTACATTTAAATCAGCAAATCCTTATTCCCATTTTTCAATTTATAACAAAAAATAAGTTGAATCTCTTATGATGGAAAAAAAGACACCAATAGGTTGTGATATTCAATGATGTTGCAAAATCATCTAAATTAGAAAGTGTTAAAGAGAATAACACAAATGCTTGGGGATTATATCTTATTTTTACTAAGCAAAGAAAAACATTGTAATGTACAACTATTTAAGAGGGAGATATGATCAAGATTTTGAAACTAAAAGTGCACAAAGAAGAAAATAGTTCCCAGTTCCTTCAAAGTAGTGAACTTCATCATATTTTTAGGTATGCATGTTCAGCAATGTACACAGGAGAGGTAACTGATGACAAGGAGAATATCCCGTCTTCAGGCTGAAACTTCCTGGATCGCTTTAAGCTGAGACATAGATCAACTAACTTTTTGTTAAACAGATAGCTAATATCACCAAAGAACAAATTAGGTTACACGTCTTGCTGAAATAATTTTCTATGGTCAGACAGAATTTACAGCAAAAAACCAAATTGAAAAATAGTTAAGTGTACAAACAAGGGACAGGGTCATCGTGAATTGAGCATGAACATGTCAACATTTTAACAAGTTGGATATCCTTGAAAGTAGCAATATAAACATATTTTGATCTATATTTCTGAAAATTTTAGTAATATGTGGATTTGACTTCAAACACAAGATGATTCAGGGGAAGAATATAGGATCCCTGTTTCACCCCCAAACCAGTGTCTTACAGTTGTCTGCTACATATGAATGGTTAGCAGCTTAAGAAACATGGTATAAACATTACAACAAAGAGATGAGCAGACTTCACTAGAAGGATACGTCTTAGTTAAAAACTAAGTGTCATGCATTTCCTACCATAATGAAAATTTACCTTATATATCTTCACTCAAGGCAACTTCACCATGGATATCTTCTTTCGAGTGAGGGATAGGTATCTAAATCATCAATGCTGCATTTCCTCTTGAATCACAAAAATATGCAACATGACTCAGAATGATGCAGGAAGATTACTGATAGAAGAAAGCAAATTCATTGATTGTGTAACAATCAAAGAGAGACTAAACAGTCAAGCCTTTAAGGCTCTGTTTTGCAGATCTGAAGCACGCCAATTTCTAATATTGTATTAATTTAGGTGCATTTACCATTTTGCCTTTGACTTTAATTGTTTTTCACAATGCATATTTTATTGGACAAATAATGAAGCAAGGGCATTTTTCAAAAACACGCAACCCAAAATATCACTAATCATACTAGTGCTCTAATCATATTCAAACACTACACTAAAATGCATCTGCTTAAAATCCAAGCTTAACTTATTAGTCACATCAGTGATTAATCGGATTTATTTGCGATCAGCTCAATCCAAACAAACCCTAATATTTCATGCTCATACTTTCTTTT
This sequence comes from Trichopus zeylanicus subsp. travancoricus, assembly GCA_005019695.1. Taxonomy (NCBI): domain Eukaryota; kingdom Viridiplantae; phylum Streptophyta; class Magnoliopsida; order Dioscoreales; family Dioscoreaceae; genus Trichopus; species Trichopus zeylanicus. Next base: position 39,112 of record RXID01022312.1, read on the forward strand.
GCTAGAGATGATCACACTTGAGAAAGCTCAAAAATTTTAGATGTGCCTAAACAGGCACAGAAACAATGACTGTATCAGTATGCCAAAATGAGAACTGAAGCAACTTAATAGTGTTCTTTGACAATGAAATATATCACTCAGAACCTTTCAAAACACTTCCGCATTGGTTTGAATCTTGTAAATAGCTGGTCTCTAACTCATATACCTTACAAAGAACACCAAATACTCCAGTAAATTGGATAGCAACACAAAATCAAATCTTCTCTAAAAAATCACTAGTATGATATAAGATGAACACTTCCATGAACAAGGAGTAGCAATCCGTAAAAGGAGAACAAACAAACAAAGAAATCAGAACATAAGAAAAGGAGAAAACTTCGATAAAAAGATGACCTAAAATACACAAAGTTAGCTGCAAAAAAAAAAAAATCTACTGAGTTGTCGATGCTCCGAAGCTCTTCCTGCAGCTTCTTTCTTTTGTTCACAAGAGCCGCGAGCATGGCCGCGGGATTGGAAGCCTTCTGCCCTAAATTTAGAACAAGATCCATAAAATTTATCACGAAATTGAGATCAGGTGATAAAAATGGTTGAGACTTTTTCATATATTTGAGATGAAATCGCGGAAAGAGGGAAACATTATGGTTTTTGCATCGTTTACCTTCGGAATCCATGCCCCCGCGATATTTCGAAATCCATCTTCAGATCACTGGCGAGCCCTGATTGAAATTTGTGATTGAAGTACAAAAGGCGGAAACATTTTAAATAAATCCTTATCCTAGAGATATTTTGTTTTGGATCCAGAATTTCTGGTTACCTGCAGAAACGTCCAGAATTTTACTTCCATTTGGCAATTGTATGAGAAAACATGGTATTATCTATAAATATTCATTCTTTATGAAATAAAAATATCTATAAAATTTGGATAAATTCCAGAATAGTATGGAAAAGTTTAAATATTTAATTTTTATAAAAAATTGAATTTTATTGGGATTAGAATGAAAATTTCATGTTTAAAAAGGTAAGGTTTAATAGCGATAGAACTTTAATAATATATATAATTATAGATGAAATTAACTTGTGATTGGTAAAGTTGAAATTCATAAAAATCATCAAAGTTATAAAACTGATAAAAATAAAAAGCGGAGGAAGTAATGAAAGTGTAGATTTTGATTTTTTTTTGGTAAATTCTATGTGATAATTGGAGAAAGCATGAGTTTCTTGAATTTCGTGACTTTAGGTGTTCAAGAAAAATTCTAAAATGGATAAAAATGAGTTTCATGAATTCGAACATTTGGCAAGATATGTGGAAGTTAAGGACGTAGATAGTAGTTATTTTAGTTAGGAACATAATAATTATCAAGAAAAGATAAAAATAAAAATATTAAAATATTAAAACTAAAAATTTCTATATAATAACATGTTTAATTTATGATAGGATTAAATATAAATAATAAAATAATACTTAAGTTGAAGATTTTTTGCATATATACTCAATTATAAAAATAGTTCATTGGTAATTTTTTGAAAAAATCAATGACTTTTTTTTAATTTGTCAATGATCACAATTATTTTTTTGAAATTATAAAAGGTGAGGTAATATGATAGGTAAATAGCAATTAAATATAAGTCAAAACCTTAACTCAAGTTTTCAAAGTTACACTTCGAGGGAAAACAATCCACCAACATGCAAGCAAAACCTACCTTATAGAGTTTGGACTTTATGAAAGCCTTCTAGTAAAAAATGAGAGATTTTATCATTGTTCTTTTATGAGAGAGTATGTACTTATTTTTGATAATTAAATTTTGTGATTTAATGGCCGATGCCATTGTAGCTATTTTCGGTGGGTTGATGACTATCATCATTTGATTATCGATATAAAGTATCAAATCAAAGTTGTTAATAGTGAAATGGATTAATCTTCATGAAGCAAAACAAGATGTTGTCTCAAATAAAACTAATACTTGTGGCATGCATAGTGTTATTAGTGATAAAGTTATTTGTGTAATATAGACTACTTGTTATGTAATAAATATGTAGAACTTTGTTTTAAATTCACTTATAGTACTATCATATATATTTATAAAGAAAGCAATGCAAAATAAATTTTAACATGAAAAAATAATCATACAACGACACATAGTTGGCCTCACAAACAAATCCTGTACATGTTAAACAAAAATACCAATATACATATTCACATAATAGGCAGTAATAATTGTTAAATACATAATGACACATAGTTGGCCTTAGAAATAAATCTTATATAAAATAAATAAATTATTAACACATATGCCTTGAGAATAAGTAGTTGTAGCAATTAAATACACAATGTCACATATTTGGCCTTAGAATCAAATCTTACCAAAATAAATACCATGAGAAAAAGCAGTAATAGCAAAAAATAAATATACAACATCACATAGTCAGCCTTCGTAACAAAAAAATATAAATCTTGATGAAATGACTAAAATATATATCCTAAGAAGAAGCAGTAGTAGCCAAAAAAAAACACATAATGACACACAATCGACTTAGTAATAAAAAAAAATACAAAACCTAATGAAATAACCAAAACATATACCTTGAGAAGAAGCAATGGTAGCAAAAAATAAAGACACAATGGCACACAGTCGGCGTTAATAGCAAAATATGTAAAACTTGATGAAATGACCAAAACAAATTCCATGACCATAAGTAGTAGTAGCAAATAAACACTCTTAAGTCATATGTCATGGGTCTAGAATCAAAATATAGTCAATAATTAGGTCCTCAAAGAAACATTGTCAAGCACACCTTTAGTCATGTAAAGTCAAATATTGGGAAGTTTTCAGTCTAGAAACCCACCTAGAAACCTATGCAAGTAGTCCAATTGAAGATCATAATCCATTCCTCTCACAAATGCCCCTTCCTTAACATCTAAGTCATGCATGTATTTGTAAGCATGCTTGAGGAGTGGAATACCAAACTGCTCACTATGAAAGGCTATGACCATAGAATATATCTCATCTCTCTAATATATTGGAGGTTTGGAATTTTGGAGTGGATTGGCCACCTCTTTCATACTTGTTACCAAAGTTTCTAATATCTTATTTTGAACAATAGTCTTACATTTCAGAGCTCATCTCTTAGGGCTAAAGGGATTGACCTAATGTCTATCAACAAGGTGAAGGAATAGCAGGACGGAGGAATAAAGGGACTTCACAAGCATCTTCATCATTTATCCCTTCAGTAAGATATTTGGACCATGCCATATTTATATTTTCTGTCTTTGGTGTACTTGAACCTAAAATATCTGCATTGAATCTTTGACTCATAGGACGTGTTGAAGCCCCAATAGCCTAATTATTTCTACAAATTATCATTAGCTCATCATAACAAGGGATAGGGACATTGATGACAAAGGCAAAGTTCTTGTGAGATTGCACATGAGAGTTAAATTTAATTAGATATCCATCAACTTAGGAGACTTAAGTCCAATTTAAAAAATGTAATTGCCTAACGGTAAATAGTCAATGAACATTTGTTGTGACATTGTAATCATTTTCTTTTTGTCATCGCATCCAGCCTCGTTGGTTCCTTTTGCCATTTTGAGCTTGGCATACTTCTCTTTTAGGCCACAATAATGGTTCTCCATATGTTGCATAGCGAATGTCTCATTGAAAGCAATATTCACGGCCCAAGTACATGCAACAAAAGAACATTTTTTGAAACTCTTTTGTTGGGTGTATACCCTTCTTCCCTTTACCCTTTATTGTTCCATCTGACATGGAGACTTCAATTGGTGGAATTTCAAACATAAATCACCCAAATCACCAAGAGGTGCACTTCCATCAACTGAACCTAAAGGATTCATGGCCTTTAAGGAAAAGACCAAGTTATAATGCTGATGAAATACAATGACATGTAAATATAAGTATAGAGCAAATGTTATTGCCCTTTGGATTTTGATAATGATCAACTAGAGTTTAATAAGTTAGTCTAATTATGATAAGCTTCAATAGTAGCAATGATTATCCAAACTCAAGAAAGACAGAGTTTCAAGATAGAGATTGTTGGACCATGAAGATGATGACTCAAAGATAAAAATAATGATAATTTAAAGATAAGCTTAAAGATCAAGATAGAAGCTCAAAGATGTTCAAAATGAAAGATCAACTTCAATCTCATAAGTTTAAGTTTTTATTTATATTGAGTCGAGAATTTGGTTGTTAATTTATTTGAGATTTTGGGTTGACACCTCATTTAACTTGGATATACCTTCATCAGCTTATCTTACCTTTATCCAAGTTAAATTAAAGTTGTGTCAAATATCCAAAATTGTAGAAACCTTTCAGCAAGTTTTTTTGTCAAGTTTGATCACTGAAACTTATCAGAAAAAGAGTTTAGCTTTTGTTTATGTAATCTTTGGTCATCCAAACTTTGAGTTTGATAGTCTGAACTAGGAGGTTTGGTCACCCAAAAATAGTATGTTCGCTTATCCAAACTAGTAAGTTTAGTCGACCGAATACTTGAGGAAAAAACCTAACTACTAGTTTTCTGACCATTAGAACAAGTTTGGTCATTCAAATTTTGCAGAAAAGAATAAGATGGTTCTCAATAGCTAGATTTTGCTTTCAATAGTTATATATTGGCTTGGAATTCGATAGGAGAATGAACTTTCATATATCTTTAGAGTATGATTCAAATTTTCTAAGCTCACTAGTCTCAACAATAGCTAAAATAAGCTTTAACTTTTAAATTGTCATTGTCCTTATATTTCAATTTTGAAAAGCTCTTGTTGTGAAATTTTGTTTGTCTTTATCAATCTATATCTTTATAACTCTCTTAGGTTGTTAAGAGAGGGTTGAGTACTCTTCCAAGTGTTGGAAGAGTGTGAGAGAGTTAGCTTGATGTGGAGCAGCACTTGATCGGTTGGAGAAATGGATTGTAAAGGTGTAGCTTCACCTTAAGAAGCGACATCATTAGTAGAGTGATTTAAGTCCTCGAGAGTGAGACAAAAGTCATGGAATAAGTGCGGTTGATTGTCAAACTATGTCAAATCATGGTGCATTCTTTTACCTCATTTATTATTGCAATTGTATTAATTGAGGTTTTAGAGATTGAATGTCGATTTGCTTTTGTTTTTAAGGATTGAATTGGGTTGTTATTTTGCTAAAATATGAAAATATCTTGTAAAACCTAATTTGCCACCTCCCCCCTCTTAGGTTGCTTTTGGGACTTCAAATGTATAGAAAAAAATAAATCATTCATGAAACATAAATGAATAAATAAAAAGTTAGGACATTTTAATAATATCTTTACAATCATGCACCACATAAATCTAAGTTCTACTAATTATAATCAGCCCACATTGCCTTTGTAATTGAGTCTCCTAACTGAATCCAATGTTGTCTTGCTTCACGTTGTTGTCATTATGTTGTTGGTATTGACATGAGCTCATAGTCCTTTATTTTGGCTTCTTCTTCTCCCTCTTCTTCTTCATCTTCTATTTGCAATGGCTTATTTATTAGATAATTAGTAGGATATATAGTCAGAATATAGTTATGCAACACACAACATGCAAGAACTATATCAATTTGTGTTTCTCATGAAAAGTGAGGCTCTCTCTTCAAAATCTTGAAGCCATGTTCCAACAACCTAGATACCCTCTCCATTTTACTTCTTAGTGAAGAATCATATATATTAAAGAGCACTTTTACATTTTGAGGTATCTAGCCTATATGTTCCTTCAGGTGATAATAGGTGCCTCCATATAGAGCAACATATCCTGACATTATTATATGCCTAGCATTGACTAAGTAATATTTATTTAAAGACACAAATAGACAATAATATAATGTTAGAATTCTATGTTTGCATATATACTAAAATTGAAGAAAAAAAATACAATTTAATGTGTACAACCTTCAAGTAGCCTAAGCCTATCAAATGGCGGTCAAGAAATGACATCTTTCAAGATGACAATCATTTGCTGATCCTTCCTAGCTAGTGAGGATGTATTGAAACTTCAAACTTGGATCAACAACATATAGGATGTTCTATGTAATTCCCTCTCATCCTTGGAATGTCAACATGCACAGATGCATTGATGTGAATTCTATCTAGGAGGTCAATGCAACCCTGATTGAGAAATACAAAATATTACAATAGGAAAAGTAATTCTAATTAAATCAATAAGATTAAACATAATATCATACCTTGAACCAAGGATAGTAACTCGAGGAGTTACTAATAACAAAATGTGTGTTGGCAATAGCTTGATGGACAAATTCATTCTTGATCATACTGATTACCCTTAATAATGCATTGAAATAATGACTTATTGTGTTCCCCGATCTATATAAGCTGATTATCCAAGTCCTATTTTTAATATTGTAGCCAACAATATGTAGAAAAATGACCAACTGCTTCTTAATCATTGTAGATACCTATCTTTTCAGTACTTGAAACCCAAGACTTGTGGCCTTGAACTAATCCTATCGGTCAAAATCTTATGGTTCAAACTCTTACATGATGCCACAATTTAAGAAGACTTTATTTGCAAAAGTACCATGCCCCAATCAGCCTTCTTGTGCTTTAAAATGTCTTAGATTTTCAAGAAAAGTGGTGCTTTACTCTTTAAAATTAGACTTAACCAAAATTCTATAAATTATAAAGACCTATTTATAAGAATACACTTTTCATGGATTTATTTACAAAAGAACTATGCCCCAATCAACTTTCTTGTACTTTCAAATATTTTAGAATGGTATTTTTGGAAAAAATGGTGCTTTAATTTTTAAAATCAGATTTGACCATAATTTTATAAATTTATAAGGTATATTTATAAATTTATACTTTTTGAGCATTTATATGTAAAATATGCATTATCTGTTGGAAAATATCTTGGATTTCATGTTTTAAAGTCATCTGATACAAAATAACATTAAAAATAGACTTATTTATGAGAAATTAATTTTTGGAATTTATTTGTAAAATTATAATACACTTAAAAATTTGAAAAGTGCACTAAAAATGTGGGCCAAGAATCCATGAGAAATTGGGTTGAAAAAGGACTGAAAATGAGTTGAAAATTCTAATTTCAAAATTTAAATTTTTTGATTTTTGAAAATTGCCAAACTTGGGGTTTTTCTTGTTGGCACCCTCTTTTGTTGTATTTTATTCTTAATATTTTTTCATCAAGATTCTTTCATCCAAAATTTTACCTGAAATTCTTTCGATCTTTGATTTGTGTTTTCTCCACTTTGGATCAATGATGTAGTGCAATCTCCATTGTTTGATTCATGCCATAATTAACTAGAAAATAACCTTAATTTGATAGCCCAAATATCTCCTAAATAGCAATTTTCTTAGTCTATAAAGAGTCACCCATTTTTATTGTTAAAGGGACCCGAAAATGCAACTAAAAATTATCATTTTGTGGGGAGAAGTTCTCAGCACTTTGACAGAAAAGGAGGAGTTCCATGACAATCATAAAGCTCTGTGAAAATCTAAGGTTGAATTTTTTGTCAACGACGAAGTTTTGGTCGAAGAATTGACACTCAATCACTATCATCTTTTGGCAACATAGGTCACATTTCTCCATTCTCTTTTCTATTTTGATCATTTCTTTTTATTTCATTTAATACATTTAGATTAAAATTTTAGTTTCTGTTATTACATTGTATTTTAGATTTAATTCTTGAGTAACAAAAGGTGGTAGGGAGGGGCCTTTGAGCCCTCCCCCATTGATGCAACTAGTAAATTTTTAGATTTATTTTTTGTATTTTTATCTACTCTCATGAATTGGATGCTACACTCAAGAACTCATGAACTTTCCGTCTCTTTTTCTTTTATTTTTAGATAAACTTGAAGGGAAAGCCTCTAGAGCAGGTATATTCTGCGCCAAGTGAGGAGGTTCCCATAACTTTTCTAAGAATCTTTCATACTTTCTAGGCTTGGCGTGTGAATCATTAGGGTGCATGTAAACATGAAAAGAGAGTTGAGTCAAACCAAGCTCAAGAACCAACTCACTACATTGCTAAAACCAAAATTGAACCACAACCAAGTGGAGAGAACTATAGAATGGTAATTATGGTGGGACCTCCTAACACTAGGTTTGTTTTTCGTGTTTACCTCATTTGAATTTTTTTTTTCAATCCTCAATTCTTTTAGTATTCATGAAGTGCTCAATGATTATTTACTTTCAAGTTCTTTGTTGAGTTAAAAGAAAACAATTGTCAGAAAAATTAGGATTCAAACTAACCCCAGTTAAGTAGAGATCTTGTGGGTCCTCTATGTCTGAATCTTGAGACTAATCGGAAGGGGTGCCTTAGCCATAGAGGTGAAATCCAAGGTTGCATGTTATTTGGCGAGATCTTTGTCAATCCCATGTCAAAAGGAGGTAAGCTATGCTTATTTTTATTTAAAGAGTCCAAGAGATTATACCCCCATTGGGCATGACTAGTGTGTTAAGAGACTAGTAGTGCAAACGAAAGTCCCCATGACTTCATGTTAGTCTAGAAGCTCACACAGACTCAAAATATGGTTATGTAAGTAAGAGATCACTATGGGAGAGTCTGTTGTGGTAACAAGGAATGCAATTCATGATCTAGTTGTATTATTTTATTAGAGATAATTGATGTGTGAACTTGGAGATTGAGGATACCACATTAAGAATAGAAGATTACCATGTAAGTTGAAAGAAACAAATAATCCATACTTAAACACTAAATTAGCAAAAATTATTTGCCAACCATATTTGATGAGACTTCTGAAATGCATAATATTGATTTTTCCAAACTTATAAATTTTTTTGTTCAAAAATAGGGTCTTAGTAGAATAACTAATTTTATGGTTGGAACTCAGCAAACCACCGATCGAGAACCTTCCACATCCTTATCAAGTAGTAGCCCTGCCAATTTCATGCCTATAAATGAATCATCTAATAGGCAGCCTACATTATTCTAGTTGACCAAGAAATGAGTGTCTCAGCTTCTCACAAAGCTTTTGGCACATACATTTTCCTATGTTGCTGCCTTGGCAGTAATTGACATCTAACTCTCTGCTGCTAACTTCCTTGTTGACTTAAGGTACCAAAATTTTTTTTAGATGATGGGACGAGTAACCCAAACCATCACATCACTGGTTTTATTTTGATATGTAGGTCTATTGAACCAATGAACCATTGATGATTCATCTATTTCATAAGTTACTAAGTTCAACTATCCTTAGTTGGCTCATTAGTCTTCCTCGGGATAAGCTATAATTCTTGGAAATGATATTCTATACATTCCGACAACACTTTACACATCAAGTGGCCCATATTTTAGATATCATCAAGCTAAAATCCAAGAAAATGCGAGTTGGTGAAACCTTTATTGACTACACTAACTGATGGAGGGAAAAAAATCATGAGGGCTCAAATCCCTCTCATAGAGAAGCAACAAATTAGTCTTTTAATTAAAAATACATACTTACTCTTAAAGCTAGTTTATTATTTTCTAATATTTATTCTTTTGATACCTTATATTAGAAAGCACATATATGAGAAAGTTTCTATGAGAACATAGTTCACAAGCCGATAAGAGGTTCCCCAAGAAAATGACACAAGGGGTAGCTGAGAGAACCATTTATGGAGGAGCAAACACTTAAGTTGATCAAAGCTTTGTCCTAAAGCATGGTCTTAGGCATACAAGGGCATAACTGCTAGCTTCTTACCAACCTCCACTTCCTCCAATTGCGTATCACCTCCTTACCAACGTGCTCTTTATCAACCTCCAACCCAACCTCAATCACTAAGAAATCCAATCCCCACTAGCCTCCATGACCACAATCTCCATCAGCTCAAAACCCTAATCCTTGATGCAACTAACAAAATATACCTCCACCAAATAATTATGTGTCATGTGGTCTAACTCCCAACACCCAATTTTGTTGTGGGCCACAATGGTAGAACCATCTCCCATTACCTGAATCCATGCCTAACATATTCACAGCCCTCTTAGCAAATAACCTTATCCAACTCCCTAAGCCAAGGGCCATACCCTCAAATATAGACTACTTCCAATATTGTCTCTTCCATAGAATACTGAGGCATACTCTTGAGCAATGACACACTGTAAAAGATGTACTCTATGACTTGAATAATTGAAATGTAATAGATTGGGTGCTAATTCAAAATTATATGAATAGGATAAAGGTAAGAGATAATTGTTGTACCCAATCCACTTCCAACTTACCCTAATAACAATATAAACTATATGCAAGCTATTTTCTAAATCTAAAATGAGATATGATAACTAGAAAGTAGATGATCCTTTAGAAGGCTTTCTCCTTCATGAGGACTATCTCAAACTAAATAAAGAGTTGATTTGTGAGTAGGATATTTTTGAATTGATTAAAACACTTCCCAATCAACTCACCTAGGAAGTGGAGGATCCTTAAAAAGAGTTTCTTCTTCATGAGGATCTTCTGTAATAAACCCAAACCTTCAAATCTGAAACCTAAATTGATGACCACGTAGGGACTTTCTATGCCTACAATAATACTTATGATGGATAGAGTTTGAAGGATGATGATTATGACCCCTTAAAATATGTGAACTAAAATTTATCACTATATGAGAACTATTTGAAAGGGGAATAGGTTAACAATAGCAATCAACTTTCACCTATTAAAAACCAAGGCAAATTGACTCATAGGATAGTTCCTATAACTAACCAAGAACATGAACTCATAGAAGGGGGGGTTGAGATTGAGAAAGAGTATAACTTTTAGAACAACTAGCTAAAATCTTAGCTAAAATTTCTATGTTAAAACTCATAATTGATTTGTTCAAACATAGTGAGGTCTTGTTTAAGACTTTAAGTGAGGCAAAGTTCAAGAATGACAAACTCCTAGAAAGGTTAGCAATCATTTGTAAAGACATTTTTCAAAATTCTGATATAACATTTTTTTATTAGGACTTACCCCAAGAGGAGTTGAGGAATGAGCCATTTCACATAACAGTTTAAATTGGCAATGCAACAATCAACATAGTGCTTATAGATATAGAGGCATCACTAAGCATTTTCACTTTATTTGCCCTAAAAGTAATGAACATTTCAGAAGACCAATTAATGGAGTCTTATATTCATATAATGGCATACAATAACTCGAAGAGGAAATACTAGGGAGGATTCATTTACTATTTACCCCCGATCCTAAGGTGATCAAAATAGAGTTCCTTGTGCTTAATATTTCCTTGTAGTACAATCTTATTTTGGGAAGGCATTGGCTCAGTGACATAGGAGTAGTTTCGTCAATCTATCACCAATATCTCAAATTCCCTTATAAAGGCACCATTATTAAGATCCATGGAGACTCAGTAGTTCGAGACAAAGATTGCTAGGTGATTTGTAAAGTATCCACTATCATGACTCAGACAACAGAGCCATTCTTTAAAGCTACACTTCAAGCCCTTTTACCAACTCCCAATAAGCTTCCTCCTATTCAAACAAAGCTTGAGCTCCATCTAATCTTCATGAAACTCTGGCTACAACCACAAAAAATAATCTTTGTGCTCTTGCCATCTCAAGCTCCACAAGAAACAATCTATACTCTATGTCCCTTAAATGCAAGTCTTTGTTCCCTAATTTCTAACCCACTTCACCTTGCTAAACCATTGAAAATGTTGTTCAAGATTGGATACAAGCCTGGTTAAGGGCCTGGCAGGAGAAACTAAGGAGATCCCAAATTGCCTCTCGAAGGAGTTCCAAGAGGAAGAGAGGGTCTAGGCTTCTCATGGAGGGAGTGCAAAAAGAAGGATGGGCCCCTCTTTCAAAGGCTCAAATCAACATCCACTGCCAACATGAATGTTCAAATCACACTTCACAGTTGGATGAATAGAGCATGCGACTATAACCATCACTATCAACCTAGATGATGAAGATGATGACCTCCAAAGTGTCATGAGTAGGATTGACTAGTTGTTACTAACCGAAGAAGGCAATCCACCACCTTGTCCAAAGCAAGGCAGGAACACTTCGTCCTCCCCTAGAGGAGGACCACTATGTATTTTAGGTTTATTTTCTTCCTTGTTATTGGAGAATTGTAGTAGCTAGATTTGGAAAATTTTATACTTGCATTCTAGATTACATGCTTAACATGTTTGAGATAGGTCAACTATCTCTCCAAGATCTAAGGTGAAAGAAGAATATATTTTATCTCAATAAACCCCTCTTTGATTTGCATAGTGGGCTACATGAGAACTCATTTGGGCCTATGAGATTGAAGAAGAGGAAGATAAAAATGATAAACTCGATGGCTTTATGGAGATGCTCAGGAGATTCAATGAGGAGACAGATACAATTATAGAACCAACTAAAGAAATCAACCAAGGGTTGCCAGAGAACCCTAAGTCAATCCTGATTAGTACAAACCTACCAAGTGACCTTGAAACTCAAGTGATCTCAACCCTCATCAAATATAGAGATGTCTTTATATGGACCTATGAGGATATTTTAGGATTGGACAGAGAATTGATGTAATACAAGATTACCTTGGAAGATGACATGATGCCAAGAAAGTAGAGTTGAGAGGGCTACATCCAAACATTGTGCTCAAGGTGAAGGAAGAAATTGACAAGCTCCACCAAGCTAAATCATACATATAGTCCTCTACCAAAGTGGGTGGAAAATATGGTTCTAGTCAAGAAAAAGGATGGCAAGGTATATGTATGTGCATTGATTTTAGATATTTGAACAAAGTTGTTTGCGTTTGAGTCAATTTTGACCAAAATTAAATCTAATCAAATTTAGCTAGAATAGATACTTGAATGCCACTAAAATATATCAAACCAGTTATTGCTTGGTAAAATTGGATGTTTGGTTCAGGCCTATTGTCCATCTAGGTCCCAAAATTGGTCAACCAATTTCTCTACTAGTTGATCGATTCTATTAAACCAATATTGGCAACACCATTTAGCCGATTAACTAGTTCCTCAACCAGTCATCCAGTTTGGCTTAGGATTAGAATGATTTGGCCCAAACATTTTGAAAAATTTGCAAATGAATGGGTACAATTTTTGAATTTTCTTATAACAACAAATGGATTATAATCTAACCTCAATAGAATTTCAATTGCAATCAACATCTAAAGATTCAAATCCCAAATCTATTTGCAAATCTAATGCAATCAACATCAAATTCAAATCAATCAATGATTTGATTTGACAATCCTCTTGGGCCTATAAAAACTTGCAAAAATTCAAACAAGTGGGAGATAAAGAAGTTGGAGAGAAGATAAGAGGGAAAGGTTTGAAGCCAAAGAAAAAAGGGAGAAGAAACAAAAAGGTAAATGAATTCTCTTCTTTCTTCCCTGTGTTCCCTCTGGTCCTTCTTTCTCCTCTATAGGAAAGCTCTGACAATAGCCCTGCTCCCTCCTCACTGATCGAAGAATCCCATTGCTAGCTCTTAGATTAGTCCCCAAACAAAGGCAGAGATCGTCCATCTCAATGACTCCACCAGAGAGATCTGCTTCGACCCGGTGCTCTCCCGCAACCACTATTGCCTCACCCTCTTATTTGTTGGCAACAACCACATCACCATCAAGTGTGCTATCCTCACTCCTCACTATCGGAGCTCTTTGGCACCTCTTCCAGCCTGCTACTGCCCCCCTACTTGAAGCTAGATTTGGCTAGATCGGGCTAGATTTGGCTCTGAGTGTCTCATGGTGCCGAGTCCATTATTGCTACTAGTCCACGTGAGGGAAGAAAACAAAAAAAAGAAGAAAGGCGGAAAAAAAAAAGGAAGAGCAAAGAAACAAAACAAGAAGAGAAACGAGAAAATGAAGAAAAAAGAAGAAGAAGAAGAAGAAGAAAAATATTCTCATCTTGATATGAACGTGTTCGTATCAACTGACCTAGGGCCAGCCTACAAGCTAGCCAAAAAGTCAATTCTAACTTAGGGCCAGTCTATGGGTTTGCCCAAAAATCAACACTAACTTAGGGCTAGCTTGTGGGCTCATCTAAAAGTCAACTTCAGCCTAGGGCTAGCCTATGGGCTCATCCAAAAGTCATTTTGACCTAGGGCCAATTTGTGAGCTCTCCCAAAAGTCGATATAGCAAAAAAAAAAAGCCTGTAAGCTCATCTAAAAGCTAATTTAGACTAAAGGCTAGCCTAAATATATAATCAACTAAAGATTGTCTTGCAGACTCATATAAAAGTCCAATCGATTTAGGGCTAGCTTGCAGATTTGTCCAAAAATTAAATTCAGACCCAAGGCTAGCCTGTGACTTGTCCAAAAATTAAATTCAGATGCAAGACTAGCCTGCATACTCATTTGAAAGTCTAATCAACTAAAGGCCAGCATGCAGGCTCACTTGAAAATTAAATTGACCCAAGGTTTGCCCATGGGCTCACTCAAAGTCATTATGACAACCCAAGGGCTCTTAAACCAAATTGATTAACATAAATTGATTAAATTAAATAACTTAATCGCATTAAACTCAAGCCAATTCGGCTAAAAGGAAATAAACAAAACTAAATTAACTCAAACAAAACACCTAATGGACCTAAATTAATAAAAAAAATAAATAGATTGAAACTAGTCTAGGTGACTAGGAAAACTGTGTATCGGTCGACCACTCGCTCAATCGATCAACCTATTCTAACCAACCAGAGCCAATAACTCTCTATTGGTAGACTGATACCCTCAATCGATTGACCGATTTTGATGAACCAAGATTGGCAAATGCTTTGTCTAGCATCTAGTACATCAATCGGTTGTCCTACTTTGATAAACTAGGAATGAAATCCCCTCTGTCAAACAACTGGTACCTGAACCAGCTGTCTAATTCTAATGAGCTTGGACTAATACCCTTTTAGCCAATCAACTAGTACCCTATTCAGTCATTCATTTTACTAAAAAAAATGATGACCTGGGTTCAGAACCAACCATAATCAAGTTCAAATAGGATCAAGCCTTGACAGTCTAACTTGGGTAAACTTGAGTTAAACTAGGATTAGATTGAGTCAACCCAAAATCAAATTAAGCTCAAATTGTACTCTAATTAAGTCAAACTACATTTGAACTAAAACTTAAGTCAAGTTGGGTTCAACCAAATTCAAACCGAATCCTATGGGGTCAAATTGAACTCAAATCTAAACCTTAATTGGATTGAGCCAAGTTTGAACTAAACCCTAATTAGGTTAGAGTGAGCTCAAATTCAAACCAAAATTAGGTCGAACCTAGACCAAAATCAAGTTGAATCAAACCAACTTGAACTTGAACCCAAGTCTATTAAGGTTTGGACCCGAACCCAATAAAGGTCCAACACGGGTCAAACCCAAACCCATTAATGAGTTGAACCTAGATCCATAAAGAACCCAACTGAGGTTTGGATTAAAGGTCCATTAAGAATCCAATAAAAACCCAATTGGGGTTGGATCCAAAGTCAATTAGGTTTAGGTAACAACAAGCTCTAAGTAGTCAATAACATCTCAAAGTTAATTGATAACACACCTAATAGGCCATCGATTGTCAAATTAGAAATAGTAAGCATCAAATTTAGGCAACTAGCCATTTCAAATCAAACTAAGGCAAGCTTGAACTTTCTTAGTCAGTTAGCCAAATACCTTATTCAAATGAAGTTAATTGACAACACATTTAAAGTCATCGACTACACTTTAAAGCCAAGCCAACTTGAAAGCTGTTGGTGATACTTAGCTAAACTATGCCCAAAAGTCATTAGTAATACATTAGATTTAATTGAAAACATGCCTAAGAGGCCATTGATTACCAGTTTAAACTAAACTAAGGCAAGCTTGAGCCCTTATAGTTAGTCAGTCGAACGCCTTGTTCAAACAAGTTAACTAATAATACGCTTAAAGTCATTGACCATACTTCAAAGCTAAGCTAACCAAAAAGTACTTGGTGACACTTAGCCAAGCCAACCCTAAAAGTGGTTGGCGATACTTCAAATTTAATCAACAATATGCCTAAGAGGCCATTTATTGTCATTTCAAACTAAACTAAGGTAGGTTAGAACTCGTTTAGTTAGTTAGTCAAATGCGTTATTCAAATGAAGTCAATGATAATACACTTAATGTCATCAACTACCCTTTAAAGCTAAGCCAACCCTAAAAGTTATTGGTGATGCTTCAAAGTTAATCAACAATAGGCCTAAGAGACTATTGATTATTAAGTTGAAAATGGCCAGCATAAAACTTAGGTTGCTAACCATTTCAAATTGAACTAAAGTAGGCTTGAACTTGCTTAGTCAATTAGCCATATGCCTTGTTCAAATAAAGTTAACTGATAACACACTTAAAGTCATCAGTCACACTTCAAAGCTAAGTCAACTCAAAAGCTGTTAGTGAATCTTTAAACCTAATCAACACCATGCTAATGAGGCCATCGATAATCAAATTAGAAATGATAGATTAAGGCAAGCTGCTAATCATTTTCTTATATCAAAGATCAAAAGAAGCTAATTGACAACAAGCAAAAAGTCATTAGTAATACTTCAAATATTAATATGGTTAACTGACACAAGATAATGCAACCATACCTTAAAATCAAGCCAAGTTATCAAATCAGGCATCTATTTGAGTCAAGTTTCACTTGGCTTTGGGCATACAGAAAGAGGGGTAGTGGTGAGCATCTAGCCTTTTCCTATTCTCTTTCTTATTTTATGCCTCTTATGATTTTGAACTTAAATTTCTTAATTATAAAGTGAGAGTATGTCCTTACTTAAAGCATGTATCTTTTCTCAAACCAATCAATCATGTTTTCTCTCTTTTGTGTCTCTATTTTATTAGCTAGGTTTTCTTAGTTTAGAAGGTTCTTGACAATTTTCAGGGAACATAGGGGCTTGCACTTATTAGAAGTCATATTCTCACAATTTATGATTGCATACTCAAACTACCCTCAATTTTTATTTATTATTTCAAGATTACTCCTCGAGGTCTCTAATTATCTCAGGTGGTCAATTTCAGCTCCACAGTCTGAAAGATGATTCCTTCCACTTCACATCGACACCCTAGTAAATAATATTTATGAGCATGAAATATTATCTTTCATGGATGGACATTTGGGATATAACTAGATATATCTCACACTAGAAGATAAAGAGAATAATTTCTTTACTATTCCTTGGGGGACTTATTGTTATGTGGTCATGCCATTTGGACTAAAGAATGTTGGAGCAACATACCAACAGTTCATGATGATAATCTTCCACAACATGATCCATGAATGCATAGAGGTGTGTGTTGATAATATTCTAGTCAAATCCCAAACTAGGGAAGGACTTGTTTTGGCCTTAAAGTGAGTCCTCCACTGATCACAGAGCATCAACTAAGAATGGACTTGAAGAAGTGCATATTTGGGATCTCGTCGAGCAAGCTGCTTGGTTTCTTAGTAACTAGTAGAGGAATTGAAGTGGATCCAACTAACGCAAAGCCATTATAGAAATGCCACCCCCAAAGAACATAAAGGACTTTGCAATCTATTTGGGAGATTGTATTTCATCCAAAGGTCTATATCTCAACACTCTAAAAAATAACTCCTATTATGTAAGATGATTAAACAAGATGCTCAATTTGAGTGGACCTCAGAGTGTCAAGAAACCTTCAACCGACTCAAAAAGTGCCTTCTCAAGCCACCAATCCTTATGGTCCCAACCTCAAGATGACCACTAATCTTATATATTGCTATCACCAAAGAGTCAATCAGCATTATGTTGGCCAAGGATGATGAAGACAAGAAAGAAAGCGTAATATACTATCTTAACTGAACCATGTTGGAATATGAGAAGAAATATTGAAAGATGAAGAGGACTCGTTTGGCTATGGTTTGGGCCTCCCAAAAGCTAAGGCACTATTTTATGGCCCATAAGATACTTATCTAGCTAGTGTTATCAAGGTGAATTGCAAGATTGCAGATGCTCCTAGCCAAATTCAACCTCAAGTTTGTAACTAGCAAGGTAGCCAAGGGGCAAGCTATAGCTGATCAACTTGCCAATTTCCCATTGTCTACCATGGACTTGACTAAAAAACTATTCCCTGATGAGTCAATCTTGCTTATTTTTAATGAAGGCAACCCCAAGAAGCAGACCTCATACTTTGATGGTGCCTTGAACCAAGCAAGTGGAGGAATAGACATTATTCTAATCATGCCTAAGGTAGTTTTCATCCCTTGAGCATATCGGCTTGGATTTTCTTGCACCAAAAATCAAGTCACATACAAGGTAGTTATAACTGGCATGCATCTTGCACTTTCTCTGAAGGTCAAATTGCTCAAGATAAAGAGTAACTCAAAGCTCATCATCCTATAAGTTCTAGGTCAATACCACACCCAAGATGCCAAGCCTTTAGACAATCGAGACTTAACCTTCTTCTTTGCTAAGTAATTTGAGAAGGTTGCTATCTCCCATATCTCGAGAACCAACAATGTGCTAGCAGATGCCTTGGCCTCATTTGGATCGGCATTTCATAGCCCCTCTAGCATTTGCTATACTAAATCCTTCTCTAGAAGAACTTACAATTGATACTTAAGTCGAGTGACCCACTTGTTCGAAGATGGAAGGAGTCAAACAACCCTAGGTTGCAACTCACACCCTCCTAATGGAATTGTTAAATATCTACAATAATGGGAACTTGTGGTTTCATGACAACCAAATATTTTTAGAGAAAAAATTTCCTAGAGTATGCTACCAGAGATGATTGTTAAGTGGTTCAAAGGATGACAACCCAATATGTGATCTTGGGTTACAAAAAATCATTCAATAGGATCTTGCTATGGTGCCTAGATGAAAATGAGTCCATCCAAATCCTCAAGGAAGCTCATACAGGAGTATGTGGAGGAAATGTTAATGCATAAATATTAGCTATGAAGTCATTAGAATGAGGTTCTATTAGCTTGCGATGGAGAAGTGTTGTAGGGACTTGGTAAGGAGATGTTGAGAATGCCAAATTGATGCTGACAAGATCCATGCTCCCGCATCCTCCCTCCATGCTCTATCAACACCATGGCCATTCTCAATGTTGGCCATAGATGTGGTCGGACCATTTTTAGAGAATGCCATTGATGGTAGAAAAGGTTTCATCCTAACTATAACCAAGTATTTTAGAAAATGAGTTGAAGCTGAATATTTTTAGGAGCTCAAAGTAGGAGGTGTGGTTCAATTTGTTAGGCATAACATCCTAGCCTAGTTCAGAGTGCCAAAAATGATCATGGCAGACAATAGACTATAATTTCTCTCACACCAAATGTAGGACTTATGTAAGCACTTTTCTTTTGGGTTGTGTCATTCATTATCTTACTACCCTTAAGGTAATAGTCAAGCTGAAGCTACTAGTAAGACTCTAAGATTATTAAAAAGATAGTAGAAGCCAGCAAAAATCAAATTGGATAGATAAGGTAGATGAGATTCTGTAGGCCTATCTTACTTTCATATGTACCCCAATGGGTCAAATTCTGTCTGCACTATTGCATGGAATGGAGTAGTAGTACCATATGAAATTCAAATTCTATCACTTAGAATAGCAATGCAAAATAGCTTAAATTTAACTGAAATATAGGGGTCTCTTCTTAGCTAGCTTGAACTACTAGATGAAAGATAATTAATTATAGCCAATCACACACAGGCTTACCAATGGTGACTATCTTAATTCTACTAGAAGAAGGTGATGGAGCTCAAGTTTGAGATAGGAGACTTGGTTTTGAAGCATGTAACCTTGCTAAAGTGTAAAGGAAAGCTAAAACCCAACTAGGAAAGACCATATGTGATCATGAGAGTCTATTCCAGTAATACGTATCAATTTACCTACTCTCAAAGTGAAGTGCTTTGTTACCCTTGGAATGCTATATACTTAAAATAAATATTTCCCTTGAAGAAAAACCTCCTCTCTATGGGATAGGATCTTCAAAAGAGAGGCAATGTTAGGAGTAAAGGGAGAGTTAATGATGATGTGAAATGGCTTGGGAAGCCTTGGACCTATCTTTCACACTCAAGCTTTAAGTTGACTTAAAAAATGCAAGATCGAAATTTAGGTAGTCAGTCTCAAAGTAATTGGGAGTTCATCAAGAAGGTCACTGCTTAGGCTAAGCACATAGGTCAAAGGATAATCTCTTGGGAATCTCCTCCTAGAGATAGAAGATCACCCCCTAAATAAATAATGGAAAGCATTTCTCAAATGGACAAATCTCATATAGAAGACCAAGCCAAGAGAGGTAGACTCAAAGAGTAAGGACCGGTTGGCATTTGTGAGTTCACAAACTTAGGATTCTCAAAGGAGGAATGAGATCACCAAGTAAAAAAAAAAGAAAAAAAGAATTGAAAAAGGGGGAAAAATAGGATCACATGCCAAAATTAGGAGGACTAACCCAGCCTCATCTTGGTGTCTTATCGACCGAGAAAGACTATCCAAGGAGTAAGTACTGGATGACATCTACAAGTATATAAATCTTGGAGATTGAGGTCAAGTGACATCCAAAAACCAAGCCAAGTCGGGGAGGATAAACTGACTACAAGAGGATGGCAAAAATAGACTAACCATTTGAAATGAGTTCCTAAAGAAAACATCACATTGGAGAGAGAGATGGAAAAAGTCTAGTTGGTCAATCACCCATAATCTAAAATAAAAATTCCAAAGCTCAAGCTAGCCCAATGAAATAGAGGATCACATCTAAGGAGAATGGCAAACTTTGTTGTTTTTTTAAAGAGAGGGGTAATATCCATTTTCTTTCTTATGCAATTAAAAGTGCTACTTTACCATTTCTTCTTCAAAAGTACAAAATATAGGCATGAGTACAAAAAAGAAAAGTACATCAAACAAGAAGGGATGCCTCATTCTTGACAACTGAAGGAGGATCCAATTTCAAAACTTTCATGAGAGTGGTGATGAGTCAAGCATGAGGACAAAGAACATAGGTGGCTCACATGAAGGAGGCTAAAGAGATCACAATCTTGGTTGAGCATGACATGTTGATTCTTTGAATCATGCTCAAATTTCACCAGTCAGGGCCTCAAATCTGCAATATCAGTCTTGAATTTCAATAGAAGGAGGATCATCAGAAGTCCAAAAAAAAATTTGTGTCCACCAAGAGTTTGGTGCACAAAATCAAATGGATGCCAAAGTCTTGATGCAAAAAAAAAAGTGTGCACCGAGACCTTGGCACTCAAGTTTAATGGGGTGCCAAAAGCATGGAACCCAAAAGAAAAATTCAAAATCTTATGCACACAAGTTCAATATGGTGCCAAAAGCATGGCACTCAAAAAAAAAATCTTGTGCATCAAACAGTTAGCATTGGAAATCAAAATCGCTCCAAAGTTTGGGCGCCCAAAAAAAACTTATGATTTGCTTTGCTAATTTTTCCTACAATAATTAATTTTGCTAAACCTCTTCAATCACTTTGGTAAGAAATTACCTCTCCAAAGGTAGCTCATCATTGAGGCAAGCCACCACTCGCCGTTTGTCTATGGGAACATTCATCACCACCACTTTTGTCTCCACCTCCAATTGGAGCCACCTCCTCATCAAGAAGACCAAACCAAACATTCTCATCCATGAGAAAGGATAGGTTTGGGACAAATAAAGGAGAAAAAGTGAAGAAGGTCTTAGCTAAAGGAAGGAGGAGAAGTGAAGAAGAAGAGCTCAGTCATCAAGAGGACCTCCAACCATGTCCCACTATGTGTAGCTTCTTCACTTAATCAGTTAGAAAGTGACACCAACATAAGACATATTTTTCAAACAACTCTACTTGGGAAAGATCAAGGTGATCTACAACCCCCTTCACAAGAAGGACCCCTTGACCTCACCAGTAGTTGATAGCCTTTTGACTTTTTGCATCTAAAATTTTGTATTCTTCAAAACTATCATTGTATTTGCATCACCCCAACATACATGCATCATTCTCATGACACTTGAGTAGAACCACATTGAAAGATTCAATCACTTGATCTACTCTATTCTGACTAGCTTGGCAACTTAAAAAGTCTATCCCTACTTGTAGGAATAGTGGTAGTTCCTTGGATCACAAGAATGAATTGTGTTCTTGGTGTGTTCTCATCAACCCACACTTCTTCTCCCTATGTGTGTGATAATTATAAGCAAGCTTTTGAGCCCTTCTATTGGTCTAAAACCTCCAATATGTTAAATCAACCTCCTAACCCTTTTCAAAGCCAACAAGTTAGTAAAAAAGTTGATCAATTTATCCTTAAAGATGCCATCAATTTACCCTTGACTCATGCTTTATTTTAGTGTTGCACTAAGGGAGGGGCATCTGTAGATGCTCATCTTTTTGGTTCTTTAAATCCTAGACATGTAGTCTTGAACAATCCAATTGGCCAAAATCTTACGATTGAAACTATTACATGATGCCAAATTTTTGAGGACTTTATTTGCAAACATACCATGTTCCAATTGGCCTTCTCATGTGTGGGATCAAAATAAGTGGCCTAGATGTTGGAGACCCTGAGGAGCGACTTCAAAATACAAATCAAAGAGTGTATAGTAGTTTGAGTGTGTGATCAAGTGTTGTAAAAATATGACTTCCAATAGGCGCAAGCCCATATTGCTAATTACCTTGATAGTTATTAAAAATCTTCTAAAGTAAGAAACCTAGCTAATAAAATAGACAAAACAAAAGAAGAAAGCATCATCCAACTGATTTGAGAAGAGGGTACATGGCTTACGAAAAATATACTCTAACTTTATAATGAATTTGAATTTATAATCATGGAAAGTATGAAAATGAGAAAGAGGAAATGGGAAATAAGGTTGATGCTAACTACTGCCCCCATTTCCATGCAATTGACTGAGTTGAACCTAACTTGAATGGGTCTTGAGTTGATCCTCAGTGGATGTTGATAATATGCTAATGGATGTGGTTGATTGCCTAGGCTTGTACCATTATCAATGGCTCTTGGAGTTGACTAGCATGAAGGGTGCAACACCAACAACTTTTGGAGTAAACTAGATTTGAAGGGAGCATCATCAATTGCTTCTAGAGTTAACTAGCTTTGAAAGGAGCATCATCAACTACTTTGGGGTTGACTGACTTTGAAAAGAGTGTCATTAACTACTTTTGGGGTTGAGTAGCTTTGAAAGAGCATCATCAATGGCTTTGGGTTTGATTGGCTTTGAAAGAAGTGTTATCAACTACTTTTGTGATTGACTAGCATTGAAAGGAGAATCATCAACTACTTCTAGGATTGACTAGCTTTGAAGAGAGCATCATCAACTACTTTTTGGGTTGACTGGCTTTGAAGGGAGCATCACCAACTACTTCTAGGTTTGGCTAGCTTTGAAGGTAGTATCATCAACTACTTCTGGGGATGATTGGCTTTGAAGGGAGCATCATCAACTACTTCTAGGGTTGACTAGCTTTGAAAAGCCGTCACCAATTACTTTTGGGTTAGGCTAGTTTTGAAGGGAGCTTCATCAACTACTTCTGGGGTTTACTAGCTTTGAAAAGAGCATCATCAACTATTTTTGAGATTGATTGGCTTTGAAAGGAAGATCATCAACTACTTTTATGGTTGACTAGCTTTGAAAGGAGCATTATCAACTCCTTTTAGGGTTGACTGGCTCTGAAGGGAGCATCACTAACCACTTCTAGGTTTGGCTAGCTTTGAAGGGAGCATCATCAACTACTTCTAGGGCTGATTGGCTTTGAAGGGAGTGTCATCAACTGCTTTTGATTGACTAGCTTTGAACGGAGCATTATCAATTGCTTCTAGGGTTGACTGACTTTGAAATGGGCATCACCAATTGCTTTTGAGTTTGGCTAACTTTGAAAGGAGTGTCATCAACTGCTTTGAAGAGAGAGCATTATGAATTACTTTTGGAGTTGACTAGCTTTGAAAGGAGCATCATCAACTACCTCTGGGGTTAACTAGCTTTGATGGAAGCATCATCAACTGCTTCTAGGGTTGATTAGTTTTGAAGAGAGTGTCATCAACTACTTTTAGGGTTGACTAGTTTCAAAAGGAGCATCACCAATGTTTTATGGGTTTGGCTGGCATTGAAGGCAATGTCATCAACTACTTTTAGTGTTCACTAGTCTTAAAGAGATTGCTTTTGGCATTGACTAGACCTAAAAGAAGCATCACCACTACTTCTAAGATTGATTGTCTTTGAAGAGAGCATCATCAACTACTTTTGTAGTTGACCAGCTTTAAAGGGAGTGTAATCAATTACTTTTGGGGTTGACTAGCTTTAAAAGTAGCATCACCAATTACTTCTGGGCTTGACTAGCTTTTAAGAGAGTGTCATCAACTACTTTTGGGGTTCACTAGCCTTGAAGAGAGTGTCATCAACTATTTCTAGGGTTGATTGGCTTTGAAGGGAGTATCATCAACTACTTCTAAGGTTGATTGGCTTTGAAGGGAGTATCATCAACTACTTTTGGGTTGATTGGCTTTGAAAGGAGCATTACCAACTACTTTTGGGTTTGGCTATCTTTGATGGGTGTATCATCAACTACTTTTGGGCTTTACTAGGAATGAAGAGAGTGTCATGAACTATTTCTAGGGTTGATTGATTTTGATAGGAGTCTTATCAACTATTTCTAGGGATGATTGACTTTGAAGAAAATACCATCAATTGTTTTTGGGGTTGGCTAGCTTTGAAAGAGTTTCATTAACTACTTCTAAGGTTGACTAGCTTTAAAAGGTGCATCACTAACTATTTCTGGGTTTGGCTAGCTTTGAAGGGAGCATCAACAACTACTTATGGGGTTCACTAGCCTTGAGAAGAGCATCATTAACTACTTTTTAGGTTTACTAGTTTTGAAAGGAGCATTATCAACTACATCTGTGGTTGACTAGCTTTGAGGGGAGCATCATCAACTATGTCTAGGGTTGATTAGATTTGAAGGGAGCATCATCAACTGCTTTTGGGGTTGACTGGCTTTAAAAGTAGTATCACCAACTACTTCTAAGCTTGGCTAGCTTTCAAGAGAGCATCATCAACTACCTCTAGTGTTCGTTGGCATTGAAGAGAGCATCATCAATTACTTCTCAGTTGACTAGCTTTGAAGGGAGTGTCATCAACTACTTCTAGGATTAACTAGCTTTGAAAGAAACATCACCAACTACTTTTGGGTTGACTGGCTTTGAAAAGAGCTTCATCAACTACTTCTGGGTTTGGCTAACTTTGAAGCAAGCATCATTAACTAATTTTGGGCTTCATTAGCCTCAAAGAGAGCATCATAAACTACTTCTAGAATTGACTAACTTTGAATGGAGTGTCATAAACTACTTTTGGGGTTGACTAGCTTTGAAGAGTGTATCATCAACTACTTTTAGGGTTGACTAGCTTTAAAAGGACCATCACCAATTGCTTCTGGGTTTGGTTAGCTTTGAAAAGAGCTCTTCTTGGGTTGATTGGCTTTGAAATGAGCATCATCAACTACATTTGGAGTTAACTGGTTCTGAAGAGAACATCATCAACTATTGTTGGGGTTAGCCAGCTTTGAAGGGAGTGTCATCAACAACTTTTAAGGTTGATTAGCTTTAAAAGTAGCATCACCAACTGCTACTAGTTTTGGCTAGCTTTGATGGGATCAACATTAACTGCTTATGCGGTTCACTGGCCTTGAAGACAGTATTATCAACTACTTCTGGGGTTGACTAGCTTTGATGGGAGTGTTATCAACTGCTTCTAGGATTGGTTGGCTTTGAAGGGAGGGTCATTCACTACTTCTGGAGTTAACTGGCTTAGAAAGAAGCATCATCAATTGCTTCTAGGGCTGACTGGCTTTGAAAGGAGCGTCATCAACTACTTCTATGATTGACTAGTTTTGAATGGAGTGTCATCAACTACTTCTAAGGTTGATTGGCTTTGAAGGGAGCATCATCAACTCCTTTTAAGGTTGACTGGCTTTGAAAGAAGCGCCATTCATTACTTTTGGAGTTGACTGGCTTTGAAAGGAGTATCATCAACTGCTTCTAGGGTTGACTGACTTTAAATGGAGCATCATCAACTACTTTTTGAGGTTAATTGGCTTTGAAGGGAGCATCATCAACTCCTTTTAGGGTTGACTGGCTTTGAATGGAGCATCACCAACTTCTTCTAGGTTTGCCTAGCTTTGAAGGGAGCATTATCAATTACTTTTAGGGTTATTGGCTTTGAAAGGAGCATCATCTACTACTTCTAAGGTTGACTGGCTTTGAAGAAGCATCACCAATTGCTTCTATGTTTGGTAGCTTTGAAGGTAGTGTCATCATTTGCTTCTAAGGCTTGCTCTCCTTGAAGAGAGCATTATAAACTACTTTTGGGGTTGATTAGCTTTGAAAGGAGTGTCATCACTACTTTTAGAGTTGGTTAGCTTTGAAAAGAGCTTCATCAATTGCTTCTAGGGTTGAATGGCTTTGAAGGGAGGGCCATCAACTATTTCTGGGGTTAATTGGCTTTAAAAGGAGCATCACCAACTGCTTTTAGGTTTGGCTTATTTTGAAGGAATGTCATCAACTACTTTTGGGGGTTCATTGGCCTTAAATAGAGCATCATCACCTGCTTCTAGGGTTCACTAGCTTTGAAAGGAGCATCATCAACTACTTTTAGGGTTGATTGGCTTTCAAGGGAGCATCATCAACTACTTTTGGGTTGACTAACTTTGTAGAGAGCATCATCAACTACTTCTAAGGTTGGCTGACTTTGAAAGGATTTTTGATGGATTCTTTAATGGATGTTGGATCCAACCCTTGATGGGTCCTTGCTCAACCTATTAATGGATTTTGGTTTAACCTTGATGGACTTGGATTTAAGTCCAAATCAGCCTGGTTTAGTTTAGTTTCAACTCAGGTTTTACTTTATTCTGATTCAAGTTTGACCTAATTTTTTGCTTTAGGTTTGAGTTTGACCTATTTTAGTTTAGGTTTGACCTATTATGATTTAGGTTTTGACCTATTTTGGTTTGAATTTGGGTTGACCTAGTTGAGTTTTGGTTCAAACTTGGCTCGATATAATTGGATTTTGGTTCGAACTTGGCTTGAATTGATTGCCTTTTGATTCAAACTTGGCTTGACTCAGTTGGGTTTTAGTTCAAATTTTGCTTGACTTGGTTGAGTGTTGGTTTGAGTTTAATTCAAATTTTGATTCGATTCGAATGTGGCTCGACTCAATTATAGTTTGAACTTGAACTTATCTTGATTTGATTTTAACTCGTTGTTTAACTCAACTTGGAGTTTAATTCAACCTTATTCTGATTCTAGGATGTCCTAATTGGTTGAGGTATCAGTCATTCAACTCAGAAGGTGTCATTGCAGATTTATCATAATTGAATGACTGACTCAGGTATTGGTCATTCAGTTGAGAGGAGAGTTTGTTTCTTGTTTACTAGAATTGAATGATCGGTTGAGGAACTAGATGACTGGTTGAGGTACTAGTCATCCGACAAAGAGATTTTTTGCTTGTTCTGACTAGTTTTAGTTCATTTGCGTCTATCAATTTAAGTCCATTTGGCACTTTGTTCAATGTAATTGAGTGATTTTAATTAATTTATGTTTATTAATTTTGGTTCGAGGGCTCTCAGGATGTTATAATAATTTGGGGTGAGCCTGTGGGTTGACCATGAATTATCTTTGACTTTTAGGCAAGTCTATAGGTTGGGATTTAATTGGAATAGATGTTAGGTGAGTCCACTAGCTAGCTTTTAGTTTGAATAGATGTTGGTGAGCCCAAAAATTGGCTTGTAGTCTACATTGGCTTCTAGGTAAGCCCACAGGCTGGCCCTTAGCCAAATAGATATTAGGTGAGCTCACAGGTTGACCTTTAGTCCGAGTAGACATTGGGCAAGCTTGTAGGCTATCTTTTAGTTCGAATTAACTTTTGGGCAAGCTCGCAGGCTGGCCCATACGCAAAATTGATTTTTAGATGAAATTATAGATTGGCCCTAGGTCGATTGTAAGAATGAATTTTTCTTTATTTTTTTATTTTATTCTTTTTTGCTTCTTATTCTATGGTCAATGCATGTGTCAATTCTTCTTCTTCATCATCAGAGGCCTCCATGGTGGGCCTTAAACATCAAACTTCATAGGCTTAGTTGAGGCTAGTGAAGATGACGCTGAGATAGGGCCATGGGTGGCCGCGGTGCTGTTGTAGCTAGGGTGCAATAGGAGCAAACGAGAAGGCCACTAGCAACTGCCATGGCAAGGACAGTAGGAGTGCAAGAAGGTTGTGGTTGGCTATTGTGGCAAGGGGGTAGTAGGAGTGCAAGAAGGCCACAGGTGGTTATGATGGCAAGAGAGTTGTAGGAGTGCAAGAAGGTTGTAGGTGGCTATAGTAGCAATAGGGGCAGCAAGAGTGCAAGAAGGCCATAGGAGCCATGGTGGCGAGGGGGGCAGTAGGAATGCAAGAAGGTCTCGGGTTCCCATGGTGGTGAGGGGGGCAGTAGGGACCTCACAAATATTTAAAGAAAGAAGAGGGGAAGGTAGACGAGAAACAAGGATAAAAGGAAAATATAGAGAAGGTGTGGGAACCTTACTTTTCCTTCTCAATGATGTGCTCTTGACCTCTTTCTCCTTAATTTGTGCTTACTCTTATGCTCCTTTTCATTCCAATAGTCTCTCCAATAATTTGTTCAAAATTCTTGCAAAATTCCTCTCTTAATTCATGTGCTCTTACCCTATGTTTATTGGTTTGAGAGAATTTTCAAATTGAATCATTGATTTATTTGAATTTGAGATTTGATAAATATATTCTTGCCATTAGCTCTTAGATTTAGATCTTTGATTGGTATATTCTGATATTGTAATCTCTTGATTGAAAATTCTATTGATTCTTGATGAATTTGTAGGGAACTTTTTTCTTGTTATGTAGATCATACCCAAACAAGATGACCAATCAAGGAACCGATCGATCAATAGTGCACATCGATTGTGGCTTATTAGGATTAGTTGACTGGTTGAGAAATTGTTTGACTGATAGAATGGTGCCAATCCTTGTTTGAGGGAATCAGTCAATTGGTTAAGGAACTAGTTAACCAATGCAACTTGATTCTATGTTTGAGTCTGAAATTGCAGCCCATGTTTACTTTAAATTGGGTGCCACCCATCACAAATTAGGGTCAAAGTCTAATTTTAATTCTTGTCAAACTCAAAGTCAGAGTTGGGTTATAAAATTCACTCAAACAAATTGTCCCCTTTACATCCACTTCTTAAGTTTTCTAGACAAGAGGAGTGGATGTAAACAATAGTGAATATTTGATCTCAGATCATTGGCTTCGCAAGTGTTTGGCAAGTGGGGTTCTTGACATCCCTTTTCTATTGTATTACATTGTTTCAATAGTTTCTTTTCCCCTCTTTACTTGTTTGTCTCTTTTTTCCTTTTGAAGGTACCATGGAGCCTTTTTTGATTGAAATAATTCGTAATGAAAGAAAATACAATTTGGTGTTACCCTACTTTCTTCCTGTCTTGAGAATTGATGTTGGGCCAATTGTTACATACAAACCTCAAGACATAAAAAATGAGTGAGATTTGATAATTATCACCCCTTTGCCTAATTTTCTAAAGAGGGGAAGTTGTGTGTTGATGAGGGCAAAGAATTTGTCATGTTGGAACTTGTTGGGCATTTTAGGCAATGAGAGTCTTCAGAAATCCTGGGATTTTATATCTTGAACAGCCATTTGCCTACTGGGGGTGATCCTTTTTGCTTACTAGAGAAACTATTTTGCCAAATTATTCAGAGTGGTTTGATGATGATGTGGTATCTTAGTTTTAAGCTTAACTTGCAGGCCTTGATATCTTGAGAGGAGTCATAACATCCAAGGGGTAGTATACATGAGACTCAGGGATTTGTACAGCATGATTGAGATGTGGAATCTTGCTATGAACACGTTCCACACTCCGTATAGTGAAGTCAGAATTTCTTTGTGGACATAAGATAGCTAGTTGAGATTTCTATCTTGGGAGATTTTTATAATGAATCTATCCCTTCTAAGTACCACATAAGTCTTGATTTTAGTTACACTTTGCTGACCTCATTCAAGTTTATGATTGGATGGTGATGCACTTTCCAAATACTCAGAAACAAGTGTACTTTGACCATTATATTGAATTGTTCTATGAGAGAACTTTGACAAGCGAGCCAAATAGATTTGATCAGGTGATGTATGGCATGGGCAACATTCTTCCAAAATTTGATCTCGAGACTTATTTTGCTACTTTCATTTGTCTATGGCTTTGTCGCTTCATTGTGCCCTATTGTGGGTAGTACATTCATTCAAACATGTCTGCAATAGCTTATAAGATGGCGTATAGACAAAAGGTTACTCTAGTTCCTACAATGCTAAGCATAATATATATGGGTCTTAGAGCGATGGTGGATGGTCCTATAGGACCAGGTGATTTTTCGACTTGATTTTCCATTTATTTTCTTTATGCTTGGATTTATGCTTGTTTAAGTAGACTTTATAGCTCTACTCCAACTTTAAGTCTAACTCATTATGAGCCAAATTTAGATATGTACTCTTAAATTAGATTGAGCCCAAGTTTCAATTAGGGACAAAAATAAAATTTGGGCTAAATCAGAATTCTCAATTTATATATAGCATCCTTGAATTTTGGAATTTTACAAATAAGTCCTAAATATGAAAATTTGACAAAGAAGTTCTCACTACTAATTTTTATAAAGAAACCCTAATTCAATAAAAATTACAGTTGAGTTCGTAGGCTAAATAAATTTTATAAATAAGCCTCTATCTAGTATCCCAAGCTGCCAAAATCAATCCTACAAATTTTGGCATGTCTGATGGGACTTAATTTCTTCCCCAAGTATAGAAACCTACATAATACAAAAGAGATATTGATAAGATAGAATTATATTAGAAACTGATCCATTGTATTCTTCTTTATAGAAGAAAGCATCAAATGACATCAACAAAGAACATCTCTACCCAAAGGTATACTATCATCCTTGGGGCAAAATCGGCTATGCATCCACCTCAGTCGATGGTTGCCATAGAAGTAGCTAAAGTTCAAATCAAGTTTGGTAGTATCTTTGAGGTCATCCAATTCAAGAAAGCACCTACTACTACATTGACTACTATTGCTATTATGCAAGCCAAGCCTATTCCTTACCTTTCATCAAGGGGAAAGAGGCTCAATGTTATTATTCCCAATGAAAAGGGCTATTTGGATGAAGAGCCAAAAGCCATGCCTCAACCAATAGGGATATTAGTCTTCTAGAGGCTAGGACTGAAATGAAGAAGCAAATCTAGATACATGCACTAATAAAGAACAATTCATTTTGACTGTCACAAGTAAAGGAAAAGTTGCTGAGATTTTTAGCAGACTTGGGAAACCTACCCCTCGGATAAAGTCGATCATTACCATTCTCACCTACAACTCTTTTGCTTCATTAAGAAATATGGAAAGAGGCAAAAGCAAATTACAAGAGTTATCATAAGGCTATAACTCAACATGGGGGCTCACCAATGGAGATCACCCACACTATTAAAGTCATTTCTCATTATAACTCTAGAAGAGACCGCAAGCTCGCACTCCAATTGGCCAAACACCAAAAGAAGACTGAGTAAAGTTATTGATGAAGAAATTCAAGAGGTGAGGCTCTTGTGAAGCAAAACCTTGCTACCACATCAAAGAGAAGGTGTGGCAACTTGCTCCATGAGTAGGCCTTTGAACGAGATAATCCAACTGCTAGAAGAAGTTAGCCTTGACCCAAAACTCAAACTTGATTCTCAAAGCATGGACCATCATGTCCTTATAGAAGCCTTGGTCATAACTAAAAGCTCCAATCAATAAGTGATCATTGGAGCACTATAAGAATAGCTAAGATAGCAAGGGAAAGAGAAAGATAAAGCTCAAAAGAAGGTCATATAACTAATAGACATAATGATGCAAATGAGTTAGAAGCTTGATAAGCTAAAATGATCCCAGCACCCATCTCAAGTTGGAGAGGCAGTGGAAGATGCATCTCTTACAGATGAGATCCACAAAAATATAGGCCCTTCATAAGCACCTCCTCCATCAATAAGGGATACCCAATCTCTGATTTCAAGGATCCTTGATAACATGGAACTATTAGCATACATACAACAATAGGTGCAATGAATGGTTACTGTATAGTTAAGACAAGGAAGTGAGATGGGTAGAATAAATAATGTTGAAAAATCATATCCTAGTTATCACAACTAAGTACCATATCTCAGAGGCTATACAGTGCCTAGCTTTAAATGGTTTAATGGTATGGGTAGCTCTGAATAACACATATCTCACTTTATGATTTAATGTGAGGATTCAAGTAATAGTCTTTTATTATTACTCTACCAATTTTCAGTAAGCTTGAGAGAAGTAGAATTCAAGTGGTATGCTAGTTTGCAACCAAAATTCATATAAACTTGGATACAAATGAAAGAGACTTTTCAAATCAGGCTCAAAGGAGTCAGCAACAAAATAACTATTGCAAACCTCATCTTAACACTAAAGTGAGAGAATGAATCATCCTGAACTATATCACATGGTGGAGAAATCTTAGCATTAAGTATGAATAACCCATGAGCCAACTTGAGATAGTAAATTGAGTTCTTGGCAATATAAGGGGAGAGTGGATGACACCCTACCGGAGTACCTCTTCTATCCATACCTTTCAAGACCTTATTATGCAAGTCAAGAAGTTGGAAAGAATTGGTCCACTAGCCTTACCAAGGTCACAAAATTTTAAACTAGAAAAAAGACAAGGTGAAGCACGAGAATCTTCTAAAAATATAAGGGCAATATTTACAATAACTAAGCAAAAGAAGCCTACGAACCCCACCAGGAATAAGGATAATTCTCAAAAACCACCAATTCTTGGAAGAGATGGGGAAATGGAATAATCTAATAATTTCCAACAAAGGCTCAGAAAAAAATATTCCTTCGAAAGAGAGAGTAGGTAAAATGCTTCAAGATGCTCTAAAATTAGGCAATCAATAGCAGAAATCCAAGAGGCCAAATGAGGCCAAAAAAATAGATCACTCGAATATTATCCTTACTACAAAGTTTTGGGGCACACCATTGAACACTGTTATGTGTTCAAGGACTGAGTCAAAAAATAACACCAAGAGGGCAAGTTGACTATCTCAAATGTAGCCCTATTTGAACTATCCGCTAAATAGATCAATTATATTGTTTTGTTTGAGGACCACAAACCACTTGCTGATTCAGAGAAGAAGCATTAATGTATCCCCAAACAAGGTCACTTATGGAGCATATACATTTCAAAGAGGCTGAAGAAGCTGATAAAAAATTGACTAGAAACCTTGAAGAACTTGGGATAGTGATAAAGAAAGCCTTATTGGAGAAAACTACCTCACCTACTCGAAGTATCAAGAAGAAAAAGAACATAAATAATAAGAAGAAGCTAGTTTAGCCTGATGAATATGATATCAAGAAATTAGCCATCTAAGAACACATCGATGCTCTGGAAGAGTATATCTAAGGAGAAAGAAGCCAAGTAACTCTTGAGGAATTCTTCTCTAACAAACTTAGAGCTTTGCTAGAAGACCTTAATGTAGGAGATAGACAAAGTGAACCTTCATTGGCAACATGCTCCACCATATTTACTATCGGTGGTTTACAACCAAGTTGATCCCCACTCTATCATTTCAATAATGATGAAATTTAGGGCATAAGACAAGAAGAAGTAAATAGATTTATTGGAGATGTTACTGATGAAATGAGAGATCCCACAAGTCTCCTCGAGGGCTACTCCCAAGATAATTATCTTAGAGAGTGGTTTGCCTATGAATATGATTATGGCATGCTCAAACTATAACTAGATGCTATGAAAGAGATAGCTACAACTAGCATGAAGTTTGTTAAGGGGTAAATGCAAATGTTAAACAAACATATGCCAGCTATGGCTACCCACATAGAAAGGATATCAAACATGACTATCATGCTCTGTGAGGAAGTTAAGAAGATGGAGAAGATGATAGCAGAGAAGAAAAGCCACACAAAAGACCCTACATGGGTGGCAAGAAATCACTTACCAATGCTCCTCAAGATCATAATGATTACTCATGCCACCTACTCCAGAGATAGGTCAAGAAAGTTGGATGCTTTCAAAAAGAATTATCCGAGCTTATGGCCTCTTATCATATAGTAATTTATACATCTGAGCTAAATACTAATAAGTAGCTATCTCAGTCCCCATCAAGCTTTGGTGAGATCCCAGTTCTAAAACTAGTGGAAGGATGCAATTTACCAACTTTAGATGAATTATGCACACAAGGCATAGATGATAAATATAACTCTATGTTTGAGTTAGAAAAACCTTATAATCACCTCAGGAGGCCCGACACCAGCAAGCGCTAAAGGAAGAAGCAAGCATTTTGGGAGAGGATCAAACAAACTAATGTTAAAACTCATTTTGCCTCCACATCAAGTCCATTTAAATATCCATGAAAGAAATGTCCTAAATACAAAGTCCTATACAAGGTCATGCTAGCAAACAAAATAGAAGGGTTCATCCACAGAGTCTCTAAAGATCTCTCTACAAGAAAGCCCCACACGCCTAATTTTAATGTTGAATGAGATGATTATCAAACAGTCACATCCTCCAAAGGCATTTAGGGAACTATCAACTAGGGGCAAGGATTCACTACTTCCAGCTATATGATTAGCCCCAGTAATAATTCTAAAGATGAACCTTTTGGTCTCATGATACTAGATTTTGACCAAGGAATAAAAATTAGATACAACTTTGAGGTGGAAAGAAGCTACATCTCAGATAAGCTCTAATGCCTAGGGACAAGAACACCTCCAAGGATAAGGAAAAGGAACTTCAGATAAATAAAAAAATTGAGCCTTTGCAAACTAATCCTACACTCAAGAGGGTGGAATACAATATAGCAGCCCACCTCAAGAAGAACCTTGCTATACTAAGTGTGTTTGATATCCTAATGATGTCACAAGAACTTAGGGATACACTAGTGCACATCTTGTAGAATCCAACTAACTATTAAACATATTTCATTGAAGAGAAGGTGAAGGAGTCTCCATATGCACATCAAACTCCTACCATCACATTCACAAATAACTACCTGCTACTAGAAATAATAAACCATAATAGTTCATTATATGTCATAGGGAATGGTGATGGGATCAAGTTAATGACATCCTAATTGACCCAGGCTCATCATTCAATTTGAGGACTCCTCACTCCAAGAGCTCTAACTTTGGATATGTGTCACTTATCATCCAAGATTATAACCATCCAAGGATTTAATCAAAACATCCAAAGAGCTCTGAGAGCCATAATCATCCCTTTAAAAGTAGGCCAGTTGATGACAAATGCCAGATTTTATATGATCAATACCGACAAGTCATACAAAGCACTATTAGGGAGGTCGTGGCTATATAAAAAATGAGTGGTTCCATCAACCCTACATTAATACCTCAAATACTTTGAGGATGGTGAAAAACACTAAATTAATAAAGATGTATATGCTTTTGATATTCATGAAGTGTATTATGATGATGCAAAATAATATCAGAGATCCTACATTAATAGAGGGTTTGCTTCCATTTGTCAAGTAAAGCAGAAAATTGCTAGTATAATCTTTGCTTCTCCTCACCTAAGAAGCAACTCTAACCCAAACTCTTTAGATGAGAAAGTCCCATAAGTCTACTTAGGCAGTTATACTTTTGACAAGAGGTTAAATAGAAAATACTCTCCTTATTATTAGAGTTCTAGAAGGTTTATTTAAGCCATTAGGTAAGCTGAACATCAATGTCATGAAAGAATTAATGACTTTTTACATTCCTCTATGGTGTAAAGGAGAAAAGAAAATACTATTGTACAAGGCAATCTCTTATGTCTCAAGTATACATGAAATCTTGGGAATTGGGATCCAATGGATGATGGTGACCATCGGCCAGTAGTCATACCTAAATATTTTTTGGATCAGCTTCGTCAAATAATGAAGAAATTTGGCTGTGGATGTTCACAAATGAAAAAATAAAGTCATTTTTTCAAGACTATATAGGATCCATACAAAAGGCATGCTTACATTCCTGGAAGAGGAAACAAGAATATTGAATGATTGGGCTACATCACTCCCAACATCCACACATTCCTTATAGTCACATTTGGACCTTTGTTTGATTGTTAGGACGACCAGACAATATCGACACCCTCTGACACATACATTGAGGTAGCCATAACTCTCTAGGAATCACAAGAAGGTAATGACCTTGACAAGATTCTATTAGGACCAGAGGAAAGGGGGTATGGTGTAGCCGAAACACCCTAAGATGAATCTTTATCGAATCTCACTATGCTTAATGAACCACTTGGTGAAGAAATAATCCTTAAACCAAGAAAAGTTCCCCTAAAGCTTAAAGAATGGGGGTGGGGGGGGGTGTGGGCGTAGGGGGGGTGTTCCTTGAAGGCAACAAGTTTAATAACTTTCGCTGCATCTCCTGGTAGAGTAGCCCTATCCTATCTATAGTTGACTCCCCCTAATTCATTAAACTCAGAAAGGGTAGAGGAAGATCTTTGATGCTACTACCAAGGATGAGTGAATCCTCTTGAGTGAATGCTTTTGTATCAAAGAAACTGGGGTTTGTGGGACCACCCTATCCTAAATATGAGCTTATTCACCACTTGTGGGTGCCTTAACAATCACAATATCAATTCATTATTTTTTCTCTGAGTCGATGGAGATCAACCTAGGTTCAAAAGATGACCCCAAGGCAACCTTTATTAGCACTCAACTCTCAGACGAAAGCCAAACCCAACTCAAAATAGTGCTTTAAGAGTACATTGACTGCTTTGCATGGAGCTATAAGGCGATGCCTGGACTAGTTCTGAAGTTGCAATCCACAAGTTAGCCATCAATTCTGAGCTTCCATCTATCAAACAAGCATCTAGAAAGATGAAACCTGACCTAGAATAAAAGGCGATAGAAAAATAAATAAAGAAACTAATTGAAGTAGGCTTCATTAGAGAAGAAAAGTACCCAAATTGGGTGGTGAGGATTGTGTCAGTCAAGAAGAAAAATAGCCAAATTTGTATCTATGTAGACTATAGGGATTTAAATAAAGCATGCCCAAAAGATGACTTCCCATTGACAATGAAAATCATGATTGATAACATGGCTAACTTTGAAATATTCTCCTTTTATGGATGGTTTTTCAGGGCATAACCAAATCAAGATGCATCCCAATAATGAGAAGCATACAACCTTTAGAACACCAATTAGCATCTACTTCTATAGGGTGATGCCCTTCGGGCTCAAGAATGCAGGAACCACTTATTAAAGGGCCATGACCCAAATTTTTGATAACTAAGTCCAAAGATAAGCACATTCAAGACCTAAGAGTGATATTCAATTATCTTAGGAGATATAACTTGAAGATGAATCCTATGAAATGCACCTTTAGAGTATCATTAGGGGAGTTCCTTGGATTCATTGTTAGATATCGAGGAGTTGAAATTGATCCATCTAAGGTCAAAGCCATTTTGGATATGCCACCACCCAACAACCTAAAGTAGTTGAGGTCATTCCAAGACTAACTTATATATATAAGAAGATTCATCTCAAACCTCTTTGGAAAATGCAATTCTTTCTCCAAACTGATGGAGAAGGATACCTTATTTATTTGGGATCAAGAATGCCAATGAGCCTTTGAAGAGATAAAGCAATCATAAAGCCACCAATCTTGGTAGAACTCCTACCTAATAAACCCTTGATCCTCTTCATGGCCAAAATAGAGGAGTCTTTGGGGGCACTTTTCACCCATAATAATAAAGAGGACAAAGAAAATACACTCTATTATTTGAGTAGAATACTAGTGAGGTAGAAAGTAACTACTCTTTCATCAAAAGGCATTGTTTGGTACTTATATTTGCAGTTAAAAAGCTAAGACATTATTTACTTTCTTATCAAATTATTTTAATATCAAAGATTGATCCTATAAAGTACTTGATGAGTAGACTTATACTTATTAGAAGGCTAGCAAAGTGCGCTCTTATCCTCATGAAATACACTATCAATTCACTCCCTAAAAGGTAGTTAAAGGGCAAGTCCTTGTTGATTGTCTCATAGGTCACCTAGTACTAGATGATTCTCCATTAAGTTGCAAACTCCCTGGCAAAGAGATTCTTTTAGTCAAAGAAGAGGAATTATTGGAAACTACACTTTGATGGGGCATCATCTGTCAAACCAAGAATCAGACCAAGCTCTCGCAAATCAAAGTAGGCATTGGACTCATTTATGTCGCTTCAAATGGGGGCATCTTACAATATTCCTATTCCCTATTGAAATCTTTCACAAACAATGAAGCTGAATATGACACCCTAATCGTAGGACAAGAAATGGTCCTCAACATGGAAATATCATGCCTATATATTTTTGGAGATTCATA
The DNA here is from genome assembly GCA_005019695.1 of Trichopus zeylanicus subsp. travancoricus. NCBI lineage: Eukaryota > Viridiplantae > Streptophyta > Magnoliopsida > Dioscoreales > Dioscoreaceae > Trichopus > Trichopus zeylanicus. The sequence goes on from RXID01022312.1 coordinate 77,455, forward strand.
ACTAGTCATTAGTCAAGTCCAAGGCAAATATAAAGTCTACATATTTGAGCTCCTAAAATACCATGAAAAGCTCAAAAACTCATAAGGCAAATCCCACATATCCAAATAACCAAGATTCCCCTATTTATCAATAGAGAAGCTGATTCTATAGACAAATTAGCCAAAGCACTAGCTAATCTTGATCAAGGAGAGGTTCTAATCACAGTCCATAATTGGCTAGTGATAAACTTACTCTTCAGCATCAAGCATAAAAAAAATTGAATATAAACTAATAGAAGAGCCTATAGATTAGAGAGTACCATTCACCAACTACCTCAAAGGTGGAGCCCAAAAGATAAATCAATGCATATGCAACTCAAAAAAGAGCCGCATACTTCCTTCTCATCAATGATACCCTTTACAAAAGGTCTTTTAATCAACTACTTCTACATTATCTTTTAGACAAAGAAGCTAATGAGGTCATGTACAAAGTGCACTTTGGGATTTTCGGGGCTTATCGATCAAGCTCAAAAATGATAATGAAGATCAAGCATATCGGCTATTACTAGACGATGATAGTGAGGGATTGTATTGAATATACAAGAAAATGGCACCTATGCCAAATTTACTATGATTTCACCCACCAACACCTCAATCCTCTATACCCAATAATATCCTTATGACCATTTGAGGTACAGATATTATTGGCCCAATTGAGCCATCTTCTTGTAAAGTTTACCATTTTATATTGGCAACAACCGATTATTTCTCCCGTTAGGTGGAGGTGAATTCCATTGAAATAAGTAAAAGCAGATACTGTTATTTACTTCTTTTAAGAATATATCTTATATCAATTTGGCATCCATTGAAAGAACATTTTCGATAATGAACCATCCTTCAGAAGCTTCAAAGTAGGACAATTCACACATCATCACAAGATAGATTAGAGATATTCATTCATCTATGACTCTAGGGAAAATGGCCTTGTCAAGGTATTCAATAAGACTCTCTCCAAGATATTGAAGAAAGTCCTCCAGAAACAAGAGATATTGGCACTAAAAGCCTTTTGAAGTATTGTGGGCTTATTGCACCACATATCGAACCCCTACCTAATCAATATCATATGTATTGATATTTGAGATTGAGATAGTCTTTCCACTAGAAGTACAAGATATTGAAGAAAGTCATCACCAGAAATAATAGATATTGGCACTGAAAGCTTTTTGAAGCACTGTGGGCTTATTACACCATATATCGAACCCCTACCTAATTAATGCCATATGCAGTGGTGTTGGGACTAGGATACACTTGCCACTAGAGGTACAAATCCCCTCTCTAAGGGTTGCCTTGCAAGAAGAAATCACAAAAGAAGACAATGTTCAGCTTTGCCTTAATAAGCCAGACTCCTTGGATGAAACAAGTCTTGCAGCCTAACAAAACCTAGAAATTTATTGAGCACAAATGTCCAAGGCCTACAACAAGATGGCCTAGCTTAGATTCTTTTAGAAATAAGAAATGGTCTTAGTTTTGAGAAGACCCATAATTCCAAACCGAAATATAAAAGGCAAGTTCAAACTTAATTGGGAAGGGCCTTATATTGTTAAAAGGATATCTGAATGAGGATCCTACCAACTAATTAATGACAAAGGGGAAAGGAATATGCCACTAATTAGTACCCGATTTCTAAAAAGGTACCATGCCTAAGTCTCTGGGGGCAACAACAATAATGAAAAGTGTCTATGTTTTGTCTATGACGGAATGTCTAACTCTCCTAAAAGGGAATGCCCAATCAAACATGTACTCCTTGTTTCTTGAGGCTAAACATAGACAAAAAATCTTGTCTAATTTATATGATAGTCGAGTCCACACCCCCATAAAAGTCCACTTATTGTCGTAGACCAAGTCCACATCTTGTGACAAGTTAAGTCCACTTTTTATAGCAAATTAAGTCTACTTCTTGTGGCAAATTAAACTTATGTATTGTGGCAACCTGAAGGCCAATCCTTGTGGCAAATCAGGTCCCCTCCTCATGGTGACTCAACTCCTCTTCATGGAAAATCCAGACCACCCCTCGTGGCAAATCAAGTCCGCTCATTGTGGCAACTCAATCTCACTCTCATGTGACAAGTTAAGTCCACTATCACGCAACAAATCAAGCTCATTGACAAGTGGAAAATCAAAATTTGTTTTCAAGAATGGGATGCAAAAGGGAAGATATGAAGTTGCAAGACAAATCCTGATGCAAAGCAAAGAAATCCCATAAAGAAATGATAACATTCATAAATAAAGAGGACCAAAATAAGTAAAGACTCTAGATAAAGAGGATAAGAATAATCCTAAGATACATAAAGCCTAATGATGTTCTCGATGATCATGGTAACTTAGTGGTCACTCACTTACTCTTCTTCATCATCACTTGAAGGGACAAGTGATACATTAAGAGATAAAAAAATTTCAGGAGAAGAAGGAGATAGCGGATTATTACCTAATGCTAGTGATGGTGGACAGATACCCATGGATACAAACATCCCTTGATTGAAGAATGACCTAGGAACCACATCTATAACAAAGGCAAACTTAGTACAACACAACGTAAAATTTGGCAAAGTTCAGATGTCCCTTACTATTAGAGTCTGAAATATCATCAGGAGGGCCTCTAAAATCCTTATCCATCTAAAAGAAAAGAGATTTTCTTCTGAAAAAGGGGAAAGAGAAGAAAAGAAAATTACCACCACTTAGGGATATTCATATCTAATGAATGGCTAGCTGATATAGGTGACAGAGAGGCCAATTGGACTACTCTACTCAAATCCATATCAAAGGACTGGCACACTAGTATTAGTAAAGGATGGGTCATCTCTAGCCCTGGATCCATGTCAATAATGGAAAATGATGATATCAAGTCTCAAGATGGTGTATGCAAACTTGCCCTCATGCTCATACTGGCAAATGGACTCACATATATCACCAAACATCTCAGGGCATCAAACACATGGGGATCACATGTAGATTGAAGTGCCTTCTCCTCATACTCAATTTGGGACTAGCATTATCTCAAAAATGGCTGTCATTGACTCTACATGGAAGAATGGGTCTCTCTCCACTAGATTTAGGGTGAGCAAATTTACGAATCGGAGCATTTTGCACCTCATGAGTCCTTTGCCACTTGAACCCCTTGCTACTTGTCACCTGCTTTTATTGACCACATGAACTAGATTCATCTTTGAAGAAACTCTAGATTGATACAAAAATACCCTCCCATACTATTGAACCATACTGTGGCATATGAAAAAAAAATCTTGGCCTCCTACTCAATATCAGGAATAAAATACTCTGAATTGTCTCAAATGTGATTAAAGTGTAGTTAGTAGCCTGCTAGCTAGCCAGGACATGATGGTGGTGAAAGGGCAGGAACATTCTCAGAAAAGCCCTAGTTAAACTCAAACTATTGGCAAAATCAATGAGGATTATAAGGCTTTGTAGCCAAATACTCCTTTGCATGAAGTGGAAGTACCCTGTGCCACAAAAAATGATGCACTCTAAGCTTTTGACAATAATGGAAGATGAGCCACATCCACCAACATATTAGAATTAGAGAGGGTGTGAGGAAAAGCTCGCCACTCATAGTTTCGAGCAGCTCGCACATGCATCCTAGCCTCTTTGGGAGAGTAAGAAGAAGCAACCATATCCATGATTTGGACCATCTCAAGAATAGGAATTGAACACGAATGATATGGTGCTTTGATTGCATCACTAGGCTCCAACTCAGTGTACATTATTCTAAAATGGGCACAAATCCAAGCATAGAGGAAATTAATGGGAAACCAAGTGGAAAAATCACCTAGTCTTGTAGGATTATCAACCATCACCGTGAGACTAGCATATATCGAGCCCAATACTATAGAAGCTAGAGTGACCTTCTATCCATGTGCCATTTTGTAGGTAATTGTGAATGTCTCATGATGGACGTAATGGCTACCATGTAGCATAACGAAGTGGCAAAGCCACAAATTGATGAAGGTGGCAAAACAAGTCTCTAGGCCAAATTCCAAAAGGAGGTCCACTGTTCCAAACATGATCTAGTCAAATCTAGTTGGCCCACTTGTCAAGTTTCTCTCATAAAAGAATTTGGTCCCAAATATTGAAGTACACCTATTTCTAGTTATTTGAAAATATGCTATCATTCAATCATAAATCTCAAGAAGATCACACAAAGTTTAACTAAAATCAAGACTAATATGGTAGTCAGTGGAGATGTACTCACCATAAAAATTCCTAAGGATAGGAATCCCAACTAGCTATCTTATATTTTAAAGATAGATACTGGCCACACCATATGTTGTGTGGAAAGTATTTGTAGTGTGATCCCAAAATTCAATCACACTGTGTAAAATCCTTGGATTCCTTACATACTATCCCTTAGATGCTATGACTCCCTCTAAGATGTTGAGACCTGCTAGTTGGGTTGAAAATTAGGATAATATATCATCAACCTACTCTAAATAATTTGGTAAAGCTGGCACAACTCCAGCTAGCATGAAAAATCATCCCCAAGTAGGAGCATGATCATTCAAGATGAGAAGTCCTAGAGTCTCTAATGATTATTGTTGCCCAAAGCATCTGATGGGTTCCAACATGAAAGACTCATGCCCTCTATCAACACATGGCATTTCTTCTTTGGAAAAGCATGCAAAAGGGTAGTAGTTGTCAAACTACACTTGTTTTGATACTTCTAAGGTTGGTATGCAATGACTGCTTTGGCATTAATTCCCAAAATGGAAAAAAAAAGTGTCATAAAGTCAAGCTATCTTCTTTCCCATTTTGAATTTTCTCAATCAAAAAAGGTTTCATGATGCATTTGAAGTAAAAGAAAAGCAAATAAATGAAAGAAGAGAGAGGAAATAATTGCAAAATGATAAGAAAGAAGTAAAAACCTCACTTGTTGAACACTTATGGAAGTAGTGATCAGAAATAAAATGCTCACTCTTCTTTTTGTATCCACTCTTTTTTCCAAGAAAGCTCATGAAGTAGATGCGAAGGGGGCACTTTGTTTAAGTAGATTTTATAGCCGTACTTTGACTTTGAATTTGACACATGATGAGCTAAATTTAGATATGAAATTTTAAGTTGGATTAGGTCCAAGTTTCAATTAGGAACAAAAATAAATTTGGGCTAAATCAGAATTCTTGATTTATATATAGGGCCCTTGAATTTTGGGGTTTTACAAATAAGTCCCAAAACATGAAATTTTGACAAAGAAGTCCTTACTGCTAATTTTTACAAAAGAAACCCCAATTCAATAAAAATTATAGCGAGTCCCTAGACCAAATAAATTTTACAAATAGACTTTTGTTAGAAATTTTTTTAGAAAAAGAATCCTGAAAGTTTCAAAATTTCATAAATATATCTCTTGACAAAAAAACCCTTGAAATTCATAGAATTATATTTTGGATTGACTTTTCAAAAAATTTGCAAGTAACGCCTCTGAAAATTCAACATCTAGAGATAGTATATATTTTGAATCTTTTCATTGGGGAAATAAATCTCAATTAATGGATTACATGCAAAAAAAACATGAAAACACAATCACATCACCAAATACAACCCAACAACATTCCAAAATCAACAATAAAATATTTGATTGCAAATCTCCTTGATACCTATAAAAATGAAGGAAAACTTGTGAAAAAGAACAACACAAGGAGAGGAGAGGATCAATAAATGACCGTGTGAGAAAAGAAGAGAGATCAAGTAGGGCATCATCAAGAAGAATAATTAAAGAACCATCATTCAAAAAGAGTAAGAAAAGGTTATTTCAACTTAGCTCTCTCTCTTTTCCTCCTCTCTTTCCCTTGTGTGCTTTCTTCTCCTACCCAACAGGACCAATTTACCTATTGCTCCCCTTCCTCTTGTGGCTACCCATCGTCAATCAGAACCACCTCGACTGTCTCCTCATAGACGTTGCCCACTAGGCCCTCATCAACCTCGATTTGCCTCCTCATCGGATGAGCTTTGTCCTATCGTCAAAACTCATCCCTGACGATGAGCTCCTCTCCATAGCAGCATGCCATGCTTCTCCTATAAGCCATGCTCGAGACCCTAGCCCAACTCATTGCTGGAACGCTAGCCTCGCCACTCCGAACCCTCCAACCCACATATTGCCATAGGCTACCACTAGATCCATGACTCCAACTGCCTAGCCCACACCTTACCGCAAGCCCGTGCTGGACCTCCCTCACTATACCTCATCCACCCTTCATTGGGCTTGCCTACGCTGGACCCCTGCCTACCAGCTCGACCATCGGTGCCTTCTGCTATTGCTTCAGACTTGTTCTGCCACCATCTCCAAGCCTCCAAAGAAGCTCCACCGCTGGTGCTCCCCTCACCGTCCAGCCCCTCCACTACTCACCTAAGCCACAACCAACATCGCCACCCAAGGAGGAGGTAGAATCTGATTGAAGATGGCCGGACTTGGCCAACTTGATCCGGTGTGCCGCTCCTTCCTTCGTCGAAGTCGCCTAAGTCATCGACCTAGCTCATCCCTTTGGCTCTATGCATGCACTAGCCATGTGCTCCACCCCACTTGCCCAAAGCTTCACCGCTGCTATAGGTGCCACCCCGACCGAGATGAAGCCCAGACCACCATGGCCCGGTAGGGCCCGAGTGAAAAGAAGAGAAGGAGGGCATGGGAGAAGAATTAGGGAAAATAAAAAAAAAAGGTTATTGTCCAAAAAATAAAAAAAAGGATTCAGCAAATATGGTTCTCTTACCATCACCACCACCGTCACTCACAGTCTTTAACACATCAATGAAACTTTATAGCTTCGTACATTAATAGACCTCCATTACTATCATAGATACCTGTGGCATTTTACAATTAAGCCATCATTCGGGCTCACATCCATAGGCTAGTTTTTGTATTCATTGAAACTATAGATTAGCTTTTAGATTGGTCGCATCCACAGGTTAGTCTCTGGGCCCATTGTGACTATAGACCAGTCTTTAAGCCCATTAAAACTATAGGTTAGATTTTGGTCTTATTGAAATTATAGGCTAGCTTTTGGCCCTCTCATAATTATAGGTCAATTTTCAAGCCTGCTGCCTTCATCGGCTAGCCTTTGGATTCGTTGAAACTATAGATTAATTTTTGAGCCTGCCAAATAAAACTAACCCTTAGGCTCACATATGTAGGTTAATCTTGAGCTTTTCGAAATTATTGGCTAGCCTCTTGGCCCATCAAAACTATAAGCCATCTTTTGGGCCTACTTATTTATAGGTCAGTCTTCAAATCTATTGAAACTATAAGTTAGCTTTTGGGTCTGTCAAATCAATCTAGTCCTCGAGTTCACATTCATAGGCTAGCTCTTAGACTCATATCCATAGGCCAGCTTGCAGACTTGCCAAATCTAGTAAGCTTTTGGGCTTACTCATCTAAGCTAGCTCTCAGGATTGCACATCTAAGGCTAGCCCTAGGCTCACTCAAAGTTATCATGACAGCCTAAGGACTCTCAAAGCATATTAATTGACATGAAGTAACTCAATCATATTGGACTTAACTAAAACAAATAAACAAAACTAAATTGACTCAAATGGACCCCTAAATGGAGCTAAATTGTTCAAAAATATGGGCTAAAACTCAAATTGAATTAGACCCAGGATCCAAACTTAGTTAATCTAAACTAAATTAGCTCAGACTCAAACCTAATTGAGTTCAGGTTGGGTCAATTTAAAATCAAGTCAAGTTCAAATCAAACCCAATTTGGGTCAAAGTAAGCTCAAATTCAACACTAATTGAATTAAATCAAGTCCAAACTATAAGTTAAATAGGTCAAATTGAACCTAAAAGTCAAATCGGAATTAGGTTTAGTCTAAATTAAAATCAAACTAAACCTAAGTCAACTTGAACTTGAACCAAAATCTATTAGGATGCAAACTTAAACCTGATAAGGGTCCAACACAAAGTTAAACTCAATCTAAATCAAATAAATCATACTCGAACCAAAATCAAGTTTTGAATATTGAATTGAATCAAATAAAACTCATATTGAAATCATTATTGCCCTAACTAGACTCAATTACTAGTATTTGACAAATGGTTTTCTAAAAATCAATGCTTAGCGTGGTGAATTGAATTTGTTATTCCAAGTTGGACATTTATCATCAATACCAACAATAATTTTGGAAATGGATGTTTCACATGATTTCCATGGTTAATCTGATGATCCTGCATGACTGCGGTTGTTGGTTTATGACAGTGGCCTTTGATTTTATATTATAAAGTATTAGTGCGAATCCAATCACCAAAGGTTATGGGAAGAGGAAACTAGAACATCTCATTATCTTCTAGGAAAGAGTCAGCGAATCACAATTTAATCAAGTTTTGAACATCGAAATGAATTTGAGTTCTAAATGTTGAACCTAGCCCGATCTAGACCCAGATTAGTTCAGATATAATTGGACAGGGCCAAATTGAGTCCCACTGGGTGTTCTAAACCTTCGACAATACTCCAAGAATATGAACAATGGGTGATATCGTCATCCTGACCTAAACTAGAGCTGGTTCAAATAAAACTAAACATGTCAAATTGAGTCCTACTGGATATACTACAAAAGCCTTTAGCAATATTTCAAAACTATACCCAACCCTATAAGCAATTGGTGACACTATCAAATCAAAGAAGTTAATTGCCAATATGATTAAAACTATGGGCCACACTTCAAAGTTATACCCAACCCTATAATTCATTAGTGATGCTACTAAATTATAAAAGTTAAACACCAACATGCTCAAAGTTATTGCCACACTTTGAAGTTAGTCAACCCCATAGGTAGTGTATGATGCACCTTTTGAGCTAGTCAACTCCATAAGTAGTTGACCATGTGCTCCTCAAGTTAGTCAACCCCAGAAGCAATTGATGACGTATCCTTTGAGCTAGTCAACCTCAGAAGTAGTTGATGATATGCCCCTTAAGTTAGTCAATCCCAGAAGAAGTGGATGACACATCCTTCAAGCTAGTCAACCCTAGAAGCAACTAATGATGCATCCCTTAAGCTAGTCAACCCCAGAAATAGCTTATGACTCATCCTTTAAGCTAGTTAACCCCAAAAGCTATTGATGATGCACTTTTTGAGCTAGTCAACCACCATGAGTCATTGATGATGTACCCTTTAAGCTAGTCAACCCTAGAAGTTGTTAATAATGCACCTTTTAAGATAAGCTAACACATGCTTAAATCTGATTGACAATATGCCTAAAAGGCCCTCAATTATCAGATTAGAAACTATTAAAATAAAGCTAAGGCTACTAATCATTATCTTGAAAAAAATATCAAAAGAAGTTAATTGACAACATGTAGAAAACTATCAGTAATACTTCAAATCTAACTAATATAAGCTAACACAGTTAGCCTCACCCATTAACATGTTATCAATATTCATTGAAGGAGGCTGATCAATTATGTTCTACTATTAAATGACATCAATGAAGAACATCTCCACCCTAAGGTACACCATCAACCTAGAGACAGAATTGGTTGTGCATCTACCTCAGTCGATGGTCGCTACAAACGCAATTGAAGTTCAAATTAAATTCAGAACTATCTCTGAGATCATCCAGTTTAAGAAGACATCTACTACTACATTAATTACTATTATAATCATGCAAGACAAGCCTATTTCTCACCTTCAATCAAAGGAAAAGAAGCCTAATATCATCATTTCAAATAAAAAAAGGCCATTCGGATGAAGAGCCAAAAGCCATGCCTCAATCAGTAGGCATATTAGTCTTCCAGATGCTAGGACTGAAATGAAGCTCAGTCTTTGATTGCCTTTACCCAACTCCTAACAAGGGGCAACTAAAAGCAAATATGGATACGTGTATGGATAAAGAAGAATTTATCTTGACTATCACAAGTAAAGGAGAAATTGCTGAGATTTTTAGCTGACTTAGGTAACCTACCCCTTGAATAAAGTCGATCATTACTATTCCCACCTACAACTCATTTGCTCCATTAGGTAATTTAGAAAGAGGTAAAAGCAAATCACAAGGGGTATAATCTTATATTAAGACTATGGCAAAGGGATGACTAGTCAAGTAAAATCACAAGAGTCATCGTAAGGCTACAACTTAGTATGGGGACTCACCAAAGGAGACCATCAACACTATCAGAATCATTTCTCACCATGACTCCAAGAGGGATCATGAGCCTAAACCCCAACCAGTGAAATGTTAAAAGAAGACTACGCGAGTAAGGCTTACTGATGAAGAAATTCAAGAGGAAAAGGCTCTTATAAACAATCCTTGCTACCATATCAAAGAGAAGGTGTGGCGACTCATTCCATGAGCAAGCTTTTAAATGAGACAACCCGATTGATAGGAGAATTTAGCCTCAATTGGAAACCCAAACTAGATTCTCAAAGCATAGACTATCATGTCCTAATAGAAACCTTGGTCATAACTAAAAGCTCCAATCAAGAAATGACCATAGAAGTACTATAAGAAGAGCTTAAGATAATAAGGAAAAGCGAAAGATTAAGCTGAAAGTAAGGTCACAGAGCTATTGGAAATGATGATGCAAATGAGTTAGAAGCTTGATAACTAGGAATGATCTCAACAACTGTCTCAAGTTGTAGAGGCAGCAAAAGATGCATCTTTTATAGATGATATCCATGAAAATATAGGCCTTCACAAGCACCTTCTCCAACAATAAGGGATAACCAATCCCCAATTTTAGGGATTCTTGATAACATGAAACTATTAGCATATATATAATAGTAAGTGCAACAAATAGTAGCTGCATAATTAAGATAAGAAAGTGAGATGGTAGAATAAAACGATGCTAACAAACTATATCCTAGTCATCACGACCAAGTATCACATCCCAAAGGCTATACAGTGCTTAGGTTCAAATAGTTTAATGGCATGGGTATCCCTAAATAACACGTAGCTTACTTTGTGACTTTGTATAGGAATTCAAATAATAGTCCTTCATTATTACTCCGCTAATTTTCAATAAGCTTGACAAGAATAGCGTTCAAGTGGTATGCCAGTTTGCAACCAAAATCCATACAAATTTAGATACAAATGAAAGAAACATTTTGAATTAGGTTTAGAGGAGTCAGTGACAAAGTTGACCATTTCAGACCTCGTCTCAACCCCGAAACATGATAATGAATCAATCCTATACTACATAACACGGTAGAGAAATTTTAGCATTAAGTATAAACAACCCATAAACCAATTTCATGCAGTAAATCTAGTTCTTGGCAACATAAAGGGAGAGTGGATGGCACCTTACCTAAGTACCTCTTCTATTCATACCTTTCAAGACCTTATTATGCAAGTCAAGAAGCTAGAAAGAATTGGCCCACCAGCCTTACCTAGCTCAAAAAATTTTAAATTAGAAAAAGACAAGACGAAGCGCAGAGAACCTTCCAAAAATGTAAGAGTAGCATTTGCAGCAATTGAGTAGAAGAAGCCTCCAAACCCCACCATGAACATGGGTAATTCTCAGAAACCACTAACTCTTAGAGGAAATAGGAAAGTGAAACAATCAAATGATTTTTAACAAAGGCTCAAAAAAAAAATATTCCTTTAAAAAAGAGAGAGGGTGGGTAAAATCTTTCAAGATATTTTGAAGTTAGGCCTCCAACTACCAAAATCCAAGAGGCCAAATGAGGCCAACAAAATAGATCACCCGAACTATTATTCTTACCATAGAATTTTGGGGTATACCACTGAAGATTGCTATATGTTCAAGGACTGGGTCAAAAATCAATACTGGTAGGGCAAGCTGACTCTCTCAAAGGCAACCCTATTTGAAGCAACCATTGAGCACATCAATTATATTACTATATTTGAGGACCGTGAACCACTTATTGAGTTCCTCTTCATGGAAGAAGCATAATATGCCCTCGAACAATAGCACATATTGAGAATCTACATTTTAAAGAGGTTGAAGAAGCTGATGAAGAAAATGACTAGAAATTCTAAGTAGCTTGGGATAGTGATAAAGAAAGCCTCATCGAAGCGAACTATCTCACCTTCTTAAAGCATCAAGAAGAAAAATAATAGAAGTAAGAAGAAGAAGTTGATTCAACTGAATGAATATGATGTCAAGAAATTAGTCATCCATGAATACATCGATGCTCTAGAGGAGTATGACAAAGGAGAAAAAAGCCAAGTAACTCTCAAGGAGTTCTTCCCTAACAAACTAAGAGCTTTGCTAGAAGACCTGAGGAAAGAGATAGAGAAAGTGAACTTTCAGTGGCAACATGCTCTACCATATTTACTATTAGAGGTTTTCAGCCAAGTTGATCACCACCCTGTCATTTCAATAATAACAAAATTTAGAGTGCAAGACAAGAAGAAGTAAATAGATTCATTGGATATGTTATCGATGAAATGAGAGATCCCACAGGTCTTCCCAAGAGCTGCCCCTAAGATGATTATCTTAAAGAGTGGCTTACCCATGAATATGATTATGGCATGCTAAAATTGCTACTAGATATTATGAAGGAACTAATTACAACTATCATGAAGTTTGTCAAGGGGCAAAAGCAAAGGTTGAACAAATACATGCAAGCTATGGCTGCCCATATGGAAAGAATGTCAAACATGACTACCATGCTCTATGAGGAAGTTGAGAAGATGGAGAAGGTGCTAGCAGAGCAAACAAAACCATAAAAAAGACCCTATAGGAAATCACTTACCAATCCTCATCAGGATTAGAATGATTGCTTATGCTATCTACTCCAGAGACAGGTCAAGAAAGTTAGGTGCTTTTGAAAAGAATTATTTGAGCATATGGCCTCTTGTCACATAGTGACTTATATATCTAAGCCAAAACACTAATTAGTAGCTATCCCTATTTCCATCAAGTGATTCATCAACAAATGTTTAACTCGCTAGGTTTGGTGAGGTCCCAGTTCTAGAACCTATGGAAGGATGGACTTTACTAACTTTAGAGAAATCATGCACATAAGGCATGAACAATGGATATGTCTCTATGTCTGAGTCAGAATAACTTTATGACCACCTCGGGAGGCCCTACACCAGAAAATGCCAAAGGAAGAAGTAGGCATTCTAGGAGAGGATCAAATAGGCTAATGCTAAAACTCATTCTACCCTTGCATCAAGTCAATTTGAATATCCATGGAAGAAGCTTCCTAATTACAAAGTCCTAAAGAAGGTCATGCTAGCATACAAAATAGAAAGGTTCATTCAAAGAGTCTTTGAAGTTCTCTCTACAAGGAAGTCCCATGTGTCTAGATATTGAATGAGATGATTATCAGATAGTCATATCCTCCAAAAATATATAGATAACTATCAATTGGGGGTAAGGATTCATTACTTCCTACCACATGATTAGCCTTAGTAGGGATTCCAAAGATAAAACTTATTGGTCTCATAATGCCAAATTTTGATCGAGGAATACAAACCAGGTATGACTCTAAGGTGGAAAGGTGTTGCCCATGGGACAAGCTCTAATGCTTAGGGAAAAGAACACCTCCAAGGACAAGTAAAGGAAAATTTAGATAAATGAAGACATTGAGCCTTCACAAACTGAACCCACACTCAAGAAGGTGGAATACAATATAGCAACCCATCTCCAGAAGATCCCTACTATGCTAAGTGTATTTGATGCCCTAATGATGTCACAAGAACTCAAGGACCCACTAGTGTACATCTTACATAATCTAGCCAACTATCAAGCATACTTTACTGAAGAGAAGATGAAGGAGTCTCTATATGCATGTCAAACTCCTACCATCATATTCACAGATGATGACCTACTACTAGCAATAACATACCACAATAATCACTGTATATCATAGGGAATGGTGATGAGATCAAAATCAATTGCATCCTGATTGATCTAGGCTCATTTGTCAATTTGATGACTCTTCGAAATCTAAGAGCTCTAACTTTGGATGTGTGCCACTTGTCATCCGATATTACAACCATCCAAGGGTTTAATCAAAATAGCCAAGGAGCTTTAGAAGTCATAACCATCCCTCTGAAAGTAGGCCAGTTGATGATAGACACCAAGTTCTATATGATACATACCAACATATCATATAAAGCACTACTAGGGAGGTTGTGACTACATGAAAATAGAGTAGTGCCATCAACCCTACATCAATACCTCAAATACTTTGAGGACTATGAAGAACACTAAATTAATCGAGATGTATATTCTTTTGATGCTCATGAGATGCATTATGATGATGCAAAATACTATAGAGGTCCCATGATGATAGAATTTCTACTTTCATTAGTCAAGTAAAGCAGAAGATTGATAGCATGATCTTCACTTCTCTACACCTAGGAAGTGACTTTGACCCTGACTCTTCAGATGAGGAAGCTCCATGAGTCTACCTATATGGTTAGGCTTTTGGCAAAACTAATAATAAAGGTCAAATAAAAAAAATACTTTTCTTGTTAGTAGAGTTACAGAAGGCTTATATAAGTCATTAGGTGAGCTGAATATCAATATTATGGAAGAATTGATGACTTTTAACATTCTTTCATGGCACAAAGGAGAAAATAAATACTATTTTATAAGGCAATTCATTGTGCCTCAAGCATATGTGAAATCTTGGGACCTACGGATCCAATAGATGATGGTGATCATTAGCTAGTAGTTATACCTAAATTTTTTTTGGACCAGCTTTATCAAATAATCAATAAATCTAGCTGTGGACATCTAGAAATAAAGAAAAAGAGTTGTTTCTTTAAGGATCTATGGGATCCACTCCAAGGGTATGCTTACATTCTTAGAAGAGGAAACAAGCTTCCTAAGGTCTTCGCTATCCCGAGCCACTGAAATCAATCCCACAATGCCCACTTCTAGAGGACATACACTGAGTTGGAGCCTAGTGATAAAATCATAAGGGACTATTTCACTCATGTTCAATCTCCATTCCTGAGGTAATTTTAATTATGAATACAATTGCTTCCCCTTATTCTCTTAGAGAGGCTAGGATGCATGTGTAAGATCCTCAAAATTTTGAGTGTCGAGCATACCCCTATGCTCTTTTTTATTCTAATATGCTAGCAGATGTCACTTACTTTTTATTATCTTTAGAAGCTTATGAGCATATTATCTCTTTGAGACATGGGGTACTCCTGCTTCACTCAGGGAACACTTGGTGCAAAATCTTATAATCCATAATGGTTTTACCAATAATTTGGGCATGACTAAGACTCTCCTAAGAATGTTCCCACTCCTACACTGCCATCATGTCTAGGCCAGTTAGCAGGCTATTAGTTACACCTCACTTGTCTCTAAAGCAATTCAGAGTATTATATTCCTAATGTCGAGTGGGAAGCCAAGATTCTTTAACTATATGCCATGTCATAGTTTAACAACAGTGGGGGACATTTTCGCATTGATCCAAAATTTTTATTAAGAAATAAGCTAAACACAAACAATGGGGAACAGCAGGTAGTTAGTAGTAAATGGTTGAAGTGGCAGAGAATCCAAGAGATGCAGACCAAGGAGAGAGAGGACTATTTTCCCTTATAGAATTGATGATGGCCACTTTCAAGGTAATGCATGTCCCGAACTAAGTTCAAGGTGAGAGGGACTTTGGTTTGCATCTGATCCTCCCATTCTTAATGCTTCAGAGTGCTCAGTGGCATCCATAGGAGGTGCAGGATTAGGATTGGCACCATTGCTTCAATTGCCTACATCATTTCAAGATTTGACTTCTTTATTTCCTACACATACCTACTGGCTGATTGACATAAATGTAGGGTCGTAGGTAGCCCTTCCTTCACCAACACCATTTTACCAGTCTTTTGATATGGATTTGAGTGGAAGAGTCAGATCAGCCTCACCATTGCCTACATCAGCTAGCCATTCCTCAGATATAGGTATTGATAGTTTTTCTCATCCTATATTTGTTTTCTTTTTCTTTCCTATTTCCTAGATGAGGACCCTGTATCCTTTCAAGAGACCCAAATAAGGATTTTGGAGGCCCTCTTAATGATATTTCATATTTAGACGATGAGGAATATCTGATTTTTCCAGGTCTTGTAGTGTGTATGTGCTTATTTTAAGTTCCTATTATAGACATGGTTCCTAGGTTATGCTTCAATCGAAGGATAGTTGCATTCATGGATATCCTTCCACCATCACCATCATCAGGTGATGATTCACTACCTTCCTTTCTTGTCTTAAGGATTTTTTGCCTATTCACAATCCCATTTGCTAAGCACTTATTCATCTAGATGACAATGGAGGAACATAAGTGGGTGACTGCTGAGTTGCCATGGTTGTTGGGAGACATAACTAGGCTTTATGTATTTTAGGATTATCATTATCCTCTCTTATCTATAACTCTTGTTTGCTTTTGTCCAGCTTATTTAGGAACATTATTATTGCTTTATAGAGCTTTATGGAATTCCTTCACTTTGTGTTGGATTTTACTTGCAATCATGTGTTTCTTGCATTCTGATTTGAAAGTGGCCCTTGGCATAGTGAAACTAGATTGGCCCCACATAAAAAGGGCTTAGTATGCTATGTAAATATGGACTTGGTCTACCACATGAGAATGTGTTTGGTTTCCCATGTGAAGATAGACTTGATTTGCCATATAGAAGTGAAGTTGGTTTGCCATATGGAAGCAGACTTGATTTTGCCACATGAAGGTGGTCTTAGTTGGCCACATAAAAATGGGCTTGATTTGTCATGAGGAAATGAGCTTGATTTGCCACAAGGAATTGGACATTATTTTCCATGCATATGTGGACTCGATCATCATATAAGATGGATGAAATTTTATGTCCATGTTTTGCCTCAAGAAATATGGAGTGCATGTTTGATTGGGTATTTTTTTTTTTGAGAAAAATGGACATACCATCATGGACAAACATAGACACTTTTTTTGGTTGTTTCCCCTAGAGGCTAATGCATAATACCTCTTCAAAAATTGAACATTGATTGGCGGCATAGGTCTCTCCCCTTTGTCATCAATCAGTTGATAGGATCTCCTTTTAAATATCCTTTTCATGATATGAGAGACTTCCTAATTAAGTTCAAAATTGCCTTTCTTACTTTAATTTAGGATTATAGATCTTTCCAACCAAGACCATTTTCACTTTTTGTAAGGATCTGAGCTGAGCCATCTTATTGTAAGCCCTAAAGATTTATGCTCAGTACATCTGTAGGTTTTGTTGAGTTACAAGTCTTGTTTTATCCAAGGAGTCTAGCTCATCTAGGTGAAGACAAACATTGTCATCCTTTATAATTTTCTCTTGCAAAGTAATCTTTAGAGAGGAAATTTTTACCTCCAAGGGCAAGATTGTCTCTTTCCCAAACACCAATGCATATGATGTTGATTAGATAGGGGTTCAATATGTGGTGCGATAAGCACACAATGTCTTAGAAAGTTTTTAATGTCAATCTCTTTTGTTTCTAGCAATGACTTTTTCTCGTATTTGGAGAGGGTCTTGTTGAATGTCTCAGTGAGGCTATTTGCTCTTGTGTTATATATGAATGAATATCTCCAATCTATATTGTGATAATATGCAAATCGTCTTACCTTAAATCTTCTAAAGGATATTCCATTGTTAGAAGTAATTCTTTGGGGAACACCGAATTCATACAAAATATTTTTTGCTGAAAGAAGTAGATAATAGTATCTTCTTTTATTTTTTTCAATGAGATTGCCTCTGCCATTGCAAAAAAAAAATTGGTCACTACTAATATGAAGTGGTGACCTCTAGAAGAAGATGGCTCAATCGGGTTTATTACATTTGTACCCCCACACCTTAAATAGCTATGAGGATATCATCAAATGTAGAGGATTTGGATGTTGATGAATGAAGTCACTATGAATTTGACATAGATGAAAGGTAGCATAGAAATCATTTTCAGGCCCACTATAATAATCTCTCACTATTGTAGGCCAATAGTAGCCCATATGCTTGACTTTCATTATCATTTTCAGTCCCAATTGAGGAACTCCACAAATCCTAGAGTGTATTTCGTACATTACCTTTTTTGCCTCTTCATATGAAAGGTAGCATAGAAATAGTTAATCAAAAGACCTTCTGAAAAGAGTGTCATTGATAAGTAGAAAGTGGATGACCCTTTTCCTAAACTACATCTACACTAATATATTTTTTGGGAGTTCTTCATTTTTGAGATAGTTGATGAATGATATTCTTCAATTTGTTACTTCTCCTGTTACTTTAGATTCAGTCTTCTCGTGTCTAATAATGAAAATCAAACTTATCACATGTATGCTATGTACTATGATAAGGATTTCTTATTAGTCAAGATCGGCCAGTGCCTTAGCTAACTTGGCTAAGGAATCAGCTTCCGTATTAATGGATTAGGGAATTTTAGTTATTTAAACATGTGGGATTTGCTTCTTGAGTTCTTGAGCCTTTTCATGGTATTGCAATAGCTCAAATTTGTGGATTTTGTATTCACTTCCCACCTAGTTGATGACCAATTGTGAGTCACCAAAAATATGTAAGTGAGATATTTTCATGTCGAGGGCCATTTCTAATCTTGCAATTAATACCTCATATTCAACCACATTGTTTGTGCATAGTTTTGAGAGGGAATAGAAATATTATCAAATGCCCTTATTTGGAGTGACAAATACAAGTTCAACGTCGATTTTGATTTGCAAAAGCTTTGGCCTAATTCCTAGTATGATGGATGATGCCTCATCAAAGTATAGCTGTTAGTAGGATTTTCTTTCCTCAATAAGAAGGATTTCTTCATAAGGAAGTTTGCAACTTAGTGAAGAGTCATTTGGCACTAAGTGAGTTATGAGAAAATTGGCAAGATCTTACCCTTTAATAGCATTTTGGGAGGTGAACTTGATATCGTACTCGATGACAATTAAGGCCCATTTTGCTAGCCTTCCAATGTGTACAGGTCTATTTATCAAGTATTTTATGAGATCAACCCTCAATATTAAAATGACCAAATTAGAGAGTAAGTAACGTCTGCACTTTTTGACTACGAATATAAATGACAAACAATGCTTTTTGATAGGAGATTAATTACTCTCTGGCCTCAAAAGCATCCTATTCAAATAGTGGAATGTATTTTGTTTGCCCTTTTCATTATTTTGGGTGAGAAGTGCCCCTACGGACCACCCTTCCATTACGGCCATGTAGAGGATTAGGGGTCTAGCAGACATGGGTGCTATCAAGACTAGTGGCTTTAAGAGATATTGCCTGATCTCTTCAAAAGCTCATTGGCATTCTTGATCCCAAATGAATGGAGCACCCTTCTTCATCAATTTGGAGAAAGGTTTGCATTTTTTGGAGAGGTTCAAAATGAATCTTCTTATACATGCGAGTTGACCTTAGAATGACCTCAACTATTTCATGTTGTTGGACGGTGGCATTTTTAAGATGGCTTTGATTTTAGATGGATTGATTTCAATCCCTAAGTATCTAACAATGAATCCAAGGAACTTTATTGATCATACCCTAAAGGCATGCTTCATAGGGTTCATTTTCAGGTTATATTTCCTAAGGTAGTCAAAAACCACTGTTAGGTCTTCAATGTGCCTATCTTTGAATTTAGTTTTGACTACCAAGTCATCATATCACATTTAATTAATTGGTGTCTAAGGTCATAAAAAATTTGGGTCATGGCCCTCTAGTAAGTGGTGCCCATATTTTTGACCCCAAAGGGCATCACTTTGTAGCAATAAATGCCAATTTGTGTGCGAAAGACTATATGCTTTTCATCATCAGGATTCATTTTGATTTGATTGTACCTTGAGAAATCATCCATAAAGGAGAATATTTCAAATCTAGCCATATTGTCAATCATGATTTTCATTATCGGTAATGAAAAGTTATATTTCAAACATACTTTTTGCAAGTCCTTGTAGTCCACACAAATATGAATCTAGCCATTCTTCTTCTTAACTGGCACAATGCTTGCCACCTAGTCTGGGTATTTTTCTTCCCTGATGAAGCCTTCTTCAATTAATTTCTTTATTTCTTCTATCACCTTTTATTCTAGGTCAAGTTTCATCTTCCTAGGTACTTGTTTGACAAGTAAAAGTTTCAAATTGATAGCCAGTTTCTGGACTACAATGTTAGGATCTAGTCTAGGTATCTTCCTACATCTCCGTGCAAAGTAGTTAATGTATTCATAGAGCATTGCTTTGAGTTAGGCTTGGCTTTCTTCTAAGAGTTGTATGCTTTGGTTTATCGATTGTGGCTTGTCCCCTATCTTTGACTCCTAGTGGAACTTCTTTTGATTTGAGGATCATGTCTTCACCAAGTGGTTTGTTATGTTGAGTGGGACTTGGTAAAGGTTCCTCATTTGGTTTTGAGGACATTTAGGCTGCATCATGGCCCCTTTCTTGATAGTTTGTTGAGGACTTCATGATTTTGTGATGCCTGAAGAATCATGGTTGGCTTGATGCATATGGTTTGTGTTCTGGAAGGTATTGAGGATGTTTGATGAGCCTCATTATCAAGCAAGGGTTTAATGGTGACCATAAGACATGTGTGAATACTTTGAGTGATACAACCTAGTCCTTTGAAATTCTTATATCCTTTCTTAGGGATGTAAGCATGTCCTTGAGGAAGATCCCATAGATTTTTTAAAAAATGACTTTCTTCATTTGTTTATTGAAGATTACAGCTAGAGTTCTTGATTATTTGATGGAGCTAGTTCGGAAAATACTTATTTATGACCATTGGTTGATGACCACCATCATCTTCTAGGTCCTCAGTTTTTAGGATTTCATGTATGTTCGAGACATAGAGGATTGCCTCATAAAACAATATATCATTTTCTTCCTTGTGCCATGGGAGAATATAGAAGGTTGTTAACTTCTCCACAATATTGATGCTTAGCTTATCCAATGGCTTAAACAAGCCTTCTCGGACTTTTGCATAAGGAGAGTATTTTTCATTTGACTCTTATTGCCATCTTCATTAGAAGAATAGCCACCCAAGTGGAATTGTAGGATTTCTTCATTTGAAGAGTTTGTGTCACTCCCTAGAAGAGGAGGGGTAAATATTCGATTAGCAATCTTCTTTTTCACTTGACTAGTAGAAGTAGACCCTTTATCAATATGAGACTTTATTGTACTTCACATCATTGTAATGTACCTTGTGAATATTAAAAGGATGTACATCTCTATCAATTCAATGTTCTTTACTATCCTTGAAGTGTTTGAGGCATTAATATAGGGTTAATAGCACCACTTTATTATCATGTAACCATGACCTTCCTAAAAGTGATTTATATGATGTATCGGTATTAATCACATAGAACTTAGCCTCAATCATTAATTTGCCTAACTTCAAAGGTATAGTTATGACTCTCAGAGTTCTTTGGCTTTTTTGATTAAATCCTTGCATGGTTATAATTTTGGATAATAGGTGACATATGTTTAAAGTTAGAGCTCTTAGAGTATTTTGTTTTCTCTTCAGTGAAGAATGCTTGATAATTAATTGGGTTCTACAAGATATGCACCAATGTATCCTAAAGTTCTTGCGACATCATCAAGGCATCAAAAACACTTAGCATGATAAGGATTTTCCTAAGATAAGCTACCCTGTTATATTTGACTTTCTTGATTGTAGGTTCAGTTTGCGAAAGCTTGATGTCCTCATTTATCTAGATTTCTTTTCATTTATCTTTGCCCTTGGAGATATTTTTGTCCCTAGGAATTGGAGCTTATCTTGGAGGTAGCATTTTATCGCCTCTGAATTGTACTTGATTTGTATTCCTCAGTTGAACACTAGTATTATAAGACCAACAAGGCTCCTCTTCAGAGTCACTGCCAAGGCTAATCATGTGTGATAGGAGTCAATGGTTTCTTGCCCCAAATTTTCTGGATGCCTTTTGAGGATATAACTGATTGATTATTGACCCATTCAATATTAGAATAAGGCACATGAAGCTTCATTGTAGAGAGATCTTGAGAGACTCTTTGGATGAATCCTTCTATTTCATGAGTTAGCATGATCTTCTTTAGGACTTTGTTTTTAGGGATTTTTTGTGGATGTTTGGATTGGCTTGATGGAGTTGAATGATCCACAATGTTAGCTTGTTTGATCTTTTCTCAAAATGCTTATTTGTTCTTTTGGCACTTACTAGTATAGGGTCTCCCAAAGAGATCATAGAGTTGTTTTGACTTAAACAAAGAGTCATATTTATCATCCGTGTCCTATATGTATAATTTCTTAAAAGTTAGTAGAGGTCACCCTTCTATAGGTTCTAGGACTAGGACTTCATTAAACCTAGTAGGTTGGTCATTGGCAACTAGGTTACTTGACAGCGATTGAGATGATTGATTATCAATATTTATCCCAATTGTGTGAGTTATCATACGACAAGAGGTGATGGACTTAGATAATTATTCTTGCGAGTGTGTGTACTCATTGACCCACTTTTGGGGTAGATGGCGTGGATGATCATCTTAGTCTTGAGGAGGGTTGGTAGGTGATTCCCTTCCACTCATGTAGGATCTTTTGTGTATTTTTACCTTTTTAGCTACCATCTTTTCCATCTTCTCAATTTTCTTCACAAAGCATGGTAGTTACACTTGACATGCTTTCAATGTGGTCTGCCATAATGTGCATGCATTCATTCAATACTTGACATGCATTTGTCTCCTGCATACTTTATGTTAATTATGGCTGGATTTTTTTATAGTATCTAGCTTAGTTTAATCATGTTATAATCATATTCATGGGTGAACCACTCTTTAATGTAGTCATCTTGGTGATAGCTTGCTTGGAGTCCTGCGGGAATCTCCATTTCATGAGCAATATGCTTGACAAATTCATTTGCTTCATTTGCTTGCTTTGAATTCCATTGTCATTAGAGTGATGAGATGACTCCGGTGATTGGGTTAATTGTGAACTTTCAATAATAAAAGTGGTAGTGCATGTTGCCACTGGAAGTTCATCTCCTCCATTTCCAATGTTGAAGCCTTCAAGTAAAGCTTTGAGTTTGTTAGGAAGGATTTCCTCGAGAGTTACTTGATTTCTTACTCCTTAGACATACTCTTCCAGGGTATCAATATATTATTGGATGGTCAATTTCTTAACCGTGTATTCATATGATTGAACCAGTTTCTTCTTCTTATTTCTACTCTTTTTCTTATTGATGTTTTGAGCTAGTGAGGAGGCTTGTCCGGATGAAGCTTTCCTCATCACATCTCAGGATTTTTAGTATTCTTAGCCATCTTCATTATCTGTTTTTTTAGCTTTTTAGAGATATAGATCTCCCATAGGGTGTTTGGGTGTTCACTGTGTTTCTTCTCCGAAAAGGAGTTTAGCAAATGGCTTATATATCTTGAACACAATGATGTGATTGATGTGTTTGGTGGATATTTCAAATAAAGTTGACTTCAAGAGAGTTAGCTTACCCTTTTGGTATTGCTTTTCAACCCAATCCTTGAATACATAGCAGTCTTTAGTGGAATGTCCCAAGATTCTATGGTAAGGATAATAGTTTAGATGATCCTTTTTATTGGCTTCATTTGGCCTTTTGTATTTTCATAGTTGGAGACCTAATTGTAGAGTATCCTAAAAGATTTTACGTACCCTCTTTTTTTTGAAAGAGCATTTCTTCGTGAGTCTTTGTTGAAAATCAATGATCCAATCAATTAATCAAAGATCCAAATCTAAGATTTATGTAAGGTCATATTTCATCAAACCTCTAATTTCATGGAGAATATAATCAAAGATTCTCTTGGCCATTTATGAAATCCTCAGGATGGAAATAAATCCTCATGCAATCTCAGAAATTAATAGAATTTTTAGTTAAGAAAATTATAATTTCAAGATCTATCAATTAGATATTCAAATATACAAATTATGGAAAGGATATATTAATCAAATCTCAAATTCAGATCAATTAATGATCCAATTAAAAATCTTCTCAAACTCTATAAAAAGAGGGCTATAGCACACAAATTTGAGAAAGAAATATAGTGGATTCTTGGGCAAATTTCTGATGAATTCAGATGTAATTTTTAAAGAAGTTTTGTAGGAGATCTTGTCATCAAAGAGGAAATCAAGAAGACATTGACAAAGAAGCAAACGAAGATGTAAGCCCCTATCTCTCCTTTGTCCTTTTGTTTTACTTCTTTTTCTCCTTTGAGGTCCCTACTGCCCCATGTTGTTGCTGCCCCTCTCTTTCTCCCCAAAGCTCGCAGCCACCTGCAGCCATGGTTCTCCCCAAACCAATGTTCTCAGTATGCTTGGTCACCTGAGTTTAGCTAACCAAACCTAGAAGGATTAGGGCATTCGAACCCCACCACGAATGCCCCTTCATCCCACCTATCTGCAGCCACTCATAGTCTCAAGTGTCAACACTTCTCCACCAATATCATAGTCATCTATGATTTTGTGCATCCACAAATCTTCACCATCAACCGTGGTCATCCGTGGCCTCAAGCATCAGTAAGCCTCCATCGCCACCACGATCGTGCATGTCGATAAACCTCCATCAATGTTGCAACCATCTGTGACTTCTTACATTTGTGAATTTCCACCAAAACTATAGCCACCTGTGGCCTCGTGCATCAATGAAGCTACACCAATACCGTGCCCACTTGCAGCCTTATGCATCCCAATACTGTGGCCACCTATAGCCTCATGCATCAACGGATCTTCACCAGTATCACAACCACCCATAGCCTCGTGCATTGACAGATTCCCACCAGTACCGCAACCACTCACAGCCTCGTGCATCAATGGATCTTCATCAATACCATAGTCACCTATGGCCTTATGCAACAACAGATTTCCACCAATATCATGGTCACTCATGGCCCCATCTCTTTCATGATGCCCCTATTGAAGAACTTGAGCTTTGGAGCCCACTAATTGATAAGGGCTCACTTGAACTTGAATTTGAATAAGAAACATAATAATAATAATAATAATAATAAATAAATTCACAATTGATCTAGGGCTAGCATGCAAGCTCACAACATGCATAAGCTAGTCTACGAGATTGTAAATTTTAGACGAAGGCTAACTTGCAGGCTGGCTGACCATTTGTTTGGACTATAAGCTAGCTTAAGGGCTCATGACATCCATAAGCCAACCTACGATTTTGCAAATATCAGACTAAGGCCAACTTGTGGATAAGCCAATCATCTATTTGGACTATAAGCCAGCCTACGAGTTTGTGATATCCATAAGCCATCCTGTGGACTCACAAATTCGGACTAAGACTAGGCTACAGGCTTGTCAACCATCTATTTGGACTATAAACTAACCTATGGGCTTGCAATATCCATAAGCTAGCCTACGAGCTTATAAATTTGGACTAAGGTCAGCTTGTGGGCTTACCAATCATCTATTTAGATTATAAGCCAATCTATGGGCTCACAACATTGATAAGCCAACTTGTGAGCTCGCAATATCTATTAGCCAGTCTACGGGCTCACAATTATCTATTTAGACTATAGGCTAGTCTGTGGGCTTCTCAAATGTCTATAAGCTATCCTATAGGCCCGTGATGATCTATTTAGACTGTAAGCCAATTTGCAAGCTTGCCAAACATCTATAAGCCAACTAGTGGGCTCACGAACATCTATTCGGACTATTAGGCCAATCTGTAGGCTCACCGTAATGTCATCATGATAGCTTGAGGGCTCTCAAACTAACATCAATGGACATGAAATTGATCCAGTTTTATAAAACCAAAAATAATACTTGTTCATAGTTGGTTGATCGGTACTCCAACCGGTCATTTGTTTTAATCAAAAAAATTAACCACTTGGGTTCAAATTTAGTCAAAATTGAGTCAAGTTTAGATCAATTCAAACTTGGGTCAATTTAGAACTAGACCAAGATAGCTCAAAATGAAAACAAAGATTGAGTTGGATTCCAATCAAGTCAAGCACCATTTGAACTAAATCAAAATAAGTTCAAAGTGAAACTACATTTGACTCAAAATAAATTTGAATTGAACTCTAATTAAGTCAAATCACATTTAAGCTCTAATAGATCCTAATCGGGTCAAGTCATGTCCCAAGCAGGCCAATTTAAGAATTAAATCCCAACTAGGCCAAGTCAAGTTTGGACCACACTAATCGGGTTAGAAAAGTCTAAATTATAAAACAATCAGGATAAGTCAAATTCAAAGCAAACCCTATTGGGTCAAGCCAAGTTTGAATCAAACAATATTGGGTGAAGCCAACTTCAAATCAAACCCCAGATGGGTCAAAATAAGTTTGAATGGAGCCAAGTTGAACCAAATTGAGCTCTACCATGTATGCTAAGCCTTTGGCAATATTCCATGGCTATACCCAACCCTGTAAGTAGTGGGTGATGCTACCATCTTGGCCTGAATCTGAACTAGTTCGAATAAAACTAAACTGGATCAAACTGAGTCTCACTGGGTGTGCTACAAAAGCCTTTGTGATGCAGTGGCAGAAGGGGGCCACGAGGGGTAGGAGGAAGAGCACCGTCTTCTCTTGATGCAACGGGAGAAAGCATGAGAGATAGGGAGAAGATCACCGTCTTCACTTGATACAACGGGAGGAAGGCACGAGGAATAGGGAGAAGATCACCATCTTCTCACAATGATAGATCCGCTTGATGCAGCCGGAGGGGGCACGAGGGATGGGAAGAAGATCACCGTCTTCTTCTTGATGTAGTGGGAGAGAGGGCACGAGGAGTAGGAAGAAGATCACCATCTTCTCACCACAATAGATCCTTGAATCCACAAGGAAGATAAAAAGGGAACAAACCCAAAATAAGATAATATTATTGATAGAAAAGTTTTCTTCTTTTGTTACAACCTTGGGCTGTATATATAATCCTCTAATAAACTTAGATTCCTACTTGGTGTAGACTAAAAATAAGACTTAAACTCCACTAAGAATTATAATTAACATATCTTAAATAAAGATATATAAATCCTATTCCTTATTGGGCTAGGACTATTATTGACTCAGACTGATAAATAAATCCTAATTTTGATTAATACAAAGTCTGAATTATCCAAAATAGTAAATAAGAGACTTGTAGGAGTCGATCTCACTAGATTGAATTTTACCCTTTCTTGAATCTCATACTTCAATTTAGTGCGTACCTCCTCATAATGAACAAAGTAGTCCTCTTGTAGAAATTTTCTTTCTAAAAGATGTCACATCTCTAACCATGTTTGGAGTTTTTGATAACCTTCTTTTGCACATTGTTGTTGAAGTTGCTCCCACCATGATGAAGCTTGTCCCTTGAGTTTTAATTCAACAATCTTAATTTTCATTATCTCGGGAACCTTTAGAAGCCTAAAGAAGTCTTCAAGTTGTTCTGCCCAATCGAGAAAGTTTTCATATCCATGAAAATTAGAAAGCTGATTTGAAGAAGTTATCTCATGTGATAATCTCTAAGACATCGGACCGCAAGCCTCTTCGAGGATCAATTGATGAACTTGGTTCTTACTTTCAATCTGTTTCAAAGCTTTATACTTCCTAGTGATAGAAGTA
The DNA here is from genome assembly GCA_005019695.1 of Trichopus zeylanicus subsp. travancoricus. Classification (NCBI taxonomy): domain Eukaryota; kingdom Viridiplantae; phylum Streptophyta; class Magnoliopsida; order Dioscoreales; family Dioscoreaceae; genus Trichopus; species Trichopus zeylanicus. The sequence goes on from RXID01022312.1 coordinate 104,896, forward strand.
AGAAAACTTTGTTTGATCAAATCTAGAATTTGATAATCTCCTATATCACTGTCCATGGAGTTGTCACCACCAACAACAATCAATGGAGTTGAGCTCAGGAACAATGTCGCTTTGATACCACTTGATGCAGCGAGGGGGAGGGGGGGGGGGCACGAGGTGTCGGAAGAAGATCACTGTCTTCTTCTTGCTTTAGCGGGAGAGGGCATGACCGATTGGAAGAAGATCACCATCTTCTCACCACGATAGATCCTTGAGTCCACAAGGAAGATGAAAGGGGAATAAACTCAAAATAAAATAATATTATTGATATGAAAGCCTTCTTCTTTTGTTACAATCTTGGGCTGTATATATAGTCATCTAATAAACTTAAGAGTCCTACTTGGTGTAGAATAAAAATAAGACTTAGACTCCACTAAGAATTATATTTAACATATCTTAAATAAAGATATATAAATCCTATTCCTTATTGGGTTAGGACTATTATTGACTCGGACTGATAAATAAATCCTAATTTTGATCAATACAAAGTCTGAATTATCCAAAATAGTAAATAAGAGACTTGTAGGAGTCGATCTCAGCTTTCCAACTGATAGTTATTTGTTAGATTTGGATCAATATATTAGGAGATATGACCTTCAGATTATAGTTGTGCGAATCTTGATAGATCCTAATTGGAGTTGGAATTTAATTTGGACTAGTTCTCTAATTTTATTGTAAAAAGGATGTAGTTGTCCTACATCACTTTGGCAGCATTCTAAGTTTATGCCCAACTCCACAAGTTGTGGGTAATGCTACCTTCAAATCAAGGAAGTTATCTCCTATACCTCATTGGCTATGAAAATATTTTAAATCAAAAAACTAATTACCTATGCCTCTTTAAATCAAAAAACTAATTACCTATGCCTCATTGGCTATGAAAATACATCAAATTAAAGAAGTTATTGTCTACATCTTGTTAGCTATGAAAATACTTTAAAATCAAAATAGCTATCACCTACACCTTATTAACTATGAAAATACTTCAAATCAAAGAAGTTATCACCTACGCCTCATTATTTATAGAAATACTTCAAAATCAAGAAAGTTATTCACCTATGGCTCATTAGCTATGAAAACACTTCAAAATTAAAGAAGTTATCACTTATGTCTCATTGACTGTGGAAACATTTCAAACAAAGGAAGTTATCACATATACTTGATTAGCTAGGAAAATACTTCAACATCAAAGAAGTTATCACCTATACTTGATTGGCTAGAAAAATACTTCAACATCAAAAAAGTTATCATCTATGTCTCATTGGCTATGAAAATAATTCAAATCAAAGAAATTATCACCTATGTCTCATTGGATATGAAAATATTTTAATTCAATAAAGTTATCACCTATGCATCATTGACTACGAAAATACTTCAAAAACTATGCAATTATCGCTTATATCTCATTAGTTATAATGACACTTCAAAATCAACAGAGTTATTGCCAACGTCTTATTTGCTAATGAAAGCACTCTAACCTAGATAAAATTATCTTTAATGCCTTATTGGCTAACAGAAACTCTTTAAAATTAATAAATTTATCACCAATATCTATTAACTAATGGAAACACTCAAACTCAAATAAAATTATCTCCTATGCCTTATTGGGTATAAAAATACTTCAAATTTATAGAATTATCGCTAATGCCTTATTGACTAATAGAAGTACTTCAACCTAAATGAAATTATCTCCAATATCTTATTGGCTAATAGTAATATTTCAAACTCATAGGAGTTATTTCCATCACCTTTTTAGCTAACAGAAACACTCCAATCCAATGAAGTTACCTCCAACATCTTATTGGTTAATAAAAATACTTCAAACCCATAGGAATTATTATTATACCTTCTTGACTAACAGAAACATTCTAACTCAAAGAAGTTGTCACCAACACTCAGGCTAACGAAATATCTTGATCTAATGGAGTTATCACCATCGCTCAAGCTATTGAAACACTTCTAGATCCCTTCATCTCCTTCTACATCCCATCAAATAATGCCATCAAATCAAAATATCGACATTTGTCCAAAATCAAGTCAAGCCCCATCCAGGTCAAATGTCACATGGTCCAACACACGAAGTGGGATAGCAGCATACATCAGAGCTTCTTTCTCACGCCTTCCTTTTTTTATTTTTGTTTATTTATTGTTGTCATGTTCTCTATAATTTTATGCTGAAAGTCATTGAAAAATAAGGGTATTTTCTTACTTAAGTCATGTATTATTTCTCTTATATATCAATCAAATAATACTTTTTTCTTAAGTCATATGCTATTTCTCTTATATATCAATCAAATAATACTTTTTTCTTAAGTCATATGCTATTTCTCTTATATATCAAACAAATAATACTTTCTTCTCTTTTTCTATATTTCTATTTTATTAATTAGGTTTCTTACTATAGGAGGTTCCTAATAATTATTGAGATAATTAACAATAGCAGCTTGTGCTTATTAGAAGTCAATGTTCCAATAACATTTGATTGTGCACTTAAATTAAATACTTTTGATTTATGTATCGAGGTTGCTCTTAAGGCTTTTGCCATCTTGGGCCGTTGATTCTGATCTCACAAATTTTAATACACTTGGTGGGGCTTGACTTTTCCTTCAAATAGAGAAACCTAATTATTATTGGCACATATCAAAAGATGAAAAGTTGAATGTTGATGATTGATTTTTCATTAAGAAAAGGAAAAATAATATCATCAAGTAATCCTCTTACCACAATCTATACCCTCATACTTAGTAAAAGGTTTGTGACATACTTTGTCAACCAACAATCACCACAGGGGCACTCAAAGTCCATATACGCATAGAGAAACTCCTCGCCTCCTATCTAGGGGGCAAAGATCTCTCATTCAAGAGGTAAAGGTCGAGTTCATTCAAGGGGCACAAGATTAACTTTTATTGTGCTAAACCTTGACAATAAAACAGAGACTTCATTGGTGCAAACTAGGGTATTGGTCTTTCATAGACTTGACAAATAAGTAAAAAGTTAATTTTTGACTGTCTATAACCTACCCCAACATTGATCTAGTTATAATTTTACCTGTTCAATATGGATCAATTTTTCACCTCCCATTGAGGAGGGGGTGGAGACCTCCCACCTAGGGGGCAAGGACCAAGTCCATTCAAAGGGGCAAACACCAAGTTTAGCCAAGGGGTAAAGACTGAGGCCATCTAGAAGGCAAAGGCCAAAATTCATTGTGTCAATCCTCGATGATAAAATAGAGGATTCATCAGTACAAACTAAGGTATAAATTTTTTAAAAACTTGATAATAGGTAAAAAGTCAATTTTAACAGTCTATAATTCGCCTTTCCATTAATCTAGTTGCTATTCTACATGCCTAGTACAAATTAACTCTTCACCTCTCACCAAATGGGTAAAGATTAAGTCCACCTAGGGGACAAAAAATCAAGTCCAACAAGAGGAGCAAAGACCAAATCCGCCTAAGGACTAAAAGTTGAGTTCACTCCCAAGGGCAAAAGCCAAATTTTATTCTATCAAATCTCGATGATAAAACACATAACCTATTGGCACAAAGTAGGACATCAGTCTTTTAAAGACTAAGGAATAAGTAAAAGTTAATTTCCACCATCTATAACTTGCCAAAAGAAGGATCAGTAGGGCATTTGGTCGACTTCAGAATGCTAGATCAAACTTGAAGATAGATGCTACAATCCCTACCTCTAACCCCTTTACAATGCTACAAGAGATAGAAAAGATCAAAAGAAGGATACATGTTCAATATTCTTTGGCTGAGAATAGAATAATGTCATCATCTAATGTCAAAGTGATTAATGGATAAGGAAAAAGTTACTTGTGCCAAATCTACAGCATGGAAAAGTTAAATGATTACATAAACTTCAAAAACACAAAATAAAAAAATATTTTGCCCATGACGGAACATATAATCAAATCAAAATTGACTAGGCTACAACAATTACAAGATCTTCCAGCGCTAATTTAGAGTCATTATAGATAAAATTAACACTAAAAAATTATTAGTGGTATTAATTTACGATGCTAACCAAGTGCTACGATAGGTAGCACCACAAATATTAGCAATTCTAGAAAAGGACCTTTAATGAGCAATGGTGGTGCTAGTTTAAATGTCGCTATTAATAAAAATTAGCATTGCAAATATAGCTATTAGTGATGCTAATTGTTAGTGTTGCTAATGGTAAGACCATTAGGGTGCTTAGGAATGTTAATTTGGCTAGTACATTACAAGCAACTCGAGCTCGGCTCAAACTCGGCTCGACTCGATAAAAAATGAGCTGAGTTCAAGCTAAATGAGTTGGCTCAATTATAAATCCAGCCGAGCTTGAGTTGGAAGCAGCTCGCTCGATTCCAGCTTGAGAACTCATTCACTTTACTTAAGTACTTAACTAGTTAAGTTAGTTAACTACTAAACTTAATAAATAATACTTATTACATACAACTTTAACTTATAAGCCTTAAGCTTAAGGCTGGCTGCTTCCTGTTTCCGAAAGCCAGAACCAATCGTCCTGTGACTCCGTCCCTTGTTCCCATCTCAAGTCGCGGCTTCCAAACCCTCATGGGTGATGCTGCGATGATGATGACAACTGCACTTGTTTCCTTCGGTGACAACAACCAAAGCTCTGTGCTAGCTGCTAGTATCCTAATCTCCTCCGCCAACCAAATCTTAGCGCCCCGATCTCCTCCAACCCCAACTATTCTGCTCTGATTCCTCTAGCCATCTGCTCCAAGTCTTTGACTCCAACTTTGACTGTCTGCTCCAAACCTCCAAGCTCCAACCCCAGCCCCTGATCCGCTCTGACCATGGTTACTACGGTAAGACCTCCAAAGGCTCCAATATTCTCATGCCCCATACAGAGATATCACATATATTTCTAGGTCCTCATCAAGGTCCAGGAGCTGCTCAAGGTATTAATATATTATGAATTGATGATCCTTTTGTTTAAGTTGATTTTCATACTAGTGCCTCCGTTCAAAATATCTAGTCTAGGCTATCTAGCAAATGTGATATTATTGCCTTTCATAGAATTTAAGATTCTAGTGATGCCAAAAATCTTGGGAACAACTTGTACATGTTCGGATTGTCTACTTGGATAATTGAATTACAGAGAGGGAACTTGAGAAGCATTTGCTAGTGAAGGAAAGGTGTGCCTCTGGCATTCATGTAATGTACATAAATTGTAGAACCTATGCCACATAAAAAATAGCTAATAGAGGATGAAAATTTTTTTTGTATGACTTGGATTTCTTCTTTTAATCTTGGAGATAATTGAGCTTGTGTGGATGTTAGTGGAGTTTACAACTATCCTGTGACATTTGTTACTTAATGATGCAAGTAAAGGCTGTTGGTACATTCAATTACTCATGATCATAAGTGTTCTTTGTGTTTTCCATTAGAATCCTTAATTCTTGTTTTTGGTTGTGTTTTGCTTTAGGTGATTGATGCCCACCTTGTGCTCTTGTAGCGAATGTGGAAGTATGGAATTGCTTTTCATTATTCATTGTTGTTTGCCTAATATTACGAATCTATGCTTTAGGCTTTAGTTAATTCTAGGATTTTTGTATCATCTCTGATATTTCATGCGTAATTTTTGTTTATTCTAGAAGGTAAATATCTTAGTGGTGATTAATTCACCATTAATTAACTCTATTTTTTGTATTATATTTTCAATTATGTCTAGTAGTATACCATCAACACATTCAATGGCCAAAAAAAATAAACTTGTGGATGGTGATATTGGTTTGTTTGAGGAACAAACTACAGAGGTAAATTTGATAGCTGAAACAGAAGAACTTAATAGTAATGGAGGTTGGAAGAGAATTTCAAAAGTTTGGAAGATTTTCAAGTTGTTGAGATTAAAGAAAGAAATGGGATGATAGTACAAAAACATGAATGCAAGTATTATCATAGAAAATATGCAATCTCCGAAATTGATGCTACTTCACATTTGAATAGGCACATAAAAGATTGTGTATACATGAAGAAAACTTCAAGCAATCAACCTGCCATCAACTTTCAATCTTCAGAAAGTGCTAGTGAGTCTCCATCTCATTTTGATCTCTCTTTTATGGGTTCTTGGGACCCTCAAGTTGCATGAGAAATGATTGTCACAACTATTGTTGCTTATGAATATCCATTTAGGATAACTAAGAATTTTTATTTCAATAGAATGTTGACATATTATAATTGTCAACATATTGAAGTTTGTAGAAATATTATCAAGGATGATTGCTTGAAAATATATAATACTAAAAAAGAAAAGCTGAGAAAAATTTTTACGAAAGTGGATGGTATCTCTCTTACTTTTGATTATTGGATTTCAAATCAATCTATTGGTTATATGTCTTTGATGGCTCATTATATTGATTCTCAATGGAAATTGTAGGAAAAAATAATTAATTTTTATAATTTAGAACCACAACATACTGGTATTGTTATTGTTGACGCTATTTCAAAGTGCATTCTTGATTGGGGATATAAGATAAAGTGGCAACTATTACCTTAGACAATGCATCAAGTAATGATGTTGCTGCTAGAAGTTTACAAGGTAATTTTGAATCTAGAGGCAATCTTCATTTTAAGGGAAAGATATTTCATATTTGTTGTTGTGCACATATATTGAATATAATGGTGAAAGATGGTCTCAAGAAAATCAAATATATAACTAAAAAGATTCATTTTAGTATTTTGTATTTGAGAAAATCAACCTCTTGTTTGCATAAATTTGCTGAAATTACAAAATAATTGAACATAAATACTAGAAAGAGTTTATATGTTAATGTGGTAATAAGATGAAATTCTACATATCATATGTTTGTAGTTACTCTTATCTATATAAATGTTTTTGTTTAGTATGCAAGTAGAGATGCTAACTTTGTGTGGTTACCATCTGTTGAAAAATGGGATCAAATTCAAAAGATAACTGAATTTCTTAAGGTCTTTTATGATGTTACTAAAGTTTTTTTTGGAAGTGCTTATCCTATTGCAAATTTGTTTTTACTAGAAGTTTGAAAGTTGAAGCAGGAGTTACAATTACAAGCAAATTCTTTTGATAAATTCATGAGCATAATGGCAAAAATAATGCATGAAATTTTGATAAATATTGGGGTGCATCCAATATGCTAATAGCTATTTCTGCAATTTTAAATCCAAGATACAAAATTATTCTTATTGACTATTATTTTCCCAAGATTTAATTATAATTTGAATATGAAATAGAGATTGAAGAAGTGAAGACTGTACTTTCTAAACTATTTGATTTTTATATCACTGAGCACTCATCTACAAGGGCAAGTATAGGCCATGGTTTGCAAAATACATATTCAAGTGGTTCTTCTACAAAGAAAAGGTTAAAAATAGGTGGAAGAGTTGAATTTGAGGATTTTGTCATGCAAACTTATGCTTCATAAACAACAAAGAATGAATTAGAGATTTATTCGATAGAACCAATTATTATAACTCGTCCTATTGATAGTAGTGAAGATGATGAAGAAGGCAAACAAAAAAAAGGTCATATTTGATGTTTTAGAATGGTGGAAGAATAATGAACTCAAGTTTCGTATTCTTTCCAAGATAGCCCATGATGTTCTCTCAGTGCCTATTACCATAACTGCTTCTGAGTCTGCATTTAGTACTGAAAAAAGAGTAGTGGATAAAAAGCAAAGTGCTCTTGATCTAAAAATTATTGATGCATTAGTTTGTGCTAATAATTAGTTAAAAGGTGGTCTAAAATACTCTAAGTTTAAAGATGTAAGTAAATACATGACTTTCAATTGTTAATAATGTATTATTATTATTATTATTTATGTTTATCTTATATGTTATTTTGACTATTGTTTATAATTTATAGTATGAAAAAGAAGACATGATCTTCATGAAGGTGCCCAATGATTCAAATCTGAATCAGTAGAGTGGTAAGTAGATGTTGTATTTGCTTTGTTTATTAGTATGTTTACTAGCTCATAAGCTACATTTCAGTACTCATTTATTTGTTGCTATTATAGCTAATGTCTTTGATTTTTTCATGAAATAGTGATAGCATTGTATTTTAAGAATCCATGCTTTTGTTGTCTTGCTGGATAGGTTTATCAATTTTTCATTGGCTGCTTGGATATCATCTTGGTTAAATTCCCATTCTGCCCCTCACATGATAAATAATTATTTGTCTTCCAACCCTAATATTTGCTGTATAATGTTTCTCCATAGTTCTCCTCAAGAAGAAGATATTTTTCAACCTAAGTTTCAGAAAGTTCTAAAACTTGTCATATCTATGTTGAATCCAAGATAAACTTGCTGCTAATTAATTATAGGCAATTTACACAAGCAATCGATTGTTGTGTATTGATTCTGTCTGCCAATGTAACTGACTATTGATCTTCCATCCATTGCTGTTGATTCTTCATGTGCATTATGATTTATTTATTTATCTTGTTTATAATATTTTTGTTCATTAATTTGGTGGGAGTGAGAAGAGCAATCAAAATCGTAGAATTGGCAAATATAGTTGTGGTAGGTTTGGTTGGATTTTGTTGAAGTTTTGCAAAAAAAGAAATGCGATTTCAGAATTTTGGAATTTTGGATATGTGATGTGCTTTCTTGTGGTGCTCATAAATAGTTTGTGCATTTGTTTTTTCTCGCTACAAAACGTTTGTGTGAATGACATCTAGAATGAAAAAGGAGTATGGAAAAGAAGACAACAATGTTTGGTATGCCAGTTTTGGACCTACTCCTAGTCTTAATTTTTTTATCTTGCTTATTAGCAGAGAACAACTTTAGTACATGTTAGGTTGTGCTAGAAGCACTACTAAGAGAGTTTATCTGCTATATTAAGATTTAGTAAATGAAGCTATCACTTTTCTTCCCTACTAGTTTTCTTTGATTGTATAGTTTATGCAAGGTTCAACCTGTAGGACATGCTTGTCTTGTTGTGGTAGCCCTGCTGTTAAAATTTATGTTTTGTTAAAGCCTAAACAAACCATACCCAACTAGAATCTAGTCATTGAAACTTGACCTTTGAATTAGTTTTCTAACTATGTAAGCCTTGTGGGCCAGTCTTGTTTGGAATACTTGCATATAATGCTTAATACCTATTTGGACCAACATGACCAAATTGTTTAAACAAAAATTTGGATTGACTATCTCTGTTTTGAGGGATGGCTTGAAATGAATCTCATGAATATGGGACTTGAGTTATATTTTTGTTAGAAACTTTACATGAGATTAGAAAAAGGTGATAATATCATGCAAATTATATTTAAATTTGATCTAGTTTTTGGTCTAATATGTGTTTTCTTTTTTATAGGAAAGTCATCTGTGAGTGTCATGGACGCGAACATCAGGAAGCTTGGCAAGAGAATGGAGATGGTGAAGGTGAGAGAAAGGTTGCAGAGATTGTCTAGAGAATGCCATGGATCATGGATGGAACTACATGCATGAGTACTATAGTAAGCCTAAGAGCGATATAAGAATTGGAGAGTATGCAGGCTCTATTTTTGTTGTGAATGTTTTTCATGGGATTGAAGTTTGGATATGGATGTTTTTCATGTCCTAATGTTGAATTGGTAGTTAATTTTGGAACTATTTAAAATTTATATTTATCTAAAATTATGTAATTTTTAGTTAAGTACTTGTTTGTGAGACTATTCTAAATGTTAAAACTTGGAAGTTGTATTTTGGTTTTATTTTCATTATGATAAGGGCACATGTTTTCATTTTTCACTTTTATTTTTTTGAGTGATTACAAGTTACAAACTATGAGTTTTGAGTACGTGACTTGCGAGTTATATGAAATCACATGCATTTTTTGTTTTAACCAAATATGTGAGAGTTTGTTGGCATTGTTGCTTACTTAATATTTGTTCTTCAATACTATTTTTTCCTGTCAAAATTTTTCTCCATGAATTGAGGTATTCAACATAGGGTTATTTGATTATTTGATATTCAATAGTAAAAGATTATTTGATTATTTGATAGTAAAGATTGTTTGTGGTTGATATAATTTTTTATAATTTTTTATAATTGTCAATTAATTGAAAATATTTGACAAAAATTATTAAAATTTAAATATTTGAGCCTAGCCAAGCTCAATTCAAGCTCCAGCTTAGCTCATTGGAGCTTGCGAGCTCGGGTCAATCCAAGCTCGAGCTGCTACAAATGGAGCTGAGCCGAACTCGAGCTGCAGTTGGCTCGGCTCAGCTCAATTACACCCCCAAGGGTGCTACTATAGTGCCGCTTCATCTTATTAGCAGTGCTCATCTTTCGTGAATCACAATCAACACATAACTATAACGCGGATATTAAGGACTTGAGTTTGGACATTTCAGTTCTTACAAATAGTGATAAAAAAAAACCAACATTGACTAATAGCTCTAGCTTCTAGCTTCTCAGATGGCCTCAAGTTCACCAAGTTAAGAAGCTGTCATATACTCAAGAATCATTATAAGAATGTCCTCTCTTCCTACTCGAAGTTGCCAATGGGAACAAGCTGCCTTCACGTGGCTCCTTTCCAATGGCTACTGAGCGACCACACCATAAGCTTGTTCTTTGGGGTTTTCTCTGCAAACAAAAGAAAAAACACAGTTTTCAACTGTACCCAAGTTCTGGGTTGCTTAGCAAGTATGGCTATGTGAAGAACACCTTAAACATATGCAAGTGTTTAGCTGTAAAATGTCCAAGCATGTCATTCCCCAGATTGCCTGCACATAGATGTCATATCTAGTAACAAATACATATGTCAGCAAAGATTCAACTTCAGTGATAATAGTAAAAAATTGTAGCAGGAATCCTACAGCCTCTCTGGTATGTTTCAATTCCTCCCAGGCTGAACCTGCATACTGTATCGAAAACAAAAGTTAGCTAAAGCCATTCTGAAGAGTCAGGAAAATGCAAGACAAAAAGCCACCTCTTCAGTTGCAGCATAGCACCATCGTTCTAACTCAAGTCAGCCAGCCCTGCTTTTACATATTCACCATTGCTGAATAAACAACAATCACGCTGCAAGAGAAGACTGCACAAATAGGAAATGAATAAAGCAATTCCTTTCATATAATCAAAATGATAAGAATTCCATGACTTCGTAAATGGAATCTAGAATGAAATGAACAAATACCTGTTGAATAATTGGACATTGATAAAAGAAAATATTTAGGTGAAGACCTTAGGGACTAGGACTGGAGGAACCTGCAAAAGTTGGAATAAGTAAGAAATGGCAATGTTGATTTATTTTCTGTAGTACAAAGAAAAACCTACAAAATTGTTTCTCATTGTTTTCAGGTAGTTTGTTAAGCTTTTCACAATGCTTTGCCAGTGTGCAATCAGAGCTTGTTCGGCCTTGGCATTTGCTTGAGATTGTGATCCTTTTACTAAACTCGCGAGATGTTCTTGGTGCCTGAGTTGTAAATCAAGCACAGTAGTAGTTAGCTGCAATCATATCTCCGGATATAATGCAATTCAAACCCAAAAACATGTGAAGCATATAGGAAACATAACCAACTAAAATGCTGAAATGTATCCAACAGCCATCATTAGCCATTTTATTACACTTTAAACATTACCTGGATACATAACCCAAGTAATGGGGATATCTCTTTCTTGAAATTGTACCTTATCATTCCATAGATCTTCTCAAGGAAAGCAGTAAGCTGGATATTTTGCTTCAACTTGGCGCAAGTCATTCAATCCACTAATCATCCGACCGTTAAGAAATGGAAGCCCAGCACTCTAAGGAGAACCTCAAATTCCCTAATGATGATTTTCAATAATACATATTTAGTGATAGGATGCTATGACTCGATATAGTGACATCAAAACAAAAACATCTTTGACATAAACTTATAAGTCTTACTTGAGACATCCTTCCAAATAAAGAAGCTGATGAGGATCTTTGCCTTTGTGGAGTCAAGCTGGCTGCACCACTTGCTTTCAAAGTTCTTTGGAGAAGCAGAAGCAAGGTAGATGAATCAATAGCCAGTAGGACAATATATCGGTGTTATCCTGGATCTTGAGGAAGTAAATATAGCAGTAAGTAATCTAATTGACTATAATATTAAGCATAACCATCATGGCTCCTTACTCTACCACCAGGATTCTAAGGTAACTTAGCTCCAGAGGAAGCTGTGCCTAAATAATCTAGAAGGCAAAAGGTGAGTAATGGGTGTTGACAGCTAAAATAATTTTGATGCACAAGCTTCACTACATTTTACTGCAGGAACTGGTTTCAGTTCTGATACATCATCAACCCAGCCCATATAGCCCCAAACAAATTTGTATTCAAAAGGAAACAAAAAGAATGGAGACTCATGGCATAGCTCTCAAATTGCTGGAACCAAACGCCAATGTCAACTTGTTGCCAAGAAAATGTGAGAAACCTTTCAAGACTAGCTGCAAGAAAGAGTCTTTTGCCACTGGAAATGCAAGCCAATATCACTTACCGATGGACAACCTGAATTCCACTCGAGTTGGTCTTAGGGCCTTGGATACCCCCAAATTCCACAGGAAAAATAAAAAAGGTCAAATAGAATGAGGCTTGCACACAAGATTCTCCTATCATTAATGATCTCTCATCATCTACCACAGGAATTTTAATAGGAAGTGGGTTGCATGCAACTCCAAATCCAGTGGAAAAAAATACAACGAATTTTTACCAAAGAATACAAACAGACCCCTAGTATTCATCAGAATTAATTCTGCAAATTACTTTTCCTTGTTTTGACTTCAGTCCAGGCAAATGATACACAGTACTCATACAAGCAGAAACAAGAAATGAACATAAGATCTATATACCTCTATGGCTGAGCCTATTGTCTGAATTATGCGGTGAAAGACACTAGTCCTCTCAACTTCATGAAATGTCACCAACCTAGCTTCGAAGCATCATAACCATTTAAATAACTACCACACACAAATGCAAAAGCAAAAGCAAAATGTGGGAAACGAGCACCTTCACGTAAGTCTGGTTGATCTCCCTATCATTCAACCCGCCATTCATCCTCATGCGCTTCACGTACGCTGGCACGAAGAACAGATCCGCCTCGTCTTCTCCATCGTCCGAAACCTAGACTTCATCATCAACTCATGGATCTTAACCAAACACCCAACCAAAAACCACCCACAATACACCTAAGCATCCAAAAATCAAAAACCATCAGCTACACCAAGAAGGAAATCCACAAATTCCCCACCTGCGTACCCCACTGGCCCTTGGAGCAGGACTCGCCGGTGATCCGGCCGTCCCGACCGGATCTTGAGTGAGAGCGCCGATCCGTAGCTGCGCTGTGGCCATCGGAGAGTCCCAGAGTGGTCAAATGGGGGGCAAGAGAGGGCCATGGAGGAGGAGGAAGAGGAGGGGAAGCAAGAGGAGGGGCGGTCCGGGGAGCAGAACAATAGACTTAGCGGGCTTGCGTTGGAGGAGGTCGCAGAGAAACAAGGCGGCTACAGGCGGCCTGGAGACGGAGGGCGGCTGCAGGCGGGAAGGAGAAGCTCAGAGCAATACAGGACGGAGAAGCTCAGAGGAAGACACAGGACGGAAAAGGATTCAGCCCTGTCCAGTTTTTGAGTATCAATACCGGTGCTAAAGAAAAGCGCGGCACTGGTGTACAAATTGGGGCGCTAATGTATTTATCGCGGTCAATACGATCACATCAGTGGTGCTAATTAATTAGCGACGGTATTGATGTACTAATTAATTAGTGATGCTACCAGTTTAGTATCTCGAATGAATAGATTATTACTAATGCTAACAAGTTAGTACTGCCAATATATATTTAATGTGCACTTATGATTAATGCCGTTAATTAGCATAATTCAAATTCATTATTATTGTAATGCTAGTTAAATATGTATTTTGTATTTCTTAAGAAAAAAATAAATTTTTTAAGAGATATAAAATGAAAAATTTTTAGTATTTAAATAAATCACTTTTTTATTTTAAAATAAAGTCTTTGAAAAACATAAAGCTAATATTTAAAAATAAGAATGCTCGACGATGAAATATAATAGAGTTAGAATCATATATCTTCCCCACCCGTCGTTATCCTAAATTAACTTCAAGAATGCAAGTTTTAAAATATATCGATCAATTTGTAAGTAAGTAGGACTCTATTAGAGAAGTTGTTTTAAGCATAAAAGTGTTAAAAATCAAAATATAACATCTTACAAATTTCCTCATTAAGATAAAAGATCACTCCCAAATGAATAAGGAGCAGCAAAATTCTAAATAAACAAATCTCATATGAAAAACTAAACTAAGAGAGACAAATTCAAAAAGTAAGAACTAGTTGACATATACAAACCAACAAACCTTGGATTTTCAAAGAGGAATAAAATTGCTAAGTCAAAAAATATTAAAAAAATAAAGAAAGGGAAAATTGAGGAGAAAATTAGATCGCATGCCAAAATTAGAAGGACATACCTAGTTTCATCTCAATGTATTATTGGCTAAGAAAAACTATTCAAAGAATAAGTACCAGATGACATCCACAGAGCATAGACCTTAGAAATTAATGTTAAGAGACATCGAGATCAAAGCTAAAGTTAAAAAAGCAATTAATCAATAGGAACATGGTGAAAATAGTGAAATCGCTAAAAAAATAAATTCCTAAAGAAAATATTACACTAGGGAAAAGATATAGAGAAAGATCCATCGGTGACCTATTACATCTCGAGATAAAATCATTCTTAAATTTCATTAAAGTAAATCAAGTAGGAGGCCTTAATTGAAGATAAAAAGATATCTCACCTATCTTCTAAAAGAAATCTCTAAAAAAAGAGTTTTCTTTTAAATAAGTACAGATATATATACTCTATATTATTTGCTTCTCCTAGTATCACAATTGAAAAAAAAAAAGAGAACATCACTTTATAAAGTTACTTCCCTTGAAGCTTATGTGCCAATTTAGCATTCTAGGAGACGAATTGTTAGCATGAATCACTACAGGTCAACTAACATCGACTTGAGCATCTACTTGTTGATTCAGCCAATTGCTATAGAGTATCTTGCTCTAATGTGATAATAAAAATTCTAAAGGACTAGGCTACATCACTCCAAGTATCTATTCATACCTCATGGGTACTATTAGACCTTTGTTCGATAATGAGGATGACCTAACATCCTCGATATCTCTTGATACATAAACTGTGTTTATTTAGTTAGTCGTGATACTCCAAACATTACAGGAGGATAAAGTCCTTAGCGATGCTATATCAAAGCCTAAAGAAAGAGGGACATGATGTAATTGAGATGCTCTCAGAACAAAAAGAAAAAATTTTGCCAAGTCTCATTCAACATGATCAACCACTTGATGAAGACATGATCCTCAAATCAAAAGAAACTCTACTATAACTCGAAGATGGGGGGGCAAACCACAATTAATGAATTGATGAAAATTGACCTCAATTCAAGAGAAGGACCATGCCACTAATCAATACCTGATTCCTAAAGAGGTATTATGCTTAAGCTTCTGGGGGAAACAATAACAAAATGTCTTGATTTTCTCAAATAGAAATGTTCTGTGGTCAAACATGCATTTCATATTTTGTTGAGACAAAACATGGACACAAAATCGTATTTATTTTGTGTGATGATCGAGTCCATGATACAATCAAGCCTATTTTTTATGGCAACCCAAGTCTACTACTTGTGGCAACTCAAGTCTACTCTTTATGGTAACTCAAGTTCACTCTTTATGGCAAATTAAGTCCATTTCTTATGACAAATTAAGCCTACTTCTTGTAAAAAATTGAGTCTATTTTTTGTGACAAATCAAGTCTACTCTAGGTGGCCACTCAAGTCCACTCCTTGTGGTAACTCAAAGTCTACTCCACATGACAAATAAAGTCCACACTCTTGTGGTAAGATGAATTCATTGTTGTATGATAAATCAAATTCACCTGATGTGGTAAATCAAGTCTACTTTGATATGATATATTAACTCCATTTTTATGTGGTAGATCAAGTCTACTTTTACATGATATATCAAGCCGACTTTTATATGGCAAACCAGTTCCAATTTCATGGGGCAATTTAAATCTGCATAATCAACTCTCAGGATGTTGACACAAAGGAAAGTACCTGAAAATTAATCATATCCTCTCCTCTCGCCAAAACTTGACAAAAGAAAGCAAAGAGGATAATTTATTTGAGGTGATTTTTGTTAAAATTAAATTTGATCAAAATGTAATCAGAATGAAAACTTAAATGTCATTTAATTATGACCCAAATGTGGATCTTAGTTGAACTTGAATTGTGGTTAAATTTGACCAAAAATTGAACTCAATTTGGACCCAGATTATTGAAAAATTCAGGCTCAAGCTAAATTCAATCCAAGTTGGTTTAATGGGCTAGATATTTAGACAAAAATCAGGCCCGAAATTTATCCAAAATCTAGGATAAAATAAAAAATATAAAAAATTTGCAAATAGGTCCCTAGACTAAATAAATTTATAAATAAGCCCCATACTAGAATTTTCTTACAAAAAGACTTTTGAAATTTATATAAATATATTTTGGTCCAAATTTTTCGAAAAATTTACAAATGTCTCCCTAAAAATTCAATATTCAAAGATGGTATAATTTTGGAATCTTCTCATAAGCAAACAAATACCAATCAACAGGATTACATGCCAATCAAAGATATGAAGATCTAATATGACTGTAAATTACATCCCAAAATTGAACCAATCAAAGACTCTCTTAACTACTTATAGAATCCTCAAGATGGAAATAAATCCTTAACCAATTTTAGAAATTAACAGAATTTTTAGTTAAGAAAATTGTAATCTCAAGATCTATCAATCAAAGTTTCAAATATGAAGATTATGGTAAGAAAACATCCATCAAGTCTCAAATTTAAATTAATCATTCATCTAATTAATTATTCAAAGATCCAAATCTGAAATTTATGGTAAGGCCATATCTCATCAAATCTCCAATTTCATTGAGAATCCAATCAAAGATTTTCTTGGCTATTTATAGAATCCTCAAGATGCAAATAAATCTTTGTCTAATCTCAGAAATTAACAAACTTTTTAGTTAAGAAAATTATAGTCTCAAGATTTATGAATCAGAGTTTTAAATATAAAAATTATGGCGAGAATATATCCATCACATCTTAAATTTGGATCTATCAATGATCTAATAAAAAATCTTCTCAAACCCTATAAAAAGAGGGCTATAGCACACAAAACAGAGAAAGAAATATAGTGGATTATTGGGCAAATTTTTGATAAATTCAGATGCCATTCTTAGAGAAGTTTTGTAGGAGATCTTGTTATTAAAGAGGAGACCAAGAAGGAATTGAGAAAGGAGCAAAAGAGGATGTATGCCCCTATATCTCTTTTGTCCTTCTTTTGTTTTACTTCTTCTCCTTTGTGAGGTTCCTATTGCCCCATGCTGTTGCTGCCCCTCTCTTCCTCTCCCAAGCTCATGGCCACCCATGGCCATAGTTCTCTCCAAGCTATTATTCTCGATATGTTTGGTTGCCTGAGTTCGAGCAACTGAACCTATAACGCATCTAGACCCCACCATGATTGCTCATTTGTCCCACATATCTATAGCCACTTGCAATCTCGAGTGTCGACGCTTCTCCACCAATATTACGGCCATTTGTAGTTTCGCGCATCCACAAGTCTTCACCATCACTTGTAATCACCATGACCTCAAGCATCAGCAAGCCTCCATCGCCACCGTAGTTGTGCATGTCAATGAACCTCCATCATTATCGCAGCCATCTTTGACTTTGTGCATTTTCAAATCTCTACCAATACCGCAGCCAATCGTGACCTCATATATCAATGGATTTCGGCCAATACTGCGACCACCTACAACTTTGTGCATCAATGAATCTCCACCAATACCATGGCCACTTGTGGCCTCGTGCACCATCTAATCTCTATGAATACTGCCACTCACAGCCTCATGCATCGATGGATCCCCACCAGTGCTACATCTACTCATAGCCTCCTACATCAGCAAATCTTTACTAATTCCATGGTCCCTCATGGCCTCGTGCATCAATATATCTTCACTAATATCATGGTCACCTATGGCACTATCTCTATCATGATGCTCCCATTGAGGAACTCGAGCTTTAGAGCCCACTATTTGGTGAGGGCTTACTTGAACAGGAACAAAAAAAAAAAAACTCAAGTTTACAACCAGTCCAGGGTCAGCCCGCAAGCTCACCCGAAAGCTTATAAGCTATCCTATAGGCTCAAGGCACCTATAAGACAACCTGCGAGCTTGCAAATTTCGGACTAAGGCTAACCTGTCAGCTTGCTGACTATTTATTTGGACTATAAGCCAGCTTCCAAGCTCGTGACATCCATAAGCTAGCCTGCACGCTTATAAATTTGGACTAAGGTCGGCTTGCAGGCTCACCAACCATCTATTTGGACTATCCATAAGCTAGTCGCAGGCTTGCCCCATCCATAAGCTAGCTTGTAGGCTCGTAATATCTATAAGCCAGCTTACGGGTTCATGATCATCTATTTGGACTGTAGGCCAACTTGCAAACTTGCCAAATATTTATAAGCTAGTCCATGGGCTTGTAATCATTTATTCAGACTATAGGCCAACTTGCGAGCTCATAGTAATATCATTATGATAGCTCGAGAGCTCTCGAACCAGAATTGATAGACATAAAATCAATTTAATGACTCAACCATGTTGAACTCAAGCTAATATGGCCAAGTACAAATGAACAAGACCAAATTGACTTGAACAAAGCATTCAGTGAACTCAAATGGACCAAAATAGATCGATTGAAACCCACCAAGATGAACAAAAAGCTGCTTAGTCAGACAACCGGCACTTGAACTAGTTATCTAGTTCTATTAAACCAGAAACAATACTTGTTCATATTTACTTAATGGGTACTCCAATCACTCATTTGTTTCAACCATAAAACCAACAACTTAGGTTCAAATTCAGTCCAAATAAAAACAAGGTTCGAGTTGGATTCCAATCAAGTCAAACAACATTTTAACTGAATCAAAATAAGTTCAAAGTGAAACTACATTTGATTCAGAATAAATTTAAATTGAACTTTAATTAAGTTGAATCACATTTGAGCTCTAATGGATCCCGATCGGGTTGAGCCACGGTCTAGCTGAGCCAAGTCAATAATTGATTCCCAACTAGGCCAAGTCAAGTTCAGACCACACCAATCGAGTCAAGGCAAGTCCAAATTAAAACCTAACTGGGACAAGTCAAATTCAAAAAAACCCTATCGAGTCAAGCCAAGTTTGAATCAAATAATATTAGGTTAAGCCAAGTTCAAGCCAAACCCTAGATGGGTCAAAACAAGTTCAAATAGAACCAAGTTGAACCAAACTGAGATCCACCTAGTATGCTAAGCCTTTGGCAACATTCCAAGGCTATACTCTACCCTATAAGTAGTTTGAATAGAATGAAACTAAGTCAAATAGAGTCCCACTGGGTGTATTACAAAAGCCTTTAGCATTATTCCAAGGCTATGCCCAACTCCACAAGCAGTAGGTAATGTTACTTTTAAATCAAAAGAGTTATCACCTATATCTCATTGGCTATGAAAACACTTCAAAATCAAAAATGTTATTGTCTATACCTCGTTGGCTATGAAAATACTTCAAATCAAAGAAGTTATTGTCTATGTCTCATTAGCTATGGAAATACTTCAAATCAAAGAAATAATCACCTATATATCATTGGCTATGAAAATACTTCAAATCAAAAAAATTATCACCTATGCCTTATTGACTATAAAAATATTTCAAAATTAAAGAAGTTATCACTTATACACTCATTGGATATGGAAATACTTCAAAATAAAAAAAGTTATTACCTATGCCTCATTGGCTATGGAAATATTTCAAAATCAAAGAAATTATCACCTACACCACATCAGCTATATAAATACTTTAAATCAAAGAAGTAATTGTCTATACCTCATTGGCTATGAAAATACTTCAAATTAAAGAAGTTATCACCTATGTCTTACTAGCTATGAAAATACTTGATCTATAAAGTTATCGCCTATATCTCATTAGCTATGAAAATATTTTGAAATCTATAAAGTTTCACTTATGCCTCATTGGCTATGAAAATACTTCAAAATCAATGAGTTATCATTAACACTTTATTGGTTAACAAAAATACTCTAACTTAAATGAAGTTATCTCCAACATCTTGTTGGCTAATCAAAATACTTCAAAATCAATGAAGTTATTGTCATACTTTATTGACTGATAGAAACACTCTAACCCAAATGAAGTTATCTCCAACAGCTTATTGGCTAACAAAAATACTTCAAAATCAATGAAGTTAATGCCATACTTTATTGGTTGATAGAAATACTCTAACCCAGATGAAGTTATCTCCTTCATCTCATTAGCCATTGAAACACTTCAAATTCATAGAGTTATCACCAACACCTCATTGGCTAACTGAAATACTCTAACCTAAACAAAGTAATCTCTAATGTCTTATTGGCTAACAAAAATACTGTAAACCCATAAGAGTTATCAACAATGTCTTATTGGCCAACAAAAACACTCCACCCAAACGAAGTTATCTCCAACACCTTATTGATTAATGAAAATGCTTCAAACCCATTGGAGTTATCGCCAATGCCTTCCTGGTTAATGAAAATACTTCAACCCAATAAAGTTACCTCTAATATTTTATTGGCTAATAGAAGTATTTCAAACCCATAAGAGTTATTACCAATACTTTCTTGGCTAATGAAAATACTCCAACTCAAAGAAATTATCACCAATACTTAGGCTAACAAAATACCTTGACCTAATGGAGTTATCGTCATTGCTCAAAGCTATTAGAAATACTTCGAGATCCCTTCATCTCCTTCCATGTCCCATCGGATGATGCCATCAAATCAAACCATTAATACTTGCTGAGGATTAGGTCAAGACTGATCAAACATCACATGGTCCAGTACATAGAGAGACCAGTAGCACACATCAAAGCTTCTTTCTCACTCCTTTTTATTTATTTATTTATTTTTTATTGTCATATTCTCTATAAATTCATGCTAAAATTTATTATAAAGTGAGAATATGTCCTTATTTAAGTCATGTATCATTTCTCTCTTATATCAATCAAATGATGCTTTCTTCTCTTCTTCTATGTCACCATTTTAGTAGTTAGATTTTTTATTTTAGGAGGTTCTTGATAATTATCAGGATAATTAATAATAAGGGCTTGTATCATTGAAAGTCAATATTCTCACAATACCTGATGGCATACTTAAATTAAATAATTTTAATTTATACATTAAGGTTGCTCCTGAGGTTTCTTCCATCCCATGCCATCAATTTTAATCCCACACCCTCACATTTTTTGAATGCTCTTTGTGCTTTGTATTTTCTTTCTCTGGTTTGAAGTTTTGTGAATTAAATAAGGCTGGTGAGTTAATTCTTTCTAACTTCTTGACTTGTACAATGAGGTCTTGGAAAGTATAGATAGAAGCAACACTCAAGTAGGGTGCCATCTAATCCTTCCTTATGTTATCAAGGACTAGATTTATAGCCTTGAACTAGCTTATGGGCTGTTCACACTTAATATTAAAATTTCTCTACCATGTAATGTAATCTAACACTAATTCATCATCGTGCTTTGGTGTTGAGGCAAGGTCTGTAATGGTCACTTTGTCATTGGCTACTCCAAACTTGATGTGAAAATCCTTTTTGATTTGTGACAAAGTTTGTATAGATTCTGATTGTAGATTGGTGTACTACTAAAATGCTACTCCAATTACACTTGCTAAAAATTGGCAGAGTAATAATTAGAGGTTATTGATTGAATCCCCACATAAAGTCATGAGTGAGCTATATGTTGTTCAAGGTTACCTATGCCATTAAATTGCTTAAAGCTAGACACTGTATAGCCCTTGAGATATGTTACTCAATTATGATGACTAGGGTATGGTTTATCGACATCATTTATCATACATGCATTACTTTCTTGTCTCAATTATGTAGTCACCATTCATTGTACCTGCTATTATATGTATGCTAGCAATTCTATATTATCAGGAATCCTTGAGATGGGAGATTGGGTATCCCTTGCTATTGGCAAAGGAAGTGCTTGTGAAGGGCCTAGATTTTCATGAATTTCACTTGTCGAAGGCATGTCTTCTGCCACCTTTATAGCTTCCTGATATGACTATTGAGATTACTCAAACTTGTTGAGCTTTTGTCTCATTTGCATCATCATCTCCATCAACTCCATGATCTTTTTTTGAGCTTTATTTTTCTCTTTTCCTTATTGTCTCAACTATTCTTGTAGTACCTCTATGGTTACTTCCCCATTGGAACTTTTAGTTATGATCAAAGTTTCTATCAACATATGATGGTGTATATCTTGAGAGTCAGATATGGGTTTGGTGTGCTTTGGAGTAGGGCCAGCTTCTCCCATCAAGCGGGTTGCCTCATTTAGGAGTTTATTAATGGAATGAGTAATTATGCTTCCTCTCTAATGTGGTAGAAAGGTTCACTCACAAGAGCCCCTTCTTCTTGAACCTCCTTATCTATAAGCCTTTGTTCATGTAGTCTTGCTTTAGCTTTTGGGCAATTAGGGTATGGGCTCATGATCTCTTCTAGAATCATGATGAAAAAATGACTCTAACAATGTAGGTGATCCCCCCTTTTTAGGGTCTCATGTTGGGTTACGGCCTTATGGTGGCTCTTACTATTTTACTTGATTATTCTTTCCTTAGCTACAATCTTGAGGTAAGACTATACCCCCTTTAACATACTTTTATCCTTCTTTAAGTCATTCAATAGGACAAAGGAATTAGAGGTGGGAATGGTGATGACTAACTTCATTGGAGGGACAAGCTTCCAAAGATGGCTAAAAATTTCAGTAGTTTTGCTTTGATTGTGATAGTCAGGATAGCTAATTATTCTCCTATGCATGTGTTTGTACTTTCTTTTGGATATTCCTTATTAGGAGTAGGGCAAAGGTGATAAAAAATCGAGCTTCACTTTTTGCCTAACCTCTTGAAGATAGATGCCCTTATTGGTTGAGGCATAGCTTCTGGCTCTTCATTAGATTGATTCTTCTTATTGGGAATGATAACATTGAGTCTCTTTCCCTTCAATGGAAGGCAAGAAGCAAATTTTTCTTGTGTGGCTGCAACATTAGTTTGCGAACTAGTAAGTACCCTCTTGAATTCAATGACCTTAGAGATAGTTCTGAATTTGAGATAAGCTTCAACTACTCCTATTATAATCATTGACTTAGTTAAATACACAATTGATCCTTCTCCCGAGATAATGGTATATGTTAGGATAGGGATATATCTTGTTGATGCCATTTGATAATTTCTTCTGTGAGAGTCAATATTAATCAATCTTCAATTGTAATTCTATTTTAGATATGTCTCTATCATATTAGCTAGGTTTTCACACTTAGAGGAGAAGTCATATCCTACTAGGTGTACTAGAATTTGTGGAATCAAAATCAGGGGCTTGTGATGGTAGAGACCCTGAGGAGCGATGTTGAAACACAAATCAAAGTTTGTATAGTGATTTGCATGTACGATCAAGTATTGTGGGAACATGACTTCCAACAAATATAAGCCTCTACTATTAATTATTTTGACAGTTGTCAAGAATCTCTTAAGTAAGAAACCCAGTTAATAAAATAGAGACATAAAAGAAAAAAAAGCATCATTTGGTTGATTTGATAAGAGGGTACATGCCATCACTTTACAATGAATTTAAATTTATAATCAAGACAAGCATGAAAATGAGAAAAAGAAAATGGGAAAGAAGGTTGATGCTTGTTGCTGCTCTATTTCCATGCAAGTGACCTAGTCGGATCTAACTCGAATGGGTCTTGAGTTGATCTTCTACAGATCTTAACAACATGCTGACACATATGATCGGTTACCTTGGCTTGTAGCATCATCAATGACTCATGGGGTGCATCACCAATAGCTTTTGGAATTGGCTAGCTTTGAAAGGAGTATCATTAACTACTTCTGGGGTTAACTAATTTGAAGGGAGTATTATCAACTACTTTTGAGGTTAACTAGCTTTGAAAGTAGCATCATCACTACTCGCTAGCCTTAAAAGGAGTGTCAACAACTACTTTTGGGATTGACCAACTTTAAAGAACCATCATCAATTATTTTTGGAGTTGACTAAATTTAAAAGGAGCATTATTAACTCTTTCTAAGATTCACTAGTTTTGAAGGGAGTATCACCAACTGCCTCTGGGTTTGACAACTTTGAAGGAACTATCATCAACTACTTTTGGGGTTGACTGGTTTTGAAAGGAGCATTATTAATAGCTTTTGGGGTTGAGTGAGTTTGAAAGGAGTGTCACCAACTGTTCTAGGTTTAGCTAGCTTTGAAGGGAGCATCATCAACTACTTTTGGGGTTGACTAGCCTTGAAGAGAGAGTCATCAACTAGCTTTGAAAGAAATACTATCAACTACTTCTGGGGTTGACTGACTTTGAAGGAAGCATCATCCACTACTTCTAGGGTTAAGTAGCTTTGAAAAGAGTACCATCAACTACTTCTGAGGTTGACTAACTTTGAAAGGATTCTTGATAGATTCTTTAATGGATATTGGATCCAACCCTTGATGGGTCCTTGATGGATCCTTTAATGGATGTTGGATCCAACCCATGATGGGACTTTGATGGATGCTTTCTCAAATAGTTAATAGTTCTGGGTTTGAACCTTGATGGACTTGGGTTCAAGTTCAAATCAGCCTGGTTTAGCTTGGTTGTCACTCAAGTTGAAGCTAATTTTGATTCAGGTTTGAGCTGATTTTTTGTTCAGGTTTGGACCTAGTTTGCTTTAGGTTTGACCTATTCTAGTTTAGGTTTGAGTTTGGCCTATTTTAGTTTAGGTTGGACTTGTTTGGTTTAGGTTTGAGTTTGACCTATTTTTGTTCAAGTTTTGACCTATTTTTGATTTATATTTTGACCTATTTCTTGTTCAGGTTTGAATTTAGCTTGATCCGATTTGGGTTTAGTCTAAACTCAATTTAACTCGATTGGGATTTCATTTGAACCAAGATCTTAAGTTTGATTTGACTCGATTAAGGTTTAGTTCAAACTTGGATTGACCCAGTTGGGTTCAATTTGAACTTGAATTGACCTGATTGGGTTTTAGTGCAACTTGGCTTGATTTGATTGGTTTTGGTTCGAACTTGTCTTGACCCGGTTGGGTTTTCGAACTTGGCTTGACCCGGTTGGGTTTTTGAACTTGGCTTGAGTCGGTTGGGTTTTGGTTCAAACTTTGCTTGACCTAGTTGGGTTTTGATTTGAATTTGGCTTGACCTAGTTGGGCCTTGGTTTGAAATTGATTTGAATTCATTTTGATTTGATTCAAATGTGGTTTGACTCAATTATAGTTCAAACTTGAACATGTCTTGATTCAATTTAAACTTGTTGTTTGACTCAAGTTGGGGTTTAATCTGACCTTGTTCTAATTCCAAGATGTCCTAATTTAATCCTAAATTGATCTAGGTTTGAGCCAATCAAATCTTGACCCGATCTGGACTAAATTTGAACTTGAGTTATTATTTTTTTGACTGAAATAGATGATCGATTGAGTTATCAATCATCAAACTCAGAAGGTGTTATTGCAGGTTTATCAAAACCAAATGATCAATTGAGGTTTTGGTCATCCAATTGAGAGGAAAGTTTGTTGCTTGTTTTCTAGAACTGGATGACCAGTTGAGGTGCCAGTCATTTAGTAGAGAGATTTTCTACTTGTTTAGACCAGTTTTAGTTCATTTGTTTATGTCAATTTGAGTCTGTTTGATTCTATTTTTTTGGTTTAGCTAAATTAGCTTGATGTGATTGAGTCATTTTAATTAATTTATATTTATCAATTTTGGTTTGAGGGCTCTTAGGCTATCATACTAATTTTGGGTGGGTCTGCAGGTTGACCATGAGTCATCTTTGACTTTCAAACAAACTATTGGCCTAGCCTTTAGTCAAAATAGACATTAGGTGAGCCCGCATGCTAGCTTTTAGTATGCATAGACATTAGGTGAGCCTGTAAATTGGTCTTTAATTTGAATTGACTTTTGGGCTAGCCCATAGGCTAGCCTTTGACCGAATAGGCATTAGATGAGCTCACAGGTTGGCCTTTAGTTCAAATAGACATTGTTAGAGCCTACATACTAGCCTTTAGTTCAAATTGGCTCTTGAGCGATCTCGCAGGTGGGTCCTAAACTGATTGACTTTCGAGCGAGCACACAAGCTAGCCCTAGGTTGATTATAAGAATGATTTTTTTATTTATTTTTTGTTTTATTATTTTTGTTCTTGTTCAATGGTTAGTCCTTGTGTCAATTCTTTTTCTTCATTTTCAAAGGCCTCCATGGCAGGCCCCACACATTGAACTCCATAGGTTTACTAAAGATTAGTGAAGGTGATACTGAGATGGGGCCACGGGTGGCCATGGTGGTGTTGTTGTGAGTGCACAGTAGAACAATAGAGAGAGCCACGGGTGGCCACAGTGGTGAGCAGATAGTAGGAGTGCAAGAAAGCAGCAGGTGGCTGTAGTGGCAAGGGGGTAGCAGGAGTGTGAGAAGGTTGTAGGTGGCCATAATGGCGAGGGAGTAGCTGAAGTGCAAGAAGGCCGTGGGTGACTACGATGGTGAGGGGAGCGGCAAGAGTGCAAAAAGGCTATGGTTGGCCACAGTGGTGAAGGGGCTAGTAGGGACCACACAATGAATCAAAGAAAGAAGAGTGGAAGGCAAAGGAGAAAAAAGGATAAAGGGAAAAGATGGAGGAGGGTGAGAACCTTACTTTTCCTCTTTAATGATATGCTCTTGACCTCTTTTCTTCCTGATTTGTGATGACTCTTATGCTCCTCTTCATGCTAATAATTCATTCAGAATTCTTGCAAAATTCCTTTCTTAATTCATGTCCTCTTACCCTATTTTTATAAGGTTGATAGGATCATCAAATTGAATTATTGATTGATTTTAATTTGAGATTTGATGAATAAATTCTTGCCATTAGCTCTCAAATTTGGATCTTTGATTGATATATTCTGAGATTACAATCTCTTGATTGAAAAGTTTGTTGATTTTTGATAAATTTAGAGAGAATTTATTTTCTATTCTGGAGGTCACACCCGAACTGGATCATCGATTGAGGAACTGATCGATCGGCAGTGCACCTTTGTCATGGCTTATCAAAATTGATTGACCGAAAAAATATTACCATCTTGGTTTGAGGGAATTGGTCAATCAGTATGGCCTAAATATATGTTTTAGCCTGAAGATTCATCCCATGTTTACTTTAAATTGGGTCTTACCGATCACAAATTAGGCTCAAAGTTTAATTCTAATTCTTATCAAACTTGAAGTCAGAGTGGGTTGCACAATCTACTCAAACATCATGTTTTAAAATATCGTAAATTTGTATTTGCAAGAAATGTGATACTTTAATCTTTAAATTAGACTTAATCAAGATTTTATAAGTAGAGACCTATTTGTAAGATTGTACTTTTTGAGAGGCTATTTGCAAAAGTATCATGTCCTAATTGGCTTTCTCATATTTTTAAACGTTTTAGAATTGTATTTTTGAGGAAAAGTGGTGCTCTAATCTTTATAATCGGGTTTGATTGTGATTTTATGAATTTTAAGGGTCTATTTATAAAATTATCCTTTTCAAGAGTTTATCTGCAAAATTTGTATTATTTACTACAAAATATCTTGGATTTGATATTTAAGTCATCTGACACAAAATTTCATTAAAAACAAACTTATTTGTGAAAGTCAATTTTTAGAGGTTTATTTGTAAAATTATAGTATGTTTAAAATTTTTGTGCAAAAGTACACCAAGAATATGGGACAAGAATCTATAAGAAATTAGTTGAAAACAGACTAAAAATGGACTACAAATAGAATAAATTTTTAATTTTTAATTTTTAATTTTTGTTTTCTAAAAATTCTCGATTTTTGAAAATTCTCAAATTGGGGGTGCCAGCCAGCTGGCCCCTCTTTTGGTGTTATTTTAATCTGCATATTTTTTTTACTAGGATTCTTCCATCTAAAATTCACCCAAATTCTTTCAACCTTTTATCTAGATTTTCTCTAGTCTTGATTGATAATGTGATGTAATCTCCATCGTGTGATCCTATGCCATAATCAACCAAAAAATAACTTGTATTTGGTAGCCAAAATATCTCCTAAATAGCTATTTTCTCTGTATATAAAAAATCATCTATTTTCACTAGGAAAAGGACTAAAAAATACAACTAAAAATTATCATTTTATGGGGAGAAGTTCTCGGCATTTTGATGAAGAAGGAGGAATTTCACGGCAACCATGAAGCTCTGTGGAAATCCAAAGTCTAATTCCTCTTCATTGTCAAAGCTGAAGAATCAACACTTGACCATCATCATCTTTTGGCAACATAGGCTATATTTCTCTACTCTCTTTTCTATTTTTCTTATTTCTTTTTATCCCATTTAATATAGAACTTTAGTTTTTTTTCATAATATTACATCTTTAATTTAGTTCTTGAATAACAAAAGGGGGTAGAGAGGGACTTTTGGGCCTTTTCCTTCAAGGTGGCAGGTAAATTTTTTAGATTTATTTTTCATATTTTCATCTACTCTTAGGATTTGAATTGAAAAAATTCATGAACTTTCATTCTCTTTCTTTTACATTTATAGGTAAACTCGAAGGCACGGTTGTTAGGATGAGTATATCTTGCATCTAGCAAGGAGGCTCCCACACCCTTTTCGAAGATCTCACATGCTTTATAGGCTGAGCATGTGAATCATTGAGGCATATGCAGACACAAAGAGGGAGTTGAGTCGAAGCAAGCTTAAGAACCAACTAGTTACACAACTCAAAACTAAAATTGAACCACAATTGACCGAGAAGATGTCCAACCATCACATGTTTAGCATCCCAAAATAGAAGCTTATCCCACATAATCTCTACAAGATGTAAGAATGCAGTGGGATCCATTCATATGTATGAACAACAATGCTTCTAACCATCATACATAATGTGAAAAAGGAATTTACTTAGCAAGTAATTCCGCTCACAAGTAAGTGCCCTAGTAATCTTGGGTTTTTCATTCAATGGGTGCACAATATAGCCCCAAGTGCAACTAAAACTGACATTCTTGAATTTTTTTTGTAGATGTACATGCTAGCTTTTATCCATCTATTTTAATGACCTTTGCAAATTATTAATGAAATAATAGAACTTAAAAATAAATATTTTATAAATTTCATATATCTCATACTCCAAAAATGATATGCTACATCAACCACTAGGAGTATAAACATCATAACCAAAATAAACAAATGCCAATGAAGCAAAAAAATCCCTCCATTGTATGGTTGCACGGTACGTGTCATCCAAATGCCATAAAACACCAGATTCATTATTGCATGGAATTCCAAACTTGTCCAAACATGTGAAGACACAAGTAACAAGTCATGGCCACAGACGAAGCTCATAAATTTCTTAACAATCAATGGTATGGTTGCATATTATATGCTATCAAAATACCATAAATATTGGGTTCATTGTAGCACATTACACATCACATATGCTTGCCCATTGTAATAAAAAAAATGGCTAAGATACATACAACTGAAAATATTTGCATACACAAAGTTCAATTCACACCCCCAATACATTTTGAGTCATCATTGACAATTTTTATCCAACATTTGGGCAACGAAAAAAAACTCAAAGAGCACCACATGAATACCATAGAACAACAAAAATTTCAAAGCACCAAAACCCACAAAACTTGGAGAACAAATACCTTGACAACACCCATCATGAAGGCATAGTTATTGCCCTTTGGATTTTAATGATGATCAAACTAGAGTTTAACAAGTTTATTTAGTGAGGGTAAGCTTCAAGATTATCAATGATCATTCAAGCTCAAGAAGTATCAAGTCTCAAGATAAAGCCCATTGGATGATGAAGATGATAACTCGAAGATAAAGAAGATTATATCTTGAAGATGAAGCTTGAAGATCAAGATAAAAACTCAAAGTATGCTCAAGATGTGAGATCAACTCCAAGGCTCATATGTTTAGTGTGGGATCCAAATTAGTAGCCTGAGATAGCGGAGACCTCGGGGAGCAATTTCAAAACTACAAATCAAACTTAAGAATTGTTTTGAATATACAATAAGGAATTATGGGAACATGACTTTTAACAGGTACAAGCCTCTATTGTTAATTACCCCAATAATTGTCAAAGACCTCCTAAAGCAAAATCCTACCTAATAAAATAGAGATACGAAAGAAAAGAAAGAATCATTGATTAATTTAAAGAAAGGGATACATGTCTTAAGAAAAATTTACCTTTACTTTACAATTTAATGAATTTAAATTTATAATTATAAAAGAATATGAAATAAAAAAGGAAGTGGAAAAGGTTTGACACTCTGTCATTGCCCTACTCTTGTGCACTTGATTGAGTAGAGTCAAACTCGAACAGATGCTTGGTTTGATCCTTGCTGGATATTGATAGCTTTACTTAATTTCAGGGTGTGACTAATAAGTTAGGTAATCCCTAATAAGTTCTAGCAGCTTTCTACTTGTTGTCAATGGGTTTCTTTTGATATTAAATTTGAGAGAATAATTAGAAACCTTATCTTGTACTAATCATTATTGATTTGATAATCAACGACCTCTTATTGCTTGCTATCAATTAGGTTTGAACCATCGCTAATGACCTAAGCTTGTGTTAATTGAGTTTGAAGTGTGACTGATAGCTTTATGCATATTGTCCATTGACTTCTTTTGAATAAGGTGTTTAATTGACTAAGTGAGTTCAAGTCTACCTTTAGTTTTGTTCAAAATGATTAGCAGCCTTTATGTATATTGACCATTTCTAATTTAATAATTAATAACCACTTAGATGTGTTTGTTTGAGTCAATTTTTATCAAAAATTAAATTCAATCAAAATTTAGTCAGAATATGGAGTTGAATGTCATTGAATTATGATTTGAATGTGGGTCTCAATTGGATTTGGATTACAGTCAAATTCGACCAAAACTTAAGTTCAATTTAAACTTAAATTATCGAGAAATTGGGGTACAAGCTGAAGAGAGCTAAGTAACTAGATATTTGGACTAAAATCGAATCTAAAAATTCATCAAATACTTGGACCAAAATGAAAAATATAAAATTTTTGCAAATAAATTTTTGAAATTTTTGACATTCGCAAATAGGCCCCTATCTAGAATTTTCTTACAAAAAGAACTTTAAAAATTTTAGAATTTCATAAATAAGTCTTTTTTATAAGATGGCCCCTGAAATTTTAAAAAAATTATATTTTGTTCTAGATTTTTTGAAAAAAATTATAAATAATTTCTTCAAAAATTTAGCATTTAGAAATGATACAAAATTTGAAACCTCTTCGTCAAGCAATAAATCCCAATCTAGAGAGTTACATTCCAATATAGAAAAGAGCATTTTGGGAATTCAATTTCACCATTGATCGCAATTCAATATGTTTCCAAGATTGAGCCATTTAAAACTTTGATTTTGATTCTCTTCAAGATCTATAAAAAAATTGAAAACCTGGAAAGAAGAACATAATAGAGGCACAATAAGAATGAGGAAGGGATCAAAAGCCATCAGAATTCATCAAGGTCAAAAATCAAAAGAAGAAAAGTTGGACTTAGCTTAGTTTTTCCTCTTCTTCTCTTTGTCCGCTCTCCTCCTTTTTCACAGGGATATGAGCTGCTCTGCCCTGTCCCAACCACCTCTCTTGTGTAGCTATTGCTCAAAGTCGTCCCTGCTTGCTTTGAAGTTGCACCATGCTGGAACCGTACTCGACCACCAAAAGCTTTGCCTTTGTTGTTCACCAGTGACCTTTCACTGACTTGAATCACCTGCACCAAGCTATTGCTATTCCTTACCACCACCACCCATCTCTCGTGCAGCCTTTAGCCCTCTGCCTATGCAGCATGCTCCCGAGCCCGCCATCGGTTTGGACTCAGGCTTGCACTTGGACGACCTGCTCCTATGCATGCCCACCTCACCTCCGCCATTGGTCAGAGCCCCATGCCTCTTTTTCCCGGTACCCGTGCAGCAACTCCCTCACACTTGTTTGACTGAGTTCCACGTGTCGCCTATAGCCTACCTCCTCACTGGTGCCACAACACCGCCGCCTCCTCTGCTACTATCCTAGCCTAGTGCTCATCGCCTGGCCCACGATCTTTGAGCACTACAATCTCCATGCAGCTGCAAAGGCTCTCGCCATGTCACTGCTATCGGTTGCCACCATCAGATTCACCTATCTAGCCATCCCCAAGCCGCTCAACAACACTGAGCCCTAGCCATTGCCTCCTGTGCCTCCGCCACATTAATCACCTATCCTCCTGCTCCTACATTGACACCGTAGCCTCCAAGAAGTCTCCGCCACCACCTTACCACTGGCCAAGGTCAGATCTAGCCAGGAAGAAGAACGGGCCCTCACAGCCTAGTTAAGAAAGAGGGTGTGGGTCTGAGGAGGAAGAAGGAGCTGGTTGGGAGAAAGCAAAAAAATAAATAAATAAATAAAGAGTTGTTAGCCAAAAAAGAAAATGAGAGAGCCAATAATTAAAAAAAAAAAAGGCAAGGCCGGAGTGGGGGGTGGGGGAAGTAGGGAGCAGGGAGAGGGGAGGCTCCTTTTGCCTTAATTTCTCTGTCATTACTATCGTGGCCATATGCAATTAGCGAAACTTTATTAATAACACGGTCACACATAATCCTTTGCACGACTGATGAACTCCATTATTGTCACACCAGTTCTGAGTGGTAGGTGCCACCACAATGAGATCATATAACGGACCTCATGATTTCGGAGGCAATGGAATGCCTCTAACGTATGTGTGCACGGACAGCACACATATGAGGAAACAACCAACTGTGGTGGTCGATGTCACTACAAGGAGTATCATGCGAGATGACGAACTGCCTCCAAGATATGTGTGCATGGGCAGCACACATAACAGCAAGTAACGGAGTCACGACATGTTCGGATGGAGACCCGAATAGCCCAAACGATCCTGCAGAGTGAGCAACGAGACAGGTTGGCTAAAGTGAGCTGTAGGAGCGTGTGAACAGCCTGGACACTTGGTGCCACAGGCTGAAGACACGTGGTTGTAGGTTGGAGAATCAGAGCTGCAACTGTCAAGGGACACGTGACCAACAAAGAGGCAATTGAGGACTCATGGGACAGGTGGCGGCAGCTGGAGGGAGTCAACAAACTGTCAGGAGAACATTGTGGAGCATGTTCTCCATGACCTCCAACAGTTGAACTGCAAGGAAAACATTGTGAAACATATTCTGCATGATCTCTAGGAGCGGCTCACAGCCAAATATGTGTACTATAAATAGACTAGGGGTTCTATTGAGATAAGGACACACACAAGTAGAGAGACTTATAGTGTCACTCCGCATTAAGAGTTGTATTCCTTTTATGTGAGTAATAAAAGGTTGGCAAGGTTGTTGTACTTCTCTTCTCCTCTATACTCTTATGAGCTTGTGCGAGTTTGGCGGGCTAAGGTGGGCGAACCTTGGCGCCATCACGGGCAAAATTTCAAGGTAGAAGTTTGGCCAGTGTGACAAGTGGTATCAGAGCCCAGTTTCGTGGAAAACAATTCAGCGGAAGCCAAGATCAACAAAAGCCATGGTGACCCAAGCGGAGCTTCGGGATCGGTTGATTCGCATCGAGGAGATGTTGGGAAATCCTCCAACCGAAGATGCGGCTAGCTTATGAGAGCAATTGGCTTGGCAAGAGAGGCAAAATGCTACTCTCAAGGAGGCCCTTGCAAGTGAGGTGAAAAATGTGGAGGAAAGGTATGTTGCGATCATGGACTCCATGAGATCAAGTCTGAAGTCCTTGGAACATGACTTGATGATGGTAAAGAGAGCGGTGGCAAACTCCACTATTGAAGGCGGAGCTCCTTCAAAGGTAAGAGTCCCGGAACCCCATTCCTTTAATGGCTGCAGGAATGCAAGGAGTTGGAGAACTTCTTGTGGGATATGGAGCAGTACTTCAAGGCTGCTCACATTTTCGAACGGGAGAAAGTCACCATCACCAGCATGTACTTGAGTGGAGATGCCAAGTTATGATGGCGTACTAGAGCATCGGAGAATGCTCAAGCTAGGAGAGCTCAGTTGGAGGATTGGGAAATCCTCAAGAAGGAACTAAAGGAGCAGTTCCTTCCGTGCAACACAGGGTGGTTTGCATGAGAATCCTTGAAGAAGCTGCGGCATTCAGGGACCATAAGGGATTATGTGTGGGAATTCAGCTCCCTTATGCTCAACATCACCAACATGTCCGAGGAGGACAAGTTGTACAACTTTCTTTCTAGCTTGCAGCCATGGGCTCAAGCTGAACTCTGACGGCAAGGAGTGAGGGATCTTCCTTCGGTCATCGCTTCCACGGAAGGCTTGGTGGATTTCACATTAGCGACAACCACCAAGAAGGCCACGGATGGAAGGAAGATGGGGCGTGCAAAAAAGGATGGCAAGAAACCCAAGGGTAAGGGCGAGAAGGTTGCAGAATTGAGCCAGTCCAAGCTACAGTTCACCAACAGAGAGCAAGGCTGTTTTATATGCAATGGTCCTCATCGGGCAAGGGAATGTCCAAGGAGGGAAAAGCTATCTGCTCTAACTCTCAGGGAATCTGAGGAAGAAGGACGTGGTGTGGCGATAACACCACGCATGAATCCATTGCAGCTACTCAACTCAATAACGGCAGAAGGGTAGCCGCCTTGTAAAGGGTTGATGTATGCACCAATGCTATTAAATGGGAGGCCTGTTTTGGCTATGCTAGACACAGGGGCGACCAGCAACTTCTTCTCCCATAAATTGGTAAGTGAATTTGGTTTGCAGGTACAACCAAGTTCATGGAAAGTGAAGGCAGTAAACTCTGGGACAACTCCAATCCATGGAATGGCCAGCGCAACACTCAAAGTTGGAGCTTGGGATGGAGAGATCAGTGTGACAGTCTCGGCGCTTGAAGAGTTTGAGTTTATCTTGGAAATAGACTTCTTTGTCCAAGCTAAGGCTAGCTTGATGCCTTACTTATCAAGTATGCTGATTTCTGTGGAGGAATCACCATTCTTTGTACATGCAGCGTATGGAGGGAAAACTGCAGCAGTGGGTATGCAGTCTCCTCAATAGATGAAAGAAGGTCTCAAGAGGGGCGAGACCACCTATGTTGCAGCACTGATCGAGATACAACCGGATCAGGTCGTGGAGGTACCTTATGATGTTGCAACTATCCTGGTGGATTACGTGGACGTGATGCCACCAAAACTGCCCAACGAACTTCCCCCTCGGAGGGCAGTTGATCACAAGATTGAGCTGGAGACAGGTGCTAAACCTCTTGCTCAGGCCCCTTATCGATTGGCAAATGTGGAGCTTTTGGAGCTGAGGAAGCAACTCAATAAACTGTTAGATGCGGGATTGATCCAACCGTCGAAAGACCCATATGGTGCCCCGGTGTTGTTTCAGCGGAAACAAAATGGTTCACTTCGGATGTGTGTGGACTATCGGGCACTAAACAAGGTGACTATCAAGAACAAGTACCCGGTGCCAAATGTAGGTGACTTGTTCGATCGATTGGCCAAGGCAACATACTTCACCAAGTTGGACTTGTGATCAGGGTATTAGCAAGTCCGGATTGCTGAGGGAGATGAGTCAAAGACGACATGTGTCATGAGGTATGGCTCATTTGAGTTCCTAGTCATGCCTTTTGGATTTATGAATGCTCTAGCAACTTTTTGCAACTTGATGAACGAAGTATTGTATGAGTTCTTGGATCGATTCGTAGTGGTATACTTGGATGACATTGTCATCTACTCATAGACGTTGGTGGACTACGTCGACCATCTCAGAAAGGTATTCTCTTAGCTTAGAGAATACAAGCTCTTCGTCAAGAAGTAGAAGTGCGAGTTCTGTCGGAAGGAAATCAGGTTCCTTGGACATAGGGTGAGCAAGGGATAGATACAAATGGATGAGAGGAAGGTTCAGGCAATCATTGATTGGGCGGCGCCAACAAAGGTATCGGATCTTCGTTCTTTCCTCAGTTTGGCTAACTATTATAGAAGATTCATTCAGAGTTATTCAAGGAAAGTGAATCCCTTGACTGACTTGTTGAGGAAGGATCAAAAATGGGCATGGACGGACTCATGCCAAGCGGCGTTTGACCAGTTGAAGGCAGTAGTGTCAACGGAACCGGTGTCATGATTGCCTAACTTTGAACTTTCATTTGAGGTACATACGGATGCCTCAGATCATGCTCTTGGGGGAGTTCTTGTTCAGGAAGGACACCCAGTGGCATTTGAGAGCCGCAAGCTCAAGGATGTGGAGAAATGCTACACCACACATGAGAAGGAAATGACAGCAGTGATGCACTGCTTGGACACCTGGAGGCATTATCTATTGGGAATGAAGTTCAGGGTTGTGACGGATAATGTTGCAAACACCTACTTCAAGACCCAAAAGAAATTGACCCCCAAACAAGCTCGATGGTAGGAGTTCTTGGCCGAGTTTGATTTCATGTGGGAGCACAAGCCTGGATGACATAACCAAGTGGCGGATGCATTGAGCCGAAGGGAGGTGCAATGCTACGTAGCTACGCTGTCCACAGTGCAATCAACCCTACTAGAGAGGGTTAAAGAGCAAGCCGACGCAGACCCAGAATACGTCCAACTCAGGAGAGAGGTACGTGAAGGGGTAATTAAGCGTTATTAGCTTAAAGATAACTTGTTGTATGCTAGAGGCAACAGGTTGTACATCTCGAAGGCGAGAGGGCTGAGGTGTGAGCTGTTGCGAGAGACTCATGATCCTCAATGGGCAGGACATCCTGGAGGACAAAGGATGATGGCACTCTTGTCCAGGTCATACTATTGGCCAAAAATGGGGGAAGATGTCGAGATGTACGTAAAGACTTGTCTTGTGTGCCAGCTTGACAAGACGGAGAGGAAGAAGGAGGCAGGGCTGCTACAACCCTTGCCTATTCCGAAGAAGCCGTGGTAGTCCATTTCCATGGACTTTGTTTCGGGCTTTCCTAAAGTGGATGGGATGAGCTCAGTGCTAGTTGTCCTCGACTGACTCTTAAAGTTTGCGGTGTTCATACCAACACCACATGCATGTCCAGCAGAGGTAGCAGTTGGACTATTCTACAAGCATGTGGTGAAGCACTTCTGTGTCCTGAAAGACATTGTGAGTGATCGAGATGCTTGATTCACAGGCAGGTTTTGGATAGTACTCTTCAACTCGATGGGTTCAGAGTTGAAGTTCTCTACGGCTAATCACCCACAAATGGATGGCCAAACGGAGTGCATCAATGCCTTGTCGGAAGAATACTTAAGGTATTATGTAATGGCCAACCAGCAGAATTAGTTGGAGCTATTGGACAGAGCCCAATTTTGTTACAACATCCATAAGTCGTTGGCTACAGGAATGAGTCCTGTAGAGCTTGTCATGGGATAGTAGCCTCTCACTCCTCTCGAGTTGACTCAATCGGCAGACCAAGGAAAGTGCCCTGCTGCCTATCACTTCGCCAAGGAGAAGAAGGAGATGATAGAACAAGCTCGGGATAGCTTGTGCAAGGCAGCAAAATGCATGAAGAGATATGCGGATGAATAAAGGCGTTCATTAGAGTTCCAGGTTGGGGACATGGTGTTGCTGAAACTTACTCCACAAATATGAAAGAAAATCAGCAGCAATACTGTACATCATGGGTTGGTACCAAGGTATGACAGCCCCTTCGAAGTGATGAATAAAGTCAGGCAGGTTGCTTATCGGTTGAAGCTACCTGACAGGCTAAAGGTACACCCAACATTCCATGTAAGCTTTCTCAAACCTTTCAACAGGGACTTGCTTGGAGATAGACAACAAGCAAAGAGAGCTCCACCAGTAGTTTGAAAGCAGTTTGACAAGGAGGTCGAGAAGATTATTGCACACCGGACTATGGGGCAAAGCAAGAAGAATTGACGGATTGATTTTCTTGTGAAGTGGAAAGGCAGCAGTGAGGCCGATGCCATGTGGGAGTGGGACTCTACACTATGGCAGTTTGAGAGACAAATCAAGGAATATATGGATTCTACTCCGACGAGGACGTTGGACTCTCCTGGTGGGGGTGGTTTGTCACACCCATTGTGAGTGGTAAGTGCCACCACAATGAGATCATGTAACGGACCTCATGATCTAGGAGGCAATGGAGTGCCTCCAACGTATGTGTGCACGGGCAGCACACATATGAGGAAACAACCAGCTGTGGTCGGTGCCACTACAAGAAGTATCATGCAAGGGAGCGCATGATCATGCGAGACGACAGACTGCCTCCAAGATATGTGTGCATGGGCAGCACACATAGCAGAAAGTGACAGAGTCATGACATGGTCAGATGGAAACCCGAACATCCCAAACAATCATCCAGAGTGAGCAGCGGGACAAGTTGGCTAAAGTAAGCTGTAGGAGCGTGTGAACAGCCTGGACACTTGGCGTCGCATGCTGAAGACACATGGCTGCAGGTTGGAGAATCAGAGCTGCAACTGTCAAGGGACACGTGGCCAGCAAAGAGGCAATTGAGGGCTCATGGGAAAGGTGGTGGCAGCTGGAGGGAGTCAACAAACTGTCAGGATAACATTATGGAGCATGTTCTCCATGACCTCCGACAGTTGAATTGCAGGGAGAACATTGTGAAACATGTTCTCCATGATCTCCAGGAGCGGCTCACAATCAAATATGTGTACTATAAATAGACTAGGGGGTCTATTGAGCTGAGGACACACACAGGTAGAGAGACTTGTAGTGTCACTTCGCATTAAGAGTTGTATTCCTTTTATGTGAGCAATAAAAGGTTGGCAAAGTTGTTGTACTTCTCTTCTCCTCTATACTCTTGTGGGCTTGTGCGAGTTTGGCGGGCTGAGGTGGGCGAACGTTGGTGCCATCATGGGTAAAATTTCAAGGTAGAAGTTTGGCCGGTGTGACAATTACCATCATGACTATCTGCAGCTTTGCGCATCAATTGATCTTTATGAACATTGTAGTCACCTGTGGTTTCACACATCAATGAGTCCTCCATCACCACCATGACCACTCGCTGATTTGCACACACAGCTAGCCTCTGGGCTAGCATTTAGCTAGCTTTCGGGGTTACACTCAACTAATCTTCAAGCTCTCATCCAAGCCAACCTTCAAGCTCTTATTCAGCTAGCCTTTAGGCTTACACACAGCCAACGTTCGGGCTTATAACCAAGCCAACCTTTAGGCTTACATCTAAGTTAGCCTTCAAACTTGCACTCAGCTAGCCTTCAGGCTTGCATTCAATCCAAATTTTGGCTTTGCACTCAGCTAGCCTTTAGGCTCACACTGAAGCTACCCTATGGGCTTGCATTCAGCTAGCCTTCAGGTTTGCATCTAAGCCAGTCTTCAAGTCTGCAATCAACTAGCTCTCAACCTTACACTCAACTAGCTTTTAGACTCACACTTAGTCAGTCTTCAGGCTCGCATCCAAGCTAGCCTTTTGAGTGTACATCTAAGCAAGCCTTTTGGCTTGCATCTCAATCAATCTTCAAGCTCGTATCCAAGCTAGCCTTCAAACTCACACCTAGTCAACATTTAGGCTCACACCTACGCAACTTTTAGGCTCACATCTAAGCCAACCTTTGAGTTCACGCTCAACCAACTTTTAGGCTCATACTTTGCCAACCTTCAAGCTCACATCCAAACTAGCATTCTAGCTTGCACTCTGCCAGCCATGGGGCTTACATTTAGCCAACCTTTGGGTTCACACTTAGCCAACCTTCGAGCTCACACTAAGATAGCCTTTGGGCTCATACCTAATCAGTATTCAAGCTCACATCTCAGCTAGCCTTCAAGCTTACATCCAAGATAGCCTTGGGGCTCGCACTCAAGCCAACCTTTGGACTTGCACTCAGCCAACCTTTGGGCTCGCATTTAAGCTAGCTTTAGAGCTTACACTCAAGTCAGCTTTCAGGCTCATATTCAAACTAGTCTTTGGGCTCATACTTAGCCAGTCTTTGGGCTCATACTTAGCCAACCCTCAGGCTCACACCTCTAAGCTAGTCTTTGTTCTCGCACTTAGCTAGCCCTCGGGCTTGCGCCTCTAAACCAGCCCTTGGGCTCATATATTTAAGGCTAGCCCACAATGTCACCCAAAGTCATTATGATAGCTCGAGGACTCTCAAGTCAAATTGATTAGTATGATGTAACTTAATCACACTGAACTCAACTAGAGCAAATTGATCAAATAGATGGACTAAAATTCAAATTAAACTATACCCGGAATCTAAATTGAGTTAATTTAAACCAAATCAGCCCAGACTCAACTCTAATTGGGTTTAAGTTAGGCTAACTGAAAATAAAGTCCAAGTTCAAATCTAACACAATTTGGGTCAAACTAAACTCAAATGAAATCCTAATTTGGTAAAATCAAATTTAAACTAAAAGTTAAGTGGTTCAAATTGAACCCAAAAGTCAAACCAGAATTAGGCTAAGCCTAAACTAGAACTAAATTGAACCTAAATTAACTTGAACTTAAACCAAAGGCTATTAAGTTGCAAATCTGAACCTAATAAAGGTCCAAAATAAGGTCTAACCCA
This sequence comes from Trichopus zeylanicus subsp. travancoricus, assembly GCA_005019695.1. Lineage (NCBI taxonomy): Eukaryota > Viridiplantae > Streptophyta > Magnoliopsida > Dioscoreales > Dioscoreaceae > Trichopus > Trichopus zeylanicus. Next base: position 145,527 of record RXID01022312.1, read on the forward strand.
ATTCAAATCAAATGTATCAAACTCAAGTCAAAATCAAGTTTTGAATATTGAACTAAATTAGACTCTAGTCGAAATCGATATTTCCCTAACTAGAGTCAACAATCAGTATTTGATAAATGTTCTTTTGAAAATCAGTGCTAGGTTTGGCGAACTGAAGTTGTTATTACAAATTGAATATTCATCATCAATACTAACAATGATTTTGAGAATTGATGTTTTACATGATTCCCCTGATGACCCTCTATGGCTGCGGTAGTCAGTTCATGATAGTGGCTTCTGATTTTATGCTATAAAGCATAAGTGTAAGCCTAATTACCAAAAGGTACTGGAAAGAGGAAAACCAAAGCATATCAATATCATCAGAAAGGAGTTGGTGAATCATAATTTAATCAAGTTTTGAATATCAAATTGAATTAAATTAGACTCAAATTGAAGTTGATTCCTAAATATCAAAATGACTCAAATCAAACTTGATCCAAATCGAGTTTTGGATATCGAATTGAATCAATTTAGACTCAAATCAAAATTTGATTTTTGAATTTTGAATTGAATCCAAATCAAACTTGAACTCGAACTAGATTAGTTTAAATAAAACTAAACTAGGTCAAACTAAGTCCCAATGGGCATGCTAAATCTTTGACAATACTCCACATCTATCAATCATGGGTTATGTTACTATCCTGACCCGAACCAGAGCAAGTTCAAATATAACTAAAGTAGGTTAAACTAAGTCTCGCTGGGTGTACCACAAAAGCCCTTGGTAGCACTCCAATTTTATAAACAATGGGTAATGCTACTTTAAACTAATAAAGTTATCATTTACACCTCATTGACTATAAAAATACTTCAAACTTATAAAGTTATTACTTATGTCTTATTAACTATTGAAATACTTCAAAATCAAATTCATGAAATTATCATTTATGCTTTATTGGTGATAGAAATACTTTAAAACTCATAAATTTATTGCTTATGCCCCATGGGCTATGAAAACACTTCAAACTCAGAGAAGTTATTATTTACATCTCATCAGTTATGGAAACACTTCAAATTCATGAAATTATGACTTATGCCTCATTGGTTATAAAAACACTTCAAATTTACGAAGTTATCACTTATATCTCATTGGCTATAGAAATACTTCAAACTCATAAAATTATTACTTATGCCTCATTAACTATAAAAACACTTCAAAATCAATATTAATGAAGTTATCACTTATCTTTCATTGGTTATGGAAATACTTCAAAACTCATGAAGTTATAATTTATCCCCCAACAGGATATGGAAACACTTCAAACTTTTATCCCTCATCGGCTATGAAAATACTTCAAATTCATGAAATTATCGCTTACACCTCATTTGCTATAGAATACTTTAAATTCATGAAGTTATCACTTATGCTTTATTGACTATAGAAACACTTCAAACTTATGAAGTTATTGCTTATGTCTTATTAGCTATAAAAATATTTCAAAATCAAATTCACAAAGTTATCATCAATATGTTATTGGCTAATGAAAATACTTCAACCCAAATAAAATTATCTCTAACCCATTACTGGCTAACGAAAACACTTCGATTCAAGAAGTTATCACCAATGCACAGACTATTGGAAACACTTCACCTCTCATCTCCTTCCATATCCCACCAAACTATGTCATCAACATCTATCAAGGATCAAGTTAAGACTCTTCCAAGTGAAACTCCCCATGATCTAATACATGGGAGTAGGGTAGTAGCACAAATTAAAGCTTCTTCTCCACTCTTTTATTTTATTTTATTTTTTTATATTTTATTTTATCCCATGCTAAAATTCATTGTGAAGTGAGGGTATACCCTTACTTAATTCACATATCATTTCTCAAAATAAATTGAATGCTTTCTTCTTTCATTTTTGTCTCTATTTTATTAACTAGGTTTCTTACTTTAGAATGTTCTAAATAATTATTAAGATAATTAACAACAGAGTTTGTACATGTTAAAAGTCAATATTCTCACAATACTTGATAGTGCTCTCAACGTAAAACACACTCTGATTTATACATTGGAGGTTGTTCCTCGGGGTCTCCACTACTCCGGGGCTACCAAAATTGATCCCATAGTATTGTTGATTAAGTTTGAGTCATTGCCAACGGCCCTTAACCTGTTATGATGATATTACAGTGAGTCTGAGAGCTGGTATATAGTCCAATAGTTATAAGCCTAAGGATTGGCTTGATTTGGCAAGCTCAAAGGTTACCTCAGATGTTCAGCAGGTTCAAAGTCTGGCTTATAATCCAATAATTGTGAGCTCAAGAGTTAGCTTGATTTGACAGGCTTAAAGATTACTCTAATTCATTTGATGGGGCCGAAGGATGTCCTATAGCCCAATAGTTGAGAGCTTAAGGGCTGGGTTGATTTAGAAGGCTAGAAGGTTAGCCTAAGATATTTGGCGGCCAGAAGGCTATCGTATAGTCCAATAGTTGTAAACCTAATGGTTGACTTGATTTGGTGAGTCCAAAGGTTGGTCTAGGACTTTCAGTGAGCCTAAAGGCTAGCTTATAGTCCAATAGTTGTGAGCTCAAGTGCTAGTTTTTTGGCAATCCTAAAGGCTGGTCTAGAATATTTGGTGGGCTCAAAGCTAGCATATAGTCCAATAGTCACATGTCTGAAGACTGACTTGATTTGGTGGGTCTGAAGGCTAGCAAAAGATATTCGGTGGGGTTGAAGGTTACCCTGTAGTCCAATAGTCATGAGCCTTGGCGCTGATTTGATTTGGTGGGCTCGAAGGTAAGCCTAGGACATTTGAATGGCCAGCTATGGGCCTAGGATTTTTGAGAGGCCTAAAGTTGGCTTATAGTTCATTAGTTGTGAGCTCGAGGGATGACTTGATTTGGTAGGTTCGAATATTGACCTAGGATATTCGACGGATCCAAAGACTAGTCTATAGTATAATAGTTATGAACCCAAGGGTTAGTTTGATTTCACCAGACCTAAAGGCTGGTCTAATATATTTGGCGGACTTAAAGGTTAGCTTATAATCTAGTAGTTACAAGTTCAATGGCTAACTTGATTTGGCAAACTTGAAAGCTAGCTTATGATATTTTGCGAGCTTGAATGCTAACCTATAGTCCAATAGTTGCGAGCGTAAGAGCTGACTTAATTTGTCAAACATGAAGGCTAGTCTAGAATGTTCAACGGGGACGAAGATTGGCCTATACTCCAATAGTTGCTAGCTTGAGGGTGACTTAATTTGGTGGACCAGAAAACTAGTCTACAATATTCGATGGACTCCAAGGTTGGCCTATAGTCTAATAGTCGCAAACCCAAGGGCTAGTTTGAGTTGGCAAACCTAAATGTTAGTCTAGGATGTTTGATAGGCCTGAAAATTGGCTTATAGTTCAATAGTCATGAGATCGAGGGTGGCTTGATTTAATGAGCTCGAAGGTAGGTTGAGAATATTCAACGGATCCGAAAGATGGTCTATAATTCAATAATCTAGAACTCGAATGCTGATTTAATTTGACAGACCCAAAAATTGACGTATAGTCCAATAATTATGAGCCTGAAAGCTAATTTAATTTGTGAGCTCTAGCTTGAAGATTGATAGACCTATATATGCAAATAGATGCTATTTTTTTATTTTTTTTCCTTATTTGTCTTCTTCTTTTTTGGACTTTCCTTTCCTTATGTCTTTTTCCTTTTTTTTAAATTCTTTTTATTTTACTGCTACCAAGTCCCTTTTTTATTTTTCTTTTCTTTCTTTAACTTCTTTTTTCTAAAGCTGGTCCCCTTCCTCTTTAAGCAGACCCTTGCTCCCTCCTTCTGGAGTCCATGGCCGGATCCAGCCATAGAGGGGCAACAGATGGTGGCAACGACATGGAGTAACACACGGGGGGCCACCGATCATAGTGAAGGCTAGCGAGGCAGCAGTCCAACTGCACAGGGAGTGGACGAAGCTCAGGGAGCAGACAAGCGGTGAGCCAGAGTGGGGCCGGAGATCGGGCCGGCGGCGCGGTGGGGCGACAGGGAGCAAGTGTAGTTCGCAGAGCTCCGAGTGCAGGGAGGAGGAGCCTCTAGAGATCGCCGGGGAAAGATCGAAGGGCCACGGGTCGGCCACCTCGTCGCTATGGGACCCCAAGCTGGGGAATTCCCGACCGGCCGAGCGCATGGCTACGAGGCTTAGAGATGTGGGAGCCTGGGGCCGACAGGATGGTACACGTGCTGGCGCTTGGCGGTTGGGTAGAGCGAGCCACGACGAAGTGGGCAACACTCCATGCGGGCATGATAGGGGAGAACTGGGCTATGGTGAGGTCAAAGACTGCGAGGCTGACACTGGCCCATGCGAGTGCAGTGAGGGAGAGGAGCTTTGGCAGCGAGGAGCCCGGTGAGCTGCAAGCCAGAGATCGGGTAGAGGCAGGGTCACGTGGGTGTGGACTGGCGAAAGGTGGCAATTCTGGTAGAGGCAGTGGTCTGTGAGAGGGTTGGCAGGTGCAGAGGTAGGTGCAAGAAACCCTGGTCAGTGCAGACGCAAGGGAGATCTGACGAGGGGGATGGTGAACCTACTCAGCACAGGTTGTGCAGGTGAGGCAGCTGCCATGGCGGCGTGTGAGTGATCCTGATGTGGGATTGGCTCTGGGCAGAGTGGTGGCTGGTGGGTGGAGCACGGCTGTGCGGTCAGCAATGGTGCGGGGTGCGGAGGCTCTACAAGTATAGTTCGGTGTGCCTTGGACTGCAGGTCGCCATTGTTCAGCAAAACAAATGTGGAAGATGGGAGTAACGGTAAATACAACGTGGAAGAAGAAGAACAGAGACGAGTATAAAAAGAGAAAAAGAATCACCTTTTCTTATATCTTTTATGGTTCTATTATTTTTTTTTTTATTAGTAGATGCTTTTGTGTTGGTGTTCTTTTTCTTTGACTTTACGCGTCTCTCCTCTCTCTTTCTCTTTTTATTTTAAAATGTCTCTTCCTCTCTTGCTTCTTTTATATTTGCAGGAATTTAAAATTTTATAGACTCATGGAGATTGGATGGATTTTCATTCCTACCTTCAAATCATGGATATAAATGATGATTTATTATTTCAATTTAGCCATGGATGACATTTGATATGGATAACAATTTGTTTAAACATTATGGTTTCAAATTGTAGTATTTTGTGAAAGTACAAAATATAGAGGGGTTATTTGTAAATTTTTTTTAAAAGTAGATTAAATTATAAATTTATAAATTTCAAAGGCTTTTTCTAAAAAAATTATTTATAAAATTTTAAAATTGTTACGACCATTTTTGAATAAAATTTGGATTTATTTATAAACAAAAATTTTTAAAGACTTATTTGTAAAAAAAATTTGGTCATGAATCTTTTTGTAAAGATTTATTCGGTTCAAGGATCTATTTATAAAATTATTATATTTTTATTTTAGTTTAGGTTTTGGATGGATTCTAAGTTTAATTTTGGTCTAAATATTTGGCTCACTTAGTTTATTTGGGCTAAGTTTAGCTTAAGTATGAATTTCTCAATGATTCGAATTCAAATTTAATCTTAATTTTTAGTCAAATTTGATTGTGATGTAAGACTGAGTGAGACTCATATTTAGGTCATAATTTAGTGACATACAAGTTTTAATTATGATCGTAATTCGATCAATTGTAATCATAGGAAAATTCACCTCAACCAAATTACATCCTCTTCACGAATTCTAATAAGAGTAGAAGTATGAACAATCTTCAAGTAGAAGCCCTTAAGTTAACATTTCAGGAATTGACTATATGGGTTTGAATCATTATGCAAAAAATGAACTTAATTTGCCATGTGATAGTGGTCTTGATTCTCCACATAAAAGCAGGTTTGATAGCCATGCAAAAGTGGATTAAATTTACCACATGAATGTGGGGCTTGGATTGCCATATATATGCGGACTTGATCGCCTCGCAAAATAGACGAGGCTTTCTACATAAGAGTGGACTTAATTTATCATGCAAATACAAATTAATTGCTATGCAAAATAGACTTAATTTGTCACTTAAAGATGGGCTTGATTCACTATATAAATGCGAGCTTGATTGTTATACAAAAGTGGATTGAGTTTTCCATATAAATGTAAACTTGATTGCCACATAAGATGGACATGACTCACCATGCGAAAGTTTGATTTATCATGTAAAAGTAGGTTTGATCACTATGCAAAAGTGAATTTGATTTAATATATAGATGTGAGCTTGATTGTCAGACAAGATGGACTTAATTCACCACGCAAGTGGATTTGATTTATCATGTAAAAACAGGCTTGATTGCTATGCAAAAGTAACTTTGATTTACCATATAGATATGGGTTTAATTGCTATAAAATATGGACTCGATTCACCGCACAAGTGGATTTAATTTACCACATAAAAGTAGACTTGAGCACCATGGAAAAGTAGGTTGAATCTGCCATATGGATGTATGATTGATTACCACGAAAGATGGACTTAGTTCACTATGCAAAATTAAATTTGATTTACCACATAAAAGCAAGCTTGATCACTATGCAAAAGTGGATTGGATTTGCCATATAAATGTGGGATCAATTGCCACACAAGATGGACTTGGTTCATCATGTAAAAGTAGATTTGATTTTGAAAGCATAAAAATAACCTAAGAGGTTGGGGAGGGGGGGTGAATTAGGTTTTTGAGAAACAATGGCACTTTAAATAAAATCAAAACCAATTCAATTCACCAAAATGATTTCAAACAAATCTCAATCAATCACAATTACAATTATGTAAATAGAGTAAAGAAAGTATGCAATACGATGTAATGTGGTTCAAAGACCAACTTCTCCTACTCCATAATCCTTGTCTCGCTCTTGAGAACTTCAACTTTTCACTAGACTGTCACTTTATTGGTGAAGCTAACTTCTTACACTTCCTCTTACACCAACCAACAAGATAAACTCCAATATAGAGATTAAGTATCTCAACTACTCCAAACAACGTTGAAGCAGATTACATGTAGAAATTGAAAAAAAATTATATAAATTAATCTCACACAAAAATCTCTCAAGATTGAGTGAAAGGGTAATAAAAAATTGCTTGAGAATAGCAAGTTTAGAGCAATTTTAAGGCTAGAGAGCTAAAAGGACTTTAATCTCTTTTTTACAAAGCTTAGAAGTTATACAAACTATTTAGAGAAGTCCCTTCAACTCTATTTATAGCTTTAGGGTCAAATCTAGCTATTGGGGGTGAGATCCAGTGGCTAGGTTCGCTCCAACGGTCAAAAAACTAATTGTTAGTCACATACAAAACCTAAACTAGATGAATGGTTTTGGTTTATTAGAACTATCCCACAGCCCAATCAGTCATTTAGTTCCCAGTTGTCATTTGATTCTAATAAATAAATCAGAAATAAAATCCTAGCTAGGTGTCTGGTTCTAAATCTGGTGTTAGGTTCTGGTTCATAAACCAAAACCTGAACCTCCAATCGGATATTCAGTTTTAAATTGGTCATCCAATTCTGCATAGGACTGAAGTTTTAAATCTTTAGTTTGACCCAACTGATCACCTGGTTCAGAAGTGAACATCTAGTTCAGTCAAAAAAGCTTTGCTAAGAGCTTTCTGTAGAACTCTATGTGATAAAAAATTCTAAACAATTCATCTTAAGGCAAATTTTTGACTCAACTAAAAATAAAAGAAAAGCTAAACTTAGTCAATGTTGAGTTCTTAAGTTGCTTTGGCTTTGTCCATGTCATCCACGAATCTTTAAGTTGTTGTAGACACCTTTAAGCCACTTCATTCCATCCTATGATTTCTTCAAGCCATGCTCGTCTATCCACCATTGTGCTTCCTTTTTGTTGAAGCTTTCGAATGTACCCTTCAGAGCTTTGAAGTTATTTGGCTAAACACAACTCAAGTGATTATTAAATATGATTTGTTCATTATCAAAACTAGGAAGGATAATAAATTTACTACATGAAATAGGCTTGAGCATCATGCAAAAGTGAATTGAATTTGCCATAGATGTAGGATTGATTGCTACACAAGATAGACTTGATTCACCATGAAAAAGTAGATTTGATTTGTCACATAAAAGCAAGCTTGATTGCCATGCAAAAGTGGATTGGATTTGCTACATTGAATGAGCTTAATTTGTCATATAAATGTGCAATTAATTAGCCATACAAAATGGGCTTTGCTTTGTCGCATGGAAGTAGAGTTGATTGTCATATAATTATGAGTTGGTTGGAGGTGGAATTCACAAGTTGATCTATCTTGGGTAAAGGATAACTGTCTTTTGGACACGTTTTGTTTAGGTTGGTGAAGTCAACGTACATTCTCCATTTTCCGTTGGACATTTTAATCATTACAACATTTGCTAGCCACTTGGGATAAATGAACCTCTCTAATGAATCTTGCATTGAGGAGTTTATTTACCTCTTCAGTGATGACTCTTTGATTCTTAGGGTGAAATCTCTTTTTGTGCTTGACTAGGTTATGATTTTCTGCCACTGTGAGTTCGTGTTGTGTGATTGAGGGGTCTATACAAAGTAGGTCTTCGCAGGACCATATAAAGACATTTTGGCTGCTCCACAAGAGTTCTCCTAATTTAGTGTGCAAAGGCTCCATGAGATTCACACCGAGCTTCAATGTCCTATTCGCACCCTCATCAACAACAAGGTTCATGAGCTGCTCTATGGGTTCAGCATGTGCCTTTTTTGGCTCGATGGTAGATTTATTAATCTCTACCACCGTGGGACTTTTGCCCTTCTAATTGGAGTTGTTTTTCTAATAAGTTGCCTTAATTTTTTTTAGCAAAGCTTTAGTCATCCCACGCTTCACCTGTACCATGTTTAGTTGGAAATCTTATAATTAAGTAAAAAGTTGAGATTATTGCTTGGTGCTGGTTGAATATTAGACTACCCAATATCACATTGTACGTCAAGCATGTCTAAACCACCACAAACTTTGATTTAATGGTCATGCTCTTGGTGTTTTCCCTGACTATGAGAAGTAGATCGATCCAACTTTTGCTCGGTCTTTATCTAATTGTAAGCTTAAGTGAACATAATATTAACCGAATTTTTCGTATCCACCATGATACATTGTGTAGTGTAGTTGTCTGAGATTGCCGAGATTATTAATGCATCATTATGGGGCTTTGAAATTCTCTCCAAGTCCTTTGTAAAAAATACTATATCTTGATGTTCAGGTTCACAATGTTGCCTCTTCATTTTCTTTGGCTCCTCTTGCTCCCCAATGATGATTCAACATTTACCGATTAATATCGAGACTTCACTTTGAGTTGGTTGGCTTACAAAAATCATATTAAGGTTCCCCTTTACTTGTGGTTATGCAATTCCAAGGTGGGATTCCTTTGCGTAGAGACTCAAGGACAAGGTTCCCGTGCCCTAGACTCTTTAGTTTTTTTTACTTTGATGAACAACTTGCTTGAGGTGCCCTTCTTTACTAAGCCTTTCAATTTTATTTTTAAGGTACCTGCATTCTTCAGTGAAAATAATAATACCTTGATTTGTTGAGATACTTTCGAGTCGTACAAATTAGTAAAGACCTTCGCAGGAAGTCTCGGTGTTCAATTTGAGCAAGAACTTCTGACCTCGAATTATTCAGTGGGGTATAAGCTTGGAACTTGGGTCGATGTTCCTCGGGCCTATACTTCCTATGCTCGGTTCTTTGTTTCTTTGAATCGAGCAGCGTAATGGCTCAAGTCTCTTTCTTCAACCTATTGGCACCCTCAAATTCCTTTTTTGCCAAAATGACCTCTTTAGTATCAATGTGCTCCCAAACTAGTTGGATGGATTCTTCCAAGCTCTTAGGGGGTTGGTGAGCCATTTCATAGGTAACTTGGACTTGCCAAATCCTATTAATCATAGCTCTGAGGGTGATAGAGATATTTAGTTTGATAACCTCAAGTCGAGCTTTGTTAAATTGAGCTAAATACTCCCTTAAAGTTTGCCTTCTTTTTGCTTCAGTGTAAGTAATGTGGAAGTGTCCTTTCGCCGAGGCACCAATGAGAGAAATTATTGTGTGAACCTATTTGCCAAATCACCAAAGGTGATGGAGTACTTCAGGAGTTTAGAGTACCAAGCTTGGGCTGGTCCTGCAATGCCATAGGAAATGCCTTGGACATTATTGAATCCCATGCTCCTTGTAGGATCATGGTATTTCTAAATGTGATAACATGGTCAACTGGATCCTTTGAGCTATCATACACTTTATAGGGGGTTGACAAAACTTTGGCTATACCTATAAATAGGTGATCTCGGGAATTAAGGATGTATCATACCTTATCTATTTTGGGTGAATTGGTGCACCAAACCTTTCCCGAGCTATATGGGATATAGCCTCTCCTTGAGTGCCTTGACTAGCTCTTACTGAGTTTTGGCTTACATGGGTTTAGTATGTAACCTCATTAGCTGGATCATAAGTGGAGTCATGTCCCTCATAACCCCTTGAGGCTTGGTACTAAAGTGAGACTCCCATCGAAGGGTCTTGATGGCCTAAATGATGATGTCCATTGGGCTACAGTTGGCTCATACCCAGTGGGTGGGGCTCATTTTGTTGATTCAGAAATGCACCTTGGATCAAAACCTAGATCAAGACTTGAGGTTGAGCTGAGGCATAGTGAGTTTGGAAATTTTACATCATCTAAGCTTGATTTTCTAGTTGTTGAGCCTATTGACCCTGCATGACTTGCACTTGGGTTTTCAACAGCTGCATTATCTATTGAATTATGACCATTAGTGTTTGGAACTCTTGCTAACTCATCAAGTTGGAAGGAGTTGTTGGCATCTTAGGGATAGTTTGCAAAGGAATTCCCTGAGGTTCTTGTTGCGTGAGTGGACAAACGGCCGAGTTAACTTGGTGGGTTGGTTCAACTAGTTTGCTAGAGTAACAATGTGATTTTGCCGATGTGGGAGCGGTCTGCCCTCCAGTACTAGTTTGTTGACAGAGTCCAATTCACCACTAATTTCAGTTTGGGAGGCTCTTTGAGATCTGATTTGCTAGGTCACGCTTCCATCAAGCTACATAAAGAGAAATCTGTGAAGAAAATTACCAAAAACTCTTTGACGATGGTTGCTCTAATGCTTAAATTAGTCTAGCCTTCAATAATAGAAGTGGTGTAGGGGTTTGGATATTAAACTTTACTTCTCTAATTATTGTACTAGTTATACTGTATCTAAAGATTTAACATATCAAGATCCCATGATTTTAGGTAACCACCCCTGTAGATTTCTCATGATGATAGCTACCAATTCCAGATCCTTCACGTTTGACTTTTGAAAATAGGTGAGGATTAGAACTCAAAATCATTCGGTATTGGCTATGATTCAGTCGAGTCATTTGAAATCAGTCACAACTTAGTTCAACTCTCTTTTAGTGCTCCAAACCTAGGGATGGGTTCATCACTAGCTGAGAACACCGAGCTTATCTTGGTTCAATGCTAAGATAGTTGTTTCCTACTCCTTATTGACTTTGGATTCGGTGAGCTTACCTCGGCCAATAGGCTTAATGGTCCGCTTTTAGTTACCTCGACTAACGACTTTGGTCTTGGTTCACACCTGCCAAGTTTTACTGAACCAATTCTTGTGGTCTAGTGTATCATCAGTTCTATTTAAAATATGCATTTGTGTATATACCATTTTTTGTACATTTTTTTTTCCACATTGATGCTATACTCTTTTTACCAATCTATATAAAGTTCAATGGAGAAGAATTTGAAAGTGCATACAATGCAATGTCAAGTTCTAAATTTGCTTTCTGAGGATTAAGATGCATGAATCCATTCGCTTACTTTCTTTTCATTGAATACCTTGTAGTCTCCCTACTGTTTATTGAGCATTTGACTTAGATAGAAATAGTAATGTTTGAATCCATTTGCTTGTTTTAAAGCTTTCTATGCCTAAAGAATTTCATGAATCCATCTCCATTTTTTTTGGATTCTGTATCTGATAAGCATCACCTTGTGTTCAATGATATAAGCATAGGAAGTCAAGACAATTGCTCTATTACACCAAAAGAAAAATTTTAAAATAAAAAAGATAATGATTGATACTTGACCACAAAGAATATCACTAGAAGTTATACATCTAGAGGGTGGACTTCGTTATACTGAAGCTGAAGTAGATGCTATTATAGATGCCTAGGTTGCTCCTCTCTAGGAGAAAATAGCTAGACTATAGAATGACATCGAGTCTTTAGAGGCTTGTATTGGCAATGGATCCACTACCATCCCTATGGCATATATTTTTATTTAAATAAATTTTTTTCTTTGTTATATATTGTTAAATCGTATGATTATACAAATATATGAAATTAAACAAGTTATGAAGGATACTAACTAACTTGGAACTGAGAGATCAGTACACAGGTGAGTCTAGGAGGAAATCGATCTACTTCTTTGGTATCTCAAGTAATTCATAAAAATCTGATTTAGAATTTATAATTTTATCTCATAGTTATTTTTCATTTTTGTTTTTTTGAAGGGATCAAGGCCAATCGGTGATTCATGGCTACATGAGATGGCAAAACTCAAGAACGAAAGGGCATTAGGGATGCTACAACCATTAGTAATATAATTTTGTATGACTTGTTTCGAAAACGATGTATAAAAATAAGGGTTTTGTTTTCTCTATCTATATTTTTGATTTTTAACTAATCACTTAAAAATTCTAATAATTGTATGAATTCTAACTTTCAATATATATATATGTCTGTGATGAGTTAAAATTTGTGTACTATGATGTGCTGGTTTTGTAAAAACAAAATACATATTTTAAAATTTAGAAAATAGGAAAAAAATCCATATTTTCAATGTTTATACTGTAAACACTGAGAATTTCCCAATATTTATTAGCATTTTCTTATAAAAAATGCCAAAAAATTCTCAACATTTGTCATGTAAATATTAGAAATTATGTTTTTTGCCAACATCTATCAACCACTGTAAGAAACGTAGGGAATAAGTGTTCCTAATATTTTTAAAATGCCAAAAATTTTTCAGACATCTTTTTCCAACATTTCTTTAGCGCCAAAAAAATACCAAAAATTTTTTCTAATGTTTTTGACACTATTGGGGGTGTTTTTAAAATGTCAAAAATATTGTAAAATGTTGTAGTGAGCTCATCTTCAAAATCTTGGTGAAAGTAAATTCTGGTCAATATTTGACACTAAGTGATAGAGAAAAAATCTGACTGTATCAGTGATAGTTAATTGTAGACTTGTGATAAAGAACATAATCAACATGAAATATGCAATCAAACACTTTAGCTGTAGAGAAACTAAGCTTATTTGATATAAAAAAATTGTTCTAATAAGCATGATTTTTGTTCTCTACTGATTAAGATAATAAAAGCATTTTAAGTCTAAGCAAAATGCCAAGCAATATATGTCAATCTAAATGTTTGAGCATGACAGAAAAATACTCCGAAACTGCCGAAGTGCTTTAGATCTTTTAGACTAAAATGTTATTAGTGTAACTTCACAGGCGCTGATTCAAGTAATTTAATTGTTAATATTTATAGAATAAGAGTGAATGCATTGAATTTTTCTGTTTTGGTTTAAATATCACAAAAGATATTACAAGACTAAAGGAAAAGCAAGACCCTCAGATGTCCTTGACACAAATTGCTCAAACTTTCGCCGTCGATCCGCATGATAATTTACTAAACATATCATGTGTTTATGTGTTCTTTGAGATGCTAATATAATTGGATTCCTCCTTGCCTTCTGACAAGTTGGAGGAATCCATTGAGATCTTTGCACCCGAATCTGCAAAAATCTAATGGTGTTGACTGTAATGACATCAGCTAGAAGAGAACTGAATCAAGAATTTGATCCTATTTAGCAGCCTATATATTTTCACTAGACTTGTTTAAGGAGAACCTTGAACATGTTGCATAAAAAGAAGCCTTACAAAGGGAATCCGGTCAAAGGACAAGATGCAATGATCTTCCAATCTTGGACCTTCACTAGAATCTTCGTAGACAAGCCCAGGAACCGAAAATGTTGAAAAGAAAAGTATTTTTGCTCCCATACATGTGGATGCATTCTCCATCATGCATCTAAAAGATCGGAATCATGCCAAAAATGGTATTCTTATAAGATGATAGTGTGCTTGTGGTTTGAACTATTTCAGCAAGATATGATGCAAATGCTGAACATTAAGGAGAAGACAAGAACAAGATTAATTGAAGCGGGATTACATAAAATTGCAGGCTGTTCCTCTTTAGGTTTAGATTCACAGAGAATATCATATTAGTGATTTTTTGATATCCGAGTAACTAAAATGCGATTGGTTTATTATTCGCTACTACATATTGGAGTATTGCGATATTTTAGAATAATTATCAACACTCAAAAAAGCCAATAATACAATTTTGGCATTTTTTTTATGGCATTTTTGAAGTACCGACGAAAATAAAAGTATCACTGTTCCCGATGCTTAAAAAAACGAAAGGAAAATTTTTTTTCACCATTTCTTGTAGTGTTGAAGAAGTGTGGGTGAAAAAAAATTTACTGGCACTTTATTGAAAATGCCAACAAAAGTATGATTTTTGGTGATACATTTTCGGAAGTATTGGAAAACGTCTGACTTTTGGCTTAAAAAGTAGAGAAAAAATTTTGACTTTTGGGGGTGCTTTTCATAAGTGTTGAAAAATATTATAATAAGCGCAAACAAAAATCTAGCTTTTGGCGATTTTTTTAAGAAGTGATAAGAAAAGTTATAAAAATCGTCGACAAAAATATAATTTTTGCCAAAACTTTCAAAAGCATTGGAAAAAGTTATAAAAAATATTGGTAAGGGTCTCTAGGAGCACCGGGAATTGCTAATAGTTAAATTCTTGTTTTCAACTTTGCACGTATCACATTTTTCTACAAAATTATAAGCATCTCAAAAATCTTCTACAAGAAATACAAGAATCAATAATCTTCCATGACTCAAAGGAGATTTCTTTGTCATATTAGATATTGATTTATTGTCACAAATGTGCTATTCAGCAATCTTACACATTGAAATGATATAGAAATTATACAACAATAGGAGTGTAGAGCAGTGAAACAACTCCAGTATCGCCAATGCATTCAAAACATAAATCTACACCTCTATTAGTCATTTGATTAATAACTTACAAATTTTAATAGTTCTTATCAATCCATTTATTATATGTAACTAATTTTCAATAGCAATAAAGAGTGAAATTTCTATTAGACTAGTTAAAATTAAATAAAATAGTGTACTGAGAATAAACTTGTAGAATCATACAACAAAAAGTTTTTGAAAAATTAACAGAATGAAAAACTAGCATTAAAACTTTATGAGTCATAAAATTAATGCTAAAAGAAGATGAGGTAATACATACTAAGATGATATTACAAAATGTTAATAGAAGATCATTTGAGAAAATAGAAGAAACAAATATCGAAGCGCAAATTACAAATCCTAAAATGGACAAATGAGCTTACAAGATCCACACCAAGTGATAATAAAATAAAAATCCTCATACAATCCCTCATCTACAATAGTAAAAAAGGATATAAACAACATTTCACACTTCCAGCAGTAAAAACATTTACATATAACCATATAAAATTTCATGAAATACTTAATGCCATGTTTTGTTCTAGATTGTTGTTGCTTCCCATATACACTATATATAAAAACCATGTAAGACCATGAAACCAAAGAACATACAAAGGATTATTGTTGGAAGATATAAATAACTCAACTGGCAAATGATAAAAGTAACCTAACTTGAGCCTATACCTAAATTTGTCATCTTTCTCCTCAAAGGGCTTCTTTTAGTCTTTTGAGATTCTGCTATCTTTTCACACCTAATAAATCAATCAAACCCTAAAATATTCATGTAGCTCAAGAAAAAGAAATCATGTCTTTTCATGCATCTTATGAGAAGGATTCATACACTATAATAATAGCATGATAGAGACAAAACGTATCATTAAGAAACCAAGAACAAGAAGGGGTTCATTCACAAGGCTTACTAAGCATAAGCTAGTTTTATTCAAAAATCATATGACAAATTTTATTTCATAAAACCTTAAGATCCATCTTTTCTAATTTCATGGCCCCAAGTGAGTTAAAATCTTAGACAAAGTACAAAGTAACAACACAACTTCAATTAATTGTAATCTATATAAAACCTTAAGATCCATCTTTTCAAATTTCACAGTCCCATGGACCTATTTCTTCTATTGTAGTAAAATTTTTGAATGTCGTAACTGAGCATTTTTCATCCCTATTGCATAAGAAATTTGAACAAATTTCAAAACAAAACAACACACAAAAAGCCATATTGATAAATCATCCCCCATAATCAAAACATTAATTCTATAGATAATTTCAAAAAATTGCTAAGAAATCCATACCTATATTCATAATTTTGCATCCACTACACAACATTCAAAATTAAGCACAAATATCAGCTCTAGAAGCCAAATCTATACCAATAAAATCAACCACCAACTACTTCAGCTCCTGTGAACCAGCCCTAAAATTACAAAATTAAGGGGCATAATGGTGGGAAGAAGAAAGGGGCTAATGATGTACCCTAAACCCAAAAATTTGGAACCCAAAGATGAAGAGGGCCAGAGAGAGGAGAGATTCATATAGAAAGAAAAGATATTACCTCAAATTGAAGAAGGTGGAGATGTCGAAAGAGATGGAGGAGATTGGAGGTGAGAGGCTATGGGCAGAGGTAAAAGGGGGCTATTCTAGGTAGAGATGAGTGAGATGGGAAACAATGGCATGAGGTAGAGGCGGAGGAGATGAGAAGTGGTGGCTTGAGGTGGAGGTAGCCAAAGTTGGAGGTTGGAGGAGCAAAGCGATCTCAACATAGGAGCTTCAGCATAGGTTAGAGAAATAGAAATAGGTTCTATATAGGCATATATATAGGCATATATTACGTATAACCTATTGTAGGCATGTTTTAGAAGTGTCTGCAATAAGTGACATTCTTTTAAAATTGCCAGGAATTAGCAACACTTTTGAAAAAACACTAGAATTGTGATACTTTCGACATTGGAAATTATTGATGCTTCTAAAGCACTGGGAAAGCCCCTATTTCTTATATTGATTTTTCTTTTTTATTTTAGAATATATATTTGCTTATATTATTACAATGATCTTGTTGCATCCTCCTGATTTTAGATTAGGTTGAGCTCTACCTTCCTCTCTAGCCAACATGCAACTTACATGTTAAATATTAGGAATTGCCTGCCCAATAATGCCTAGGGAAGGAAGCTTCCATGTTTAAGTCATACATCTTATTTTGTGGATAGGAGTATGAATATAAAGTTGAAAGAATATGGAAAATGAGGACCTAGATTTCAGGGGTAGAAATTGAAGGAGGATGGAGGAGAAGAAAGGTAGGATTTGATCCTTAGGTTGGGTAGATTTGACCTAGATTTCTTGATGAAAATGGAGCAGGTAGAAGAAGGTGATTATCATTTAGGAGACAACCTTCTAAAATGCCACATTTGCCTAGTGAAATGGACTAAACCATCAGAGTAGTCCAAGTGACAATACCCTCGGAGTTATCATGGTTCATCAAAGGTCGATTAGGTTATGTAAGTGTGAGTCTGTCCCTTAGATGATGAAAAAAGAGATTTGATGAATTGACAAGTTTAACCTTGGTCTAAGTAGCCCAATTTAGTTGACCTGATCTTTGGTTCACGTGTATAATTTATCTTGACATATCATTGCCCCACAAGTCTTTTCACAAAGCTTTTGGAGCTTAATAGGGAAGGTGCTTGAGTGTATTTTCATTAACTGTAGGATCTCTATATGCCAAACAAATTTGATTTTCCCTAGTTCAAGACTTAGATTCTTCTCAAGCACCATGCACATGAAATACGAGACCTAAATGACACAAATCTTTTGCAATGATAGCTGTTGGACAAGATTTGAGGCTATCATTATGCCCAGGATCTTGTAGTGTCCCCTCATATTTCGCATAACAATGGGGTGACACCATGGGTCACAAACCTTTAAATTCTCAGGGTACGATTTATCCCACCCTCAATTATGTGTAAATCTTGAGACAATGGTGATTTGATCTAAGTCATTGCCTAAGTCCTCATAAGGGTAGGGGATTGAAGAAATTTACTTTTTTTTTTTACTTGTCTTCCTTAAAGCTTCTATTGTTCTAGCTCTCTGATGATCTTTTGTCATTTCTACAGCTCTCTAATGATGTTTTAGGGTGATCTCAAGTTAGCAATCAACCAGGTAGAGTAAGTCACCATCCCTAAATTTTCTTCCATTTTTGAACATTTTTCTTTGCTTTCCCTATTATTAGTTTTTCTTGCTTTTTCCCTTTCTATTCACAAATATTTGCTCCCATAGGTTTGATCTTGAAAATTTCACACTTTTATCTTGGTTAGTCAGTGAGTTTAAGCTCCAATTAGATAATTATGGTCATTGTGTTCTTCCCCTAACTCTATTATTCAATTTTTAGGTTCTATAGATGAAAGTAGGATCAGGAGCTCAGACTTAGTCTCCTCTAGTAGACACTTGCTGGGGGAGAAATAACTCTCTTATGCATCCTACCGAGGTTCAAGAGCATGTCTTAAGGAGAGATGACAATGGACCCTCAAGAAGCTTAGAGTTTCATTCCAACCTTTGTGTTCAAGGCTCCCAAGATATCAACCCCATTTTAGAGTTGGATGTGGCTCTCTAACTAAACTTTTGAGGGAGAAGAAAGTTGAACTCCTCATCTTGGAGTTAAGTTTCCCAATACACATTAAAGTGGACTAGTTTGGAGACAATAAAGGGTTTGAGAAGCTAAAGAAGCATTTCTACTTCTACTATGATGCATAGTAAATCTAGTAAAAAGTAGGGCTTAGGTTTCCCTCCACTTGCTTCATTGTATTGTCCTTACGGAGTATGAACTCACTCTAGATAGGGTCACCCCAAATATGATGGCTAGCATAGTCAGCTTTTGGATTTTTGCCACCTCTAAGGATGAAGTCCTTGAGCTTGTATATTTAGGGAAGCCTTGAAATTTTGTGTGTTTAATAGTTGTCTAAGAAACTAATGTGTGGTCTGGCAAAAAAATCATTATTATTTTGGGGAAATCCTTCCTTAATCCATTTTTGAAAGAGCATCACATGAGCATATTTTGCATCAATAGCCTAGATTTGCTCACCATGTTAGGGAACCTTGAGAAAAGTGAGGGTAGGCCTAGGATTTCCCATTATAAGTCTAAACTCTTAATACATTGGATCAAATCTATATTAGAAGAAGAGTAAAAGTGTCCAACCTATGTTGACCTTTGGATTTTGATGATGATCAAACTAATACTTTGCAAATTTCTTACGTTGTGAAAAGCATCAGGATTTGCAATGATCATCCAAGCTCATGAAGGATTGAGTTTCAAGATTAAAAGCTTGAAGATAATGACTCAAAAATAAAGAGGATGATAATTTGGAGATAAAGCTTAATGATCAAGTTGGAAGCCCAAAAAATGTTTAAGATAATAAATTAAGTCGGCTCACTAGGTTTAGAATTTTTATTTCTTTTAGTAGAGTTGAAGATTTATTTTTGAAATTATTTATTTAGACCATACATTGTATTAGGTTTTGTAGGAAGCTCTTAACATAGTCTTTTTGACAGAACCGAATGTTAGCTTTGCTTAATAGATGACTAGTTGTATCAGACAAAAGTTTCAAACTTCTAATCCTAAGCTGAACAAGATGATCAGTTGAGGAATCAGACAACTGACAAAAAGGTTTTGCCAATCCTTGTTCACTAGAATTGGATGACCAGTTGGGGAACCGAACAAATGATAGCTTAATAATTAAAACATATGGGAATGATTAATCCACAATTGTATTTAAGATAATTTTTTATCAATATCAAACTTAAGTGTATAAAATAAATAAAAAAGTTGAGAGAGTGAAAATGGGGTGTTGTGAGAATATTAACTTCCAATAGGCGTAAGTCCCTATTATTAACTAACCCAACAATCATCAAGAATTTCAAGAAGTAAGAAACCTAGCTAATAAAATAGAGACACAAAAGAAAATAAGAAAAATACAATATTTGATCAATTTTGAGAAAAGAATATATGGCTTAAGTGAGGGCATACTCTCACTTTAGAATGAATTTAAAAACATGAAAGAACATGAAATGAGAAGGAAAAGGAGGGGAAGGGGAAATGGGGATGAATCTTTAACATGCACTACTACACCACTCCCACATGCTAGACCTTGTGGAGCTTGGCTCAAATGGGCCCTGACTTGATCCTTGGTGAATATTGATAACCTAATTTGGTGATATCATTTGATGGAATATGAAAAGATAAAAAGGGAACAAACTTAAAGTATAGAAGATGGCTTGGAGCATTGACAATTAACTCCTTTTGAGAGTGTTACTGATGGCTTGTCAAATTTAACCAAAAATGTAATTAATAGCTTTAGGCATTTTCATTTAACTTCTTTTGATAACATTACTAATGACTTGTCAGGTTTAGCTTGACACATGGCTGATAGCATTGTGCGTTAGTGATCAACTTCTTTTGATAGTATTACTAATAGCTTGTCAGGTTTAGCTTTTGAAGGGAGTGTTATCAATCTCTTCTAGGGTGGTAAACTTGAAGGGTGCATTATCAATGTCTTATGCGAGTTGATTACCTTAAGGGGAGTGTCATTAATTGCTTATGAGAGTAGCAAACTTGAAGAACGCATTATCAACTACTTCTAGGGATTCATTAGCTTAAGGGGCACATCATCAACTACTTTTGGGGGTTGATTAGCTTGAGGATCATGCCATTAACTGCTACTGAGGGTTGACTAGCTTGACAGATGCATCATCAACTACTTCTGTGGCTTCTGATGGTTGATTAGCTTGAGGAGCGTGTCATCAACTACTTTTGTGGGTTGACTTGGTTAAGGGGTGCATTGTTAACTTCTTCTAGGGGTTGATTAGCTTGAGAGTCACACCATCAACTACTTCTAAGAGTCAAATAGCTTGAAGGGCACATCATTAACAGCTTCTAGGGGTTGACTAGCTTGAAGTGTTCAACTACTTTTGGGAGTTGTTCAACTACTTTTGGGAGTTGATTAGGTTGAGGAGCACATCATCAACTACTTTGGGGGGTTGACTAGCTTGAGGAGCATATCATCAATTGCTTCTAGGGGTTAACTAGCTTGAGGAGTGCATCATTGCTTCTAGGGGTTAACTAGCTTGAGGAGTGCATCATCAACTACTTCTGGGGGTTAACAGTTTGAAGAGTGCATCATCAACTACTTTCAGGAGTTGATTAGCTAGAGAGATGCATCATCAACTACTTATGGGAGTTGAATAGCTTGAGAGGTGCATCATCAACTGATTTTAGGGGTTGATTAGCTTGAGGAGCACACCATGAATTGCTTCTGGGGGTTGACTTGCTTGAGGGGTGCATCATCAACTACTGTTATGGGTTGATTAGTTTGAGGGGCGCGCCATCAACTACTTCTAAAGGTTGACCAGTTTGAATGGTGCATCATCAAATGCTTCTGAGGATTGACTAGCTTAAAGGGTGCATTGTTAATTACTCTTGGGCATTGACTAATTTAAGGAGCACATCATCAATTGCTTCTAGGGGTTGACTCACTTGAGGGGCACGTCATCAACTGCTTCCGAGGGTTGATTAGCTTGAGGAGCTTGTCATCAACTATTTCTGAAGGTTGACTAGCTTAAAGGCATGTTATCAACTAGTTCTAGGGGTTGACTAGCTTGAAGGGTAGCCGACAACTTCGAGTATGTTGTTGATTGACCTCATTTGGACAAGGCATTTTGGCTGACTAATTGAGCTAGTTGAAGCCTACCTTTTATCCTATTTGATTTGAGGGAAGGATTAATGACTGTGGCTTATGCTAATCATCTTTAATTTGGTGGTTGACATCTTTTCCTGGCTTGTTATCAATTAGGCATGAAGTATTGTTGATAGCTTTATTGTTGGCTGAACTTAATTGGATTCCCTACACCCAATGCTGTCCTCATTGCCGTTTGGAGTATGGGATACGGATATCATCAGCCCAATTAAGCTATCTTCTTCTAGAGGTTACCACTTTATACTGGTGATGACTGACTATTTCTCTTTGCAGGCAGAGGCAATCCCATTGGAAGAAGTGAAAGCAGACACTATCGCCCATTTCTTTTGGAAAAATATATTATACCAGTTTGGTGTTCCTCAAGGGATCATCTCTAACAATGGACTGTCCTTCAAAAGCTTCAAAATAGGGTGATTTGTACATCATCATAAGATAGATTGGAGGTATTTATCCATCTATAACGCTAGGACAAATGGCTTTGTTGAGGCATTTAATAAAATCCTATCAAGATACTAAAAAAAGTTGTTGCTAGAAACAAAAGAGACTAACACCAAAAGCTCTTAGAGGCATTATGGGCTTATCGCACCACATATCAAACCCCTACCAAATCAACACTGTGTGCATTGGTATTTGTGACCAAGGCAATCCTACCATTAGTGGTTCAAATTTTCTCTCTAAGGATTACTTTGCAGGAGGAAATCACAAAAAAGAAAAAATGTTTATCTTTGCCTTAATGAGCTAGATTCCTTGAATAAAACAAGACTTATAACTCAACGAAACCTAGAAATGTACCGAGCACAAAAATGAAGGGTCTACAATAAAATGACCTGGCTCAGATCATTCCAAAAGGAGAAAATGGTCTTGATCTCGAGAAGACCCATAACCCCAAATCGAAATAAGAAAGGTAAATTTAAACCCCTAATTGGGAAGGCCCCTATATTATTAAAAGGATATTTGAAAGGAGATCCTATCAACTAATTGATGACAAAGGAGAAAGACTTATGCCACTGATCAACACCCAATTTTTGAAAAGGTATTATGCATGAGCCTTTGTGGTAATGACAACAAAATGAAGATGTTTATGTTTATCTATGACTGGACATCTAGTTTGCTCAAAGGAATACTTGGTCAAATATGCACTTTATGTTTCTCTAGGTAAAACATAAATACAAAACCCCACGTAGTAATCCAAATTCACTCCTGATGACAATTCAAATTAAGCCCATCTTTCCAAATTGGGATATGAGTGTTTGAGGTGATTTTTACTACAATGAAATTTGATTAAAATATGATTAAAATTGAGACTTGTATGTCACTAAATTATGGCTCAAATGTGGGTCTCAATTAAACTTAAATCGTGTTCAAGTTTAATCAGAAATTGAGTTCAATTCGGACCTAAATCATTAGAAATTTTGGGCTCAAGCTAAACCTAATCCAAATGGGCTAATTGGGCTGAATTGTTGGACCAGAATTGGACACAAAATTTATTTAAAATTTGGGCCAAAATGATAAAATATAAAAATTTTACAAATAGACTCCCTACATTAAATAAATATTTATAAATGGGTTCTTGGTTGGATTTTTCTTATAAATAAATTTCTGAAATAAGAATTTTACAAAAAAATATAATGAAATTCTAAAATTAAAAATTAGTCCCAAAAAATTTAGGGTTTGCAAATAAGCCCTTTAGAAGATCGATAATTATGATTTGATTCCTATGAAATACAAAATTTATAAATAAACTCCTCTCAAATTTTTTATTTATAAATAAGCCTTTAGAATTTAAATTTTATAAATAAGTCTCTAAAAATTTTTATTTATAAATAAGTCCAAATTTTATTCAAAAAGAACCCTAAAAATTTTAAAACTTTATAAGCAAGTCTTTTTTTACAAAAAAGACCCCTGAAAATTATAAAATTATAATTTAGTCTAATTTTTTAAAAATGATTGCAAATATTTCTCCTATAATTTTAGTATTTAGGATAAGTATAATTTAAATTTTATCATCCATGACAAATAGGTTTATCCATATCTCTTTACAAGTTTATCCAAATTCTAGATAAGCATATCCATATCCATTTACATCCACATCCATCATTCAAAAATTCAAACAAAGAAGATTTATTCTAGCCTTACTTCTTCTCTTCGAATCCTATATAAACTTGCTGACCTAGAAAAGAAAATCACCAAAGAACAGAGATCATAAAAAAATAGAAACGGATTGGAAGGCCATCATTAAAGAAGTTTATAAAAAAAATCAAAGACTAAAGAGGTGAAATTTTGAACTTAGCTTCATTCCTTTTTTTTTTATCTCTGTCTACTCTCTCTATTTCCGTAAGAGGACCCTGGCTACCCTACTGCTTCCTTGTGAATCCATGTCCATGACTCCTACTACCTTTTCCCCTACTCCTTGAGCTTGACCAATGTGAACCAGGATAGCCACCTACTTACAATCCCGCTTGCCCCAAGTTGCACCTCTGCAACCCAATCTTAGTTTTTGCATCACCTAAACAAGCATACCTACAGGCTCTCCCTGCCCCTCCTCATCATCTTACCCATTGATGGATCTCACCAGGGCTATGTTGGATAGCTCCTGCATCTACTCTCTACTAGGGATTTGCCTTTTCACCTCCATCTCTTAGATCCACACGGTCTTCCAGTGTAAATATGCCACTTGTTGAGGCCAATTGAACTAGATCTAGCTAGATCTGGTCAAACCCAATCATGAGAGAAGGGGCAGATGTGTCCCTCTGCTTCATCACCAGAGGAGAGAGGTCAGATCCAACCAAAATGGAGACCGGGCTTGGTGATATCTAATGAAGAATAGGAGGGACTGAAGCTTGAAGAAGGAGAAAGGTGAAAAAAATATAAAAAAGTACTTACGTAGCCAAAAAGTAAGAAAAAAATCTGGCCAAGAAGAAAAAAAGGAGAAAAGTTTTAAACTTGAAATAGAAGAAGAAAAAATAAAAAATAAAAAAGTAAGTTGTCGTGTAAAAAAAGAGAAAAAAAAAGGAAAATTCAGCAAAAATAACAAAAAAAAGGAGTTTTCAATATCACGGCCACTTGTGGCCCTCAACGATGAAGACAGTGAACTCATGAGCTCACTACCGGTACCCGCGACCCTTGGAAGATGACAATGAAGATAGTGATAGAGATGGTGAATCCATGATCTCACTGCAGTCACTCATGACCCCTCGAGGATGGTGATGAAGATGACAAATCTGTGCCCTCACTGTGGCCACTTGAAACCCCTCGAAGAAAGTGAAACTCTATCACCGCCAGCTAGCCTTTGGGCTTGCATCTAACTACTCTTCGAGCTTGCATTTAGCCAACTTTTGAGCTCACACTTATCTAGCTTTTGGGCTCACACTCAACCAGTCTTCAGACTCACACTTAGCTAGTCTTCAGGCTAGCATCCAACCTAGCCTTTAGGCTCACACCCAGTCAGCCTTGGGCTCATATCCAAGCTAGCCATCAAGCTCACACTTAGCTAATCTTGGGCTTACGTCCTAGATAGCCTATGAGCTCACACTCAGCTAGACTTTGAGCTTACACTTAGTCAGTTTTTAGTCTTGCTTTCAAGCTAGCCTTCAGGCTCATGCCTAAGCAGCCTTCAAGCTTGCACTCAACTAGCATTTAGGCTGGTATTTAGCTAGCCTTCAGGCTTACATCCAGGTCAGACTTTTGGCTCGCACTTAGCTAGATTTCGAGCTCACACTCAGTTAGCCTTTGGGCTCACACTTAGCCAATCATCAAGCTCATACCTAGTCAGTCTTCAAGCTCGCACTCAGCTAGTCTTTAGGCTTGCACTTAGCTAGCCTTGGGCACACATTCAGCTAACCTTCAAGCTCACACTTAGCCAATCTTTGGGCTCACACTCAACTAGACTTTGGGCTCATACTCAGCTAGCCTTTAGGCTCACACTTAACCAACCTTCAAGCTCACATCCAAAGTAGCCTTTGGGCTCACACCTAGCTAGCTTTCAAGCTCACACTCAACCAACATTTGAGCACACACTTAGCCAATGTTCAAGCTTGTGCTTATCTGGCTTTTGAGCTTGCACTTAGCCAACCTTTGGACTCACACCTATCTAGCTTTCAGGCTCCCACTAAGCCAGCCTTAGGCTACACATAGCTAGCCTTCAAGTTTGCAGTTAGCTAGCCTTTGGGCTCGCACCTAGCTAGTCTTCAGGCTCACACTTAACTAGCCTTTAGGCTCATGTCCAAGCCAGTCTTCGGGCTCACACTTAGCCAGCCTTTAGGCTTGCACTTAGCCAGACATCAGGTTGGTGTTCAAGCCAGCTTTCATACTCGCACTTAGCTAGCATATGGGTTTGCAATTAGCTAGCCTTCAGGTTCACACTCAGCCAGCCTTTGAGCTGACACTCAGCTAGCTTTTAGGCACACATCTAAGCTAGCCTTCACGCTATCACCTAACAAGCCTTTGGGCTCGCACTCAATTAGCCTTCAGGCTTGCGAAAGTCTCTGGCCGAATACACTACTGACTGTGTGGCATAACAAAGTGGCAAAGCCACCAACTAATGAAGGCCACAAAATAGGTTGCAAGACCAAATTTTGGATGAATGTCTCTTGTATCATGCATAATTTGATCAAATTTAGTTGGCTCACTCATTAGATTACTCTTATAAAAAAGCTCAGTCCAATAGTTGAAATACACTAGTTTTTGTTTGAAAAGTGTACCACCATCCAATCATAAATTCTAAGGAGAACATATAGAGTGCAACTAAAAATAAAGGCTTATGTGATAATCAATGGAGATATATTCTCATAAAAGCTCCCAAGAATGGGGATCCCAACTAGCTGTCTTATATCCAATAAAGAGATACTAACCTCACCATATGGAGTATGGAAGGTGTTTGTGGCATGGTCCCACATCCTGATCATGCTACACAAAATGTTGAGTCTCTTGTATACTATCTCTTGGATGCTATAACTCCTAGTAAGATGCCAAGGCCTACAAGTTAGTCTAGAAATTTAGATACCACATCATCAACCCACTCTGAGTAATTCGGCAAAATTAGTACTACTCTAACAAGTGGAAAGGGTCATTCCCAAGCAAGTGAGTGATTGTTCAAGATACAAAAATTGAGGATTTCTGAAGACTCTCATTTCCTAAAATGCCCAATGGGTTTTAACATTAAGGGCTTGCCCATTCCATTAGCAAATGGAACCCCTTCTTTGCAAAAGTGAGCAAAAGAGTAGTAATTATCAAGCCACACTTGTCTTTGATGCTCCTAAGCTTGGTGCACAATGACTACTTTGGCATCACTCCCCAATATGGGAAGAAAGTGTCATAAAGCCAAGTTGTCTTCTTTCCTATTTTGATTTTTTTTTTAATCACAAAAGGCTCCATAATACCTTTAGAAGAAGAGAGGGGCAAGAAAACTAAGGGAAAAGGAGAAAGAGAAGCTATTACAAGATAGAAGAATAAAGGGTCTCACATGTCAAACACTTGCAAAAGCAATAAAGAGAAATCAAATTGTCACTATTTTTCACATCCACTCCTCTCGCCAAGAGAATTCACGAAGTGAATTCAAAGGGGAAACTTTATTTATGTGGTTTTTGTAAGCCAAACTCCAACTTCAAGTTTGATAAGAAATAGGGCTGGAATTTGAGCCCAATTTGTGGTGAGTGGGGTCCCATTTGAAGTGAAAAAATCTAAGAAACTTGGGCCGAGGTTGGCATGCATTCGGGAAACCAAACCCTAGAGACTTGGGCTTCCAATCCTCATAGACTAGGTGCAATCTACAAAAATAGAAAGACATCCTCTTCTAATCCATCAAGAATTGATAGGATTTTCAATCAAAGAGATTATGATCTTAGAATCTATCAATCAGAGATTCAAATATGAGGTTTAAGGTAAGAAAATACCCATCAAATTTTAAAATCAAATCAATCAAAGACCTAAATTGAATATCTCCTCAAACCATATAAAGAGGGCTAGAGCACATGAAAAGAAAAAGGAGGGAATTGATAGCCAATTATTGGGAAAAATTTTGCATGAATCAAAGAAGATGTTTTGAAGGAGATCTCATCATCAAGGAGAAGGTCAAGAAAGCACTGTGAAGGAGTCAAGAAAGATGTAAGTCCTTATCTCATCTCCATCCTTTCATTTCTATATTTCTCTTATTCCTCCTTCATCTCTTGCTAGGTCTCGGTGTTCCCATGCTTCTGCTACTACCCCCTCACTCTCCTCTTCCAAGCTTGCAACCACCCCTGGCCTCATCCTCATCAAGCTACAGTTTGTTAGTCTACAAATTGCTCGGTTGTTTTGGTTCTAACGACTAAACCTAGGAGATCAGGCACCCAAACCATTCTACGAATGCCCATCAACACCATAGTCACTCAGTTACCCATGTTCGGATGACTGAACCTAGACAGACCATATGCTTGAGCCTCATAGCAGATGCTTATCCACCACATCAACACCGTGGCCACCCATGGTCTCATGCATAGGTGATCCACCATCACCGCTATGGCCACTTGTGACCCTACCTCTACCATGATATCATCAAGATTAAGTTTCAAAGCCATCAAGAGGACTCTTGAAGATGATGAAGAGATGTCGATGAGGGCTCACTCGAACTTGAATAATAACAGATAAAACTAAAACAACTAAACTCATAAATTGGACTATAGGCTAACCTTTGTACTCAACGAAAGTCTTAAGCAAGCCTTCAGACCTGCCATCCCAAGTCAGCCCTCGGGGTTGCAATTATTGGGCTATAAATTAATCTTTGGCCCATCGAACATTTTATGCTAGACTTTAGGTTTGTCAAATCAAGCCAACCCTTGAACTCCTGACCATTGGACCATAAGCTAGGCTTGGGTCTGTCGAATATCTTAGGCTAGTCTTTGGGCCTGCCAAATCAAGCCAACCTTTGCGCTTGCTATTATTGGACTATAGGTCAACCTTCGGACTTGTTGATTATCATAGGCCCTCCTTTAGGCCCATCGAATCAAGCCAGCCCTTGGGCTTATGACCATTGGATCATAAGTCAGCATTCAGGCCCATGGAAGGTCTGAGACTAGCATTCAAACCTGCTAAATCAAGCCAACCATCAGGCTCACAACTATTGAATTGTAGGCTAGCCTTTAGATCCACCAAATCAAGCTAACCCTTAGGCTCATGTCCATTGGACTATAAGCCAGCCTTCAAGGTTTGTTGAATGTCCCAAGCCATCTTTCAAGCTTGTCGAATCAAGCCAACTCTCGAGCTCATGGCCATTGGACTATAGGCTAGCCTTCGAACTTGCCAAATCAAGCTAGCCCTTATGCTCATTATAATATCATCATGACAGCTTAAAGGCTTTTGATAAATAAGAAAATTGATTTATTGACTCAATAATGTTGAACTCATGCTAATATGGCCAAGACAAATTGACAAAATCAACTCAACTCAAGTAAAGCACCAAATGAACCCAAGTGGACAAGAACAAGTGGATTGAAGCCAGCCCAGATAGGCAAAAAATAAAACCTTAATGAGTCATCCAATTTTGTTAAACTAGAAATAACACTACTTTCAATTGATCAATCGGTATCTGAATCGGTCATCTATTTCAAGCAAAAAATGATGACTTGGATCAAGAAATCAATCCAAATCAAGCCAAGCTTTAATTGATACAAACTCATGGCAATTCCAAATTGAGCCGAATCTATTCAAAAGAAGAACCAAGTTTAAGTTAAACTCTAGCTGAGTCAAAAAAAACCAAATTAAAATGACTTCGAACAGAATTCTGATTGAGTCAAACCATGAGAGTTCAAATTGAGGATCAAATGAGTCGAACAACACTCAAAATTAGCCACACTAAGCTTGACTGAAACACTAAATAGGTCAAGAATCATCCAAGCTAAATCAAATTAAGTTTTAGATGGAACCACATCCAAACTGAGCTAAACCACATCTGAATCAAGTCAAGATGACTTTGAAGCCAAGTTCAAACCCAAACTTGATAGGGTTGAACCAAATCTTGATTAAGCCATGTAAAGTTCAAACCCACACCCAATTGGGTTGAACCAAGCCACAACTAGGTCAACTGAATAATTTCAAGTAAGAACTAAATTAGGTCAAGTAGAGTTACATTTAGTGTGCTACGAAAACCTTTAGCAACACTCCATGTTTATGTCCAATCCCATGAGTAATGGAGGAATGTTAATAACCTGACTTGGGCCAAGACAAGTTTGAACAAGAACTAAAGTAAGTCAAACTTAGTCCCACTGGGAGTAACCTATAGTCTCGTATGCTTAATTTTCATCATTATTTTTGGGCCTAATTAATGAGCTCCACAAACCCCAAAGTATACTTCATATATGACTTTTTTATCTTCTTTGTCCAAGAGACAACATTGAAGTAGTTGATCAAAGGACCTCCTATAAAGGGTGTCATTGATGAGTCAAAAGCACACGACCCTCTTCTTGAGTTGCATTTATGCTACTTATTTTTTGGGAGTTCTCCATTCTTCTTCTTGAGTTGCATTTGTGATACTTATTTTTTGAGAGTTATCCATTCTTGAGGTAGTATATGAATGGTATTCTCTAATTTGTGAATTCCACCATCAATTCAGACCAGTCTTCTCTTGTTTGATACTAAAGACTAAGCTTATCACTTGTCTGCTATAGACTATGATTAAAATTTCCTCTTGGTCGAGATCAACCACTACTTTAGCTAGCTTGGCTAGTGAAGCAGGTTTGGCATTGATGGACCGAGGGACCTTAATTATTTGAACATATGGTATTTGTCCCATGAGTTCTTGAGCCTTTTCATAGTACTTCAGTAGCTCTAGTTTATGGATATTACATTCACCTTCCATTTGACTAATGACCAATTGTGAGTTACCAAAAACTTGCAAGTGAGATATCCCCATATTGAATGTCATTTCTAGTCCTATAATTAAAGCCTCATATTCAACCTTATTGTTTGTACATGATTTTGAGAGGGATTAGGAATATCTTAAAATGCCCCTATTTAGAGTAACAAATATTAGTCTGATGCCTGCTACAGTTTGTGAAAGTTTTGGCTGGTCTGATGGATGATGCTCAATCAAAGTATAGCTTTCAATAGGGTTCTCTTTCCGCAATAAGAAGAATTTTCTCATCAAGGGGTTTGCAAGCTAGAGGTAATTATTTGGCACTGGGTGAGTTATGAGAAAATCAACAAGGGCTTGCTCTTTGACTGCCTTTTGAGGAATGAATTTAATATTGTACTCCATGATAATTAAGGCCCATTTTGCTAACCTTCTAGTGAGTATGAGCCTGATCATCAAGTATTTTATGGGATCAATCTTTGATATTAAAATGACTGATGGGAGAGCATATAATATCCATGCTTCTTAACTATGAATATAAGTGTCAAATAATGCTTTCCAATGGAAGAATAGTTTCTTTCTGCCCCCACTAGCATTCTACTCAAATAGTAGAGTATATTTTCTTTAGTTTCTTTATTATTTTGGGTGGGAAGTGGCCCCAAGGACCCTTCAATTGTGGCCATGTACAGGATCAAGGGACTATTTAACACAGGTGCTGCTAAGACTAGTTGCTTTAAGAGATATTGTTTAATCTCTTCAAAGGCTTGTTAGTATTCTTGTTCCCAAACAAATGTAGTGCCCTTCTTCATTAATCTAGAAAAGTCTTGTATTTTTCAAAGAGGTTTTAGATAAATCTCCTTATATATGCAAGTTGGCCTTTGAATGACGTCAACTATTTCAAATTATTAGGTGGTGAAATGTCGAAGATAGTTTTTGTTGGCTTGTATTAGCAACCTTGAAGGGGGAGGAGAGAGGTTTTAAAAACAAATATGATTTTGAAAAGACCCAAAACCCAATATCATTTACCAAGAGAGATAGCCATAATATCATACAAATATTAATCAATCACAAGTGCTATAAATGTAAATAGAGATAAGGAATGAATTCCCCCATGATTTATGTGGTTTGAAGACCAACCACTCCTACTCCATGATCTTTGTCTTGCTCTTGAGGACTTCAATCACTTCACTAGTGATGTTATTTTTTAAGGTAACGCTAAGCATTTACATCAAACTTCAAACTAGAGTATCACTTCCTTCAGGTGAAATCAAGACCATCGGTTCCTTAGGGTAAAGCCATGCCCATACAAATGATCTTGCTCCCATCGAGAAGATCTACTCCATACCAAAGATTTTGTTCACTCATATTCCAAACAATTAGAAGTGTTTACAAATAGAAAAAGGATAAGAATTTTATAATTTAAGCTCACAACAAAATCCTCTCAAGTTAGGGACAAGAGCAATGAAGATTTCATATGAAATTAATAGTTTATACATTTTTGGGTAGTAGGATTGGGGGGCTTTGATCTCTTCTCTAAAATAGATATGAAGTTGTTAAAACTTATTTAGAGAAGCTCAACAATGTCTATTTATACCTTATAGGTCGAAACTAGCCTTTGGGGGTGAAATCTCATAACTAGCTTCATTCCAATGGTTAAAAAACTAGTCATTAGTCATATAAAAATTATGAATCGAACAACTGCTTGTGACAACTAGATGTCCACTTTAGGTGAGCCCAAATTGGCAGATCCACATAGCTCGTCATCTAGTTACTAAATTGGTCATTCAATTGTGGTAGAAAAACTTTTTTAAAGCTTTCTAACATGATAAATACTCTAAACAAATAATCCCAAAGCCAAATATTCGACTCAGCTAAAATAAATAAAATCTAAACTGATGAGTTTGGAGTCGATTTTGCATGTTAAACATTCTTTGAGCTGCTAACTTGATTTTTTAGCCTCATCTCTAAGTTCTCATCCTCTTTATCTTCAAGCCATCATCTTCAAGCTTTAATCTTGAGACTCGATCCTTTACAAGCTTGGATGATCATTGTAAATTCTAAAGCTTATTACAAATTAAAAACTTATTTAATACTAGTTTGATCATTATCAAAATTTAAAGGTCAATAGCTTTGATCTTTGATGGATCAATTTCAATCCTTTGATGTCTAAAAATGAAGCCAAGGAATTTTCCTAATAATACCCTGAAGGCACATTTCGTAGGGTTCATCTTCATGTTGTATTTTCTAAGGTAGTCAAAAACCACTCTCAAGTCTTAGATGTGATTGTCCTTAGACTTAGATTTGGCTACCAAATCATCTATGCAATATTCCACTAACTGGTGTATGAGGTTATTAAAGATTTGGGTCATAGCCTTTTGGTAAGTGGTGTCAATATTCTTGAGCCCAAAGGGCATCACCATATAGCAGTAAATGCCAATTTGTGTTTGAAAGATCATATACTTTTTATCATTAGGATCTATCTTGATTTGATTGTACCCAGAAAAGCCATCCATAAAGGAGAATAATTTAAAATTGGTTGCATTATTAATCATGATTTTCATTATTAGCAATAGAAAGTCATCTTTGGGACATGCTTTATTCTAGGCCTTGTAGTCCACACAGATGCAAATTTGACCATTTTTCTTCTTAATTGGCACAATACTTACTACCTAGTTTGGGTATTTCTCTTCCTCGAAGAAGTCTACTTCGATCAGTTTCTTTGTTTCTTCTATCATCTTTTATTCAAGGTCAAGTTTCATCTTCCTATGTGCTTGCTTAACAAGTGAAAATTTGGGATTGATAGCCAGCTTGTGAACTATGACTTTGGGATCTAGTCCAAGAATCTCCTTGTAGTTCTATACAAAGCAGTCAATATATTCTTTAAGTATTGATTTGAGTTGATCTTGGCTTTCCTATAAGAGTTTTGTGCTGATAAAGGTTAGAAAAGTTCCTCTTTTGAATCAAGATTGATTTTCATCAGCTCATTGATTGTGGCTTGCCCTCCATCTTCGAGTTCTGGTGGAGCTTCTTATGATTTAAAGATTATGTCTTCAACAAGTGGTTGGTCATGTTGAATGGGACTTGGCAAAAGTTTCTCTTTTGATTTTAAGGTCATTTTGGCTACATCATGCCCTCTTTCTTTAGGTTTTGATGAAGCTTCACTGAGGACTTCTCTTTCTTGTAATGTTATAGGAGAACCATGGCTGGTTCAATGTATATGGCTTGTATGTTAGAAGGCATTAAGGATGATTGGTCAATCTCAATATTGAATAGAGGTTTAATAGTAACTATAAGGCATGTATGGTTACTTGGAGTGATATAGCCCAATCCCTTAGTATTATTATTTCCTTTTCTAGGGATATAAGTGCACCCTTGAGGTGGATCCCATAGATTCTTGAAGAAGTGACTTTTTTCATTATTTGTTGAAGTCTACAGTCAGATTTCTTGATTATTTAGTGAAGCTAGTCAAAAAAATACTTAGGTATGACCACTAGTTAATAGTGACTATCATTCTATCTTTAGTTTTCAAGATTTTGTGTATATTTGGGACATAGGGATTGTCTTGTAGAATAATATCTCATTTTCTCCCTTATATTATGGAGGAATGTATAAGTTTGTTAATTATTCCACGATATTGATGCTCAACTCATCTAATGACTTAAGTAAGTCTTCTAGAATTTTAGTAATGAGGAGAGTGCCTAGGCAGATTCATTAAGTTTCTTCCTCTGAAGATTCTATGTGAGTGTCACTTTTTAAATGAGGAGAGGTAAAGATCAAGCTAGCAATCTTCCTCTTCGCTTGACTAATGGAAGCAGAACCTTTTCACCCTTGGATGATTGTGATTTCTGATGATAGATGGCACACAGCTAAAGTTAGAGCTCTTAAAGTATGAAGAGCCATCAAATTAACTGAGGAGCTTGGATCAATGAGGACACAATTGATTTTGATCCCATCATTGTCCCTCATGACAAATAATGCTTGTTATGGTCTGTTATTCCTAGCAGTAAGTCATCATTTATGAAAGTGATGGTAGGAGTCTAACGCGCATACAAAGCCTCCTTCATTTATTCTTCAATGAAGTGTACTTGATAGTAGGTTGAGTTTTGCAAGACATATACCAACATATCCCTAAAATCCTTTGACATTATTAGGGCATCAAACACACTTCGCATGATACAAATCATTTTGAGATATGCCTCTAGGTTGTACTCTACCTTCTTATGCATAGGTTTAGCTTGCGAAGGCTTGATGCCCTCATTTATCTAAATTTTCTTTTCTTTATTTTTGTCATTGGAGATGTTCCTTTCTCTAGGAATTAGAGCTTCTTTTGGGGGTAGGATCTTTCTGCCCCTGAGTTGTACCTCATTTGCATTTCTCAACCTAATTTTAGCATCTTAAGACCAATAAGGCTTATCCTCAGAATTGCTACCAAGGCTGATTATGTGATAGGTGGCAGTGGATCCCTATCATTAGTTATTAGTTCTTTGAATTCCTTTAGAGGATGTAACTAGCATATAGTCATCCCACTCAATATCAAAATTAGGCACATAAAGCTTCCTTATAGAGAGGTCTTCAAAGACTCTTCAAATGAACCTTTCTGTTTTTTTAGTTGGCATGACTTTTTTTAGGATCTTGTAATCAGGACACTTCTTTCATAGATGTTTGGATTAGCTTAACGTAGGAGTTGAATGAATTCTAGCATTAGCTTGTTTAACCTTCTTCCAATATGTATGCTTCTTCTTTTGGTGCTTGCTAGTATAGGGCCTTCCAAAGCTGTCATAGAGTTGTTCTAACTTAGACATAGAGTCATATTCATCTTTCATGTCTTGTATGTATAATTTCTCTAAAGTTAATAGAGGTCATCCTTCTATAGGCTATAGGATTGGGACTTTACCAAACCTAGCAAGTTAAGCATTTACTGTTGGATTATTTAATGGTGGTTGGGATAGCTACTCATCGGTGTCTACCTCGACCACATGAGTCACCATGCGATAAGAGACAATGGACTCAGATGATTGTCCTTGAGAGTGTTTGTTCTCCCTGACCTATTTTCAAGGTGGGAGGTGTGGATGATGGTTCTGGTTTGAAGGAGGGTTTGTAGGTGATTTCTTCCCACTCCTATAAGGTCTTCTGTATGATTTTATCTTTTCTACTAGCACCTCTTTTGCCTTCTTAATTTCTTCATAGAGCATAGTATCCATATTTGGCATGCTTTCCATGTGGGTAGTCATAGCTTACATGTGTTCATTCAACACTTGCATTTATCCCTTGACAAACTTCATGTTAGTTATGACTATCTTTTTCACAATATCTAACTGTAGTTTAAATATGTTATAATTGTATTCATGGGTGAACCACTCTTTGATATAGTCATCCTAGATGCAGCAATCAGGAAGGCATGTGGGAAATATCCTCAATGAATTTGTTTACTTCTTCATTCCTTGCATTCTAAATTTTGCTATTACTAAAACAATGAGATAACTCCAATGAAAGGCTTGATTGGAAACTCCCAACAATAAAAATGGTAGCGCATGTCATTATTGGAAGATTATCTTTTCCATCCATAGTGTGAGAGCCTTCAAGTAGAGCTCTAAGTTCATCGGGGAGGAATTTTGAGAGTTACCTAATTTCTTTCTCCTTGGACATATTCCTCCAGTGCATTAATATATTCTTGAATGGCTGGTTTCTTGATAGTGTATTCATCTGATTGAACTACCTTCTTCTTCTTGTTTTTGTTCTTTTTCTTTTTGAAGCTTTGAGCAAGCAGGGAGGCTTGCTCTATTGATGCTTTTCTTATCATCATTTTGAACTTTTTAGGGTTCTTTGCCACCTTTTTTAGTTTTTTCAGCCTTTTTAAAATATATATGTGTTGCGGAAAATATCGATGTCCACCACAATTCACAATATAGAGGAAGAACAGAAAAGAGGAAAAGATAGCACACAAGAGATATATGTGGGAAGACGATCTAGAGAATATTGTATTAATGAGGAAGAGAAAAGAGAAGATTACAACGACGGAGACGAAACTCCAATATCACCAACTCTCCCTCTCTTTTTCTATATCTTGAGACCCTTACATCAATGGTGTATTTATAGATGTGGCCTAATGATGTTTGAGTCAAAATAGAAAACTGACTCAAATAAGACTTCTACTAATTTAAGACTTCTAGAAGATAAATCTAGATAAGGATTAGGCCCATTAATATAATTAAGACTATCCGGAAAATCCGGATTCGAGACACCATAAAGCCAACAATCTCCACCTTGGCTCGAATCATCTTATTCTCTGAATTTGAATCTTCAATAGATGTCTTTACCATTACCTCCTGGGATAGGATCAACGACCTTGAATATTGATCAAGTCCAAACAGAGGTTGAACTTATCAATCGGAATCACCTTCGTCAACATATCTGCAGGATTTCTTGAAGTATGAATCTTTTGTAAAGAAATCTCGCCGTCTTCAATAATATCCCGAATAAAATGAAATCAGACATCTATATGCTTTGATCTGGCATGATACATTTGGTTCTTCGCAAGGTGTATGGCGCTCTGACTGTCGCAAAAAATAGGAAGAACATGTTGAGAAAAACCAATTTCACTTGCCAAACCTTTTAGCCATAGGGCTTCTTTGACGGCTTCTGTAGCTGCCATATACTCAAACTCTGTTGTAGATAATGCTACAGTTGACTGTAAGGTACACCTCCAACTAATAGGTCCTCCACAAAGAGTGAAAAGATAACCAGTGAGGGATCGGCGTCGATCAAGGTCTCCAGCATAGTCTGAATCGACATAGCCAATAATTTTGGCCTCTTGCACTGTGTTCCTGTCGAAACATAAACCAATATTAAGAGTACCTTTAATATATCTTAATAGCCATTTCATGGCCTGCCAATGCTCTTTTCCTGGATTTTGCCATGTAACGACTAACAACGCTGACTGCTTGTGCAATATCAGGTCTTGTGCATACCATAGCATACATTAGACTTCCAACAGCACTTGAAAATGGGATGTTCTCCATGTATGCATGCTCTTCATCTGTAGAAGGACATTGTTGAGCTGAAAGCTTGAAGTGAGATGCCAAAGGAGTACTGACGGATTTTGAATTCTGCATGTGAAAACGAGAAATAATCTTCTCGAGATATTTGCTCTGTTTAAGCCATAATTTTCCATGCTTTCGATCTCGATCAATCTCCATACCGAGAATCTTCCTTGCAGCACCTAAATCTTTCATCTCAAATTCCTTTTTCATTTTAAACTTTAAATCATTCAGTAGAGATATGTCTTGAGTAGCGATAAGCATATCATCAACATAAAGAAGCAATATAATAAATGAGTTATTGGCATGCATCTTAAAATAAACACAGCAATCATGTTTGCAGTGGATGAAATCTTGACCCAGCATAAAACTGTCAAACCTTTTATACCATTGCCTTGGAGACTGTTTCAAACCATAAAGTGATTTGTTCAACTTGCAAACAAAATTTTCTTTGCCTTCTTGGATGAACCCTTCAGGCTGTTGCATAAAAATTTGTTCTTCTAATTCTCCATGCAGAAAGGCAGTTTTGACATCAAGCTGTTCTAACTCAAGATTATGAAAAGCAACTAAAGCAAGTAGAAAACGAATAGATGTGTGTTTAACCACAGGAGAGAAAATTTCATTAAAGTCAATACCCTCCTTTTGTGAATACCCTTTTGCAACTAAACGGGCCTTGAATTTAACACCATCTATCTCAGAGAAATCCTCTTTCTTTCGAAATACCCACTTGCAACCAATTGCTCTTTTACCTTTTGGTAATTTCATCAGATCCCAAGTATGGTTCTTTTGAAGAGAATCCATCTCTTCATTCATAGCAACTTGCCACTGAGAAGAATTCTTATCCTGCACTGCTTCTTTATAGGAGGAAGGATCACCATTGTCAGTAACTAAAGCAAAAGCTACCATATCTTCAAAACCATACCTTTCAGGTGGCTTTATTTTTCTTTGAGATCTTCGAAGTGGAGTCTTTTCAGAAACTTGATCCTTAAGAATTTTCTTGAGAGTTGGGCATACCCTGAATATCTTCTTCTGAAGGAACTACGTGCTCCACCTCCACTTGCATTATATCATTGGGATCTTTCTTGAGAGATTTTAGCATACCACTTTCATCAAATACTATGTCTCTCTCAATAATTACATTTGAAATAGTAGGATCCCACAAACGATAGCCTTTGACGCCTTTGGCATAACCCAAGAAAATACACTTTTTGGAACGTGCATCTAACTTATCCTTGACAACATGCACATAAGCAGAGCAACCAAAAATCTTTAAAGAAGAATAATTTGCAGGTTGACCAGTCCATACCTCTTCAGGAGTCTTGCAATTAATGGCTGTTTGAGGAGAGCGATTCACAATGAAGCATGCTGTATTGACTGCTTCTGCCCAAAAATCTTTATCAAGATTAGCTGTACTGAGCATACTACGTGCTTTCTCCAACAAGGTTCTGTTCATCCTTTCAGCCACACACCGTTTTGTTGAGGTTTTCCTGGGATGGTAAAGTGACGCTTGATGCCTTCATCTTCACAGAATTTGAGAAACTCTGTTGATTTGTACTCTCCGCCATTATCACTTCTGAGATATTTGATTTTTCTGCCAGTCCTTTTTTCAACTGAAGTTTTCCACCGTTTGAAAACAGAAAACACCTCGGCTTTGTGATGCAAAAAATAAATCCACACTTTTCTGGAAAAATCATCAATAAAACTGACAAAATAACGAGCACCAGATTTTGATGGAATAGGAGAGCACCACACATCAGAATGAATATAATCAATTAAGCCTTTAGTGCAATGAATACCAGTGTTAAACTTTACCTTGGACTGTTTACCATAGAGACAATGCTCGCAGAAATCCAATTTGCATGAGTTGAGACCTTTCAGTAATTTTCTTTTGTTGAGCTCATTTAAACCTTGCTCACTCATATGACCGAGACGCATATGCCATAATTGAGTCATATCAGAAGAAGAAGAAGAAGAAGAAGACTGAGAAATTGCTGCTCCACCTGCAACGATTTTTCCTACTAACTCATATAAATTTCTATGCTTTAGGCCCTTCATTACTATCAATGAGCCTTTAGCAACCTTAAGAACTCCACCTTCAGCAGAATACTTATAACTAGCAGAATCCATAACACCCAAAGAGATTAAATTCTTTTTCAAATCAGGAACATGTCTGACATCAGTAAGAGTTCTAATAATATTATCAAACATCTTAATTTTGATTGTTCCAATTCCAACAGTTTTGCATGGATTTTTATTACCCATCAAAACTAAACCACCATCATAAGGCGTGTAGTTTTCAAACCAATCCTTATTAGGACACATGTGATAAGAACAACCAGAATCAAGAATCCAAATATCATGGTAACGATCAAAATTAGAACTAATAGAGAGAACGTTACCCAAATTATCATCAGAACTCTCTTCAACAACTGAAACTTGTTCTTTGGCTTGCTCTTTAGATTGAGATTCTCTTTCTTTCTTTGCTTTGAGCTTCCAACAATCTTTAATTGCATGTCCCATCTTCTTACAATATCTGCAGTTTATTTCTTTGGATTTGGATCTAGAACGACCTGTTCTTGATCTTTCTTTGGTACGACCTCTGACAATTAATGCTTCTGAGTGTGACACATCCCCTCCAATCTTTTTCAAATATTCATTAGATAGAAGGGCAGCAGAAATATCATCAAATTTTAAATCCTTTCCATACATGAGAGTAGTTTTAAGATTCTCAAGAGAAGGAGGTAAGGACGATAATAAAATAATTGCCTTGTCTTCATCTTCAATTTTAACATCAATGCTTAACAATTGAGAGACAAGTTTATTGAAAGCATTAAGATGATCAACTATATTCGTACCTTCTGTCATTCGAAAATTGAAAAGCTTCTGCTTTAAATAAACTCGATTTGAGATAGACTTACTCATATACTGTTTCTCCAGCTTTTTCCATAACTCTGAAGGTGATGTTTCATCAAGAAACGGATAGAGTACCTCATCGGTAAGACTGAGGATGATTGTGCTATGTGCGCTGGCCTTTTGGTTTTCCCAGACACTTTCGGTGACAT
Source organism: Trichopus zeylanicus subsp. travancoricus (assembly GCA_005019695.1). NCBI lineage: Eukaryota > Viridiplantae > Streptophyta > Magnoliopsida > Dioscoreales > Dioscoreaceae > Trichopus > Trichopus zeylanicus. Next base: position 186,263 of record RXID01022312.1, read on the forward strand.
CTTCAGGCTTGACGTCCTCCAATGTGTGTCTCAACCCTTGTTGAGTAAGAATTGCACGAACTCTTGCTTGCCAAATAGGAAATCCTTGCTTTCCATTGAATTTCTCTATATCGAACTTCGTAGTAGACATATTGAACCAAGCTCTGATGCCACTTGTTGCGGAAAATATTGATGTCCACCACAATTCACAATATAGAGGAAGAACAGAAAAGAGGAAAAGATAGCACACAAGAGATATATGTGGGAAGACGATCAGAGAATATTGTATTATGAGGAAGAGAAAAGAGAAGATTACAACGACGGAGACGAAACTCCAATATCACCAACTCTCTCTCTCTTTTTCTATATCTTGAGACCCTTACATCAATGGTGTATTTATAGATGTGGCCTAATGATGTTTGAGTCAAAATAGAAGACTGACTCAAATAAGACTTCTACTAATTTAAGACTTCTAGAAGATAAATCTAGATAAGGATTAGGCCCATTAATATAATTAAGACTATCCGGAAAATCCGGATTCGAGACACCATAAAGCCAACATAGATGTTCCATAGGTGCTTCTACTCGGGTGCACATTATACTTCTTCCCCAAAGAAAAATTCAACAAGAAACTCATGTGTCTCAAAAATAGCGATGTGATTGATGTGTTCGGTAGGTGTCTCAAATAAAGCTACCTTCAAGAGGGTCAGCTTACTCTCTTGGTATTGCTTTTCAATCTAATTCTTGAACACATATCAGTCTTCAATAGTATGTCCTAATATTGTGTGGTAGGGAGAATAAATTGGGTGATTCATTTTATTGGTATTGCTTGGCACTTGGATTCTAGTAGTTAGAGGCCTAATTTCAAAGTAACTTGAAAAATTTTACCCACACTCTCTCTTTTAAAAGAATATTTTTTTTCTTAAATCTCTATTGGAAAGGGATAAATAATTGTGTTTTCCCATCTCCCCCAAGAGTTGGTAATTTCTGAGGATTACCTCCATTCATGGCAGGGCTTACAGGTTTTTTCTGCTCATTTACTGTGAATGCTACTCTCACATTTTTAGAGGGCTCCCCATATTTTGTCTTGTTTTTCTCTAGTTTAAAATTTTGTGGACTAGTTAAAGCTAGTGGACTAATCCTTTTCAACATTTTGAATTGTTTGTCTTTGAGGTGATTTTTGCCATAATCAAAATTAAAACTTGTATGCCATTAAATTATGACTTAAGTGTGTATCTAAATTAGATCTAAAATGTAGTCAAATTTAATCGAAAATTAACTTAATTCGGATTTGAATTCTTAAGAAATTCAGGTTCAAAGTAAAGTGGACTGAATGGGCTCTGATATGGGAACCAAAATTGGGCTAAAAAAATTTCATCTAAAATTTGTGTTAAAATGAATAAATATAAGTATTTTATAAATAAGTCCCTAAAATAAATAGATTTCTACAATAAGGTTACTAGCGAAATTTTTTTTTATAAATAGGTCTCTAGGATAAAAATTTTACAAAAAAATTTAATAAAATCTTAAAATTACAAATTAGTTATTACAAAGTTTAGAAGTTATGAATAAACCCATCAAAATTCTATATTCACAAATAAACCCCTAAAATTTTAATTTTTTAAAATAAGTCCCTCAAAAATTTTTATTCATGAAGAAGTTTAAATCTTATTCAAAAAAGACCTTGACAATTTCAGAATTTTATGAATAAATTTTTTTAAAAAAATCTGAAATTTATAAAATTATAATTTTGTCCAAATTTTTTTAAAATAATTATAAATGGACCCCTTATAAATTCAATATCCAAGGTAAGTGTAATTTTTAAAATTATTATTATCTGCAGCAAATAGACACTTATCTAGTCACATCTGTATCTATCCATAACTAATTCAAACAACAAATCATTATCTATGGCCAATTCTCATTCAAATAAAATCTTCATCCAAACAAATTTTTGTCTAAATAAATCTTTATTCAAATAAAATCCTCATCCAAATAAATTCACATCTAAATAAATCCTTATCCAAACAAATTCTCATCTAAATAAATTCTTATCCAAACAAATCCTTATCCAAATAAATTTTTATTCAAATAATCCCTCATCTAAATAAATTCTCATCTAGATAAATCCTTATCTAAATAAATTTTATCCAGATAAATGCTTATCCAAATAAATTCTTATCCAAACAAATCCTAAACTAAGTAAATTTTCATCTAAATAAATTCTTATTTAAATAAATCCTAATCCTCATCTAAAGTAAAATAGAAATAAATTTTAGTCATATCTATCTATCTATATTCAAAATTTAAATGAAAGATCTAATTCACTGTGAGCTATAAAAACTCTGAAAGTCCTAAAAAAATGAGAGGAAAGATCAAATCCTAGAGACCAAGATCTGAGAGTTCTACAAGTTGAAAGAAAAAAATGAGCAACATAATAGTCTAAAGATGAGGGAGTCAAGGAATGAGAAATAAAGGAAGGTGATCTCTTACCTTATTTTCTCTATTTTTTTCTCTTCCGCCTCCCTGTTTTGCTCGTCTCTGTCCTGTAGGTTTTTCTTCATCATTATAGCTCTGATCTTCTATATTTGTCCTTTTGAATGATGTCAGCCTACAATCCATGCTACATTGAACTGCACTCATAGAACCTCGAATCGTACCTTGCCGCAAGTTGCCGCCAGACCTACGTGATCCCACTCTAAGCCGCTATTATTGCCTTCGTCGAACTTGCCTTGTGGCTTCTCTTTACCAGACAAGCCTCGACAACCCACCACATGGCCTTTGCTAGCATAATAGCCCATCTAGCCTCTGCCTCTGATGACCTTTGCCTAGCCTCTGATTGTGTTGCAGCCCATCCAACCTCTGCCTCCGCAACCCACCTGCTTTCTGCACCAACTGCTCACCCCAAGCTCACCTTCGATGCCAGTACCGCACCCATCTGTTCTACTCCACTTCTCCAAACTAGTGCTCCTCCTATGAAGAGGAACCCATGCTAATTGTGCCTCCTGCATGGCTCCTCACATGCCTCGCACCCTTGTCTCACCAGCTGGAGCTCCCTATCACAATTCATCACTGATTGAGGCTAGATTCAAGCACCAAGTTAAGGGTACAAGGGATAGTTAAAGTTGAGAAGAAGGGAAAAGGAGCACAAGAGGTGGGTGAAGAAGAAGAAAGTAAAAAAAAAAGTTTTTAGCTAAAAAAAAGAGAGAGAAAAAATTGGCCATTTAGAAAAAAGAGAAAGAGAAAAGTTGAGATGGTAAAAAAATAATAAAAATAAAAAATTAAGAGAGTGTGAAAAGGAGGCATCATAGGAGAATTAGAGAAAAATCAAAAGGAGGAGGAACATATTTGCCCCACACTTATGGTCACCTGCAGTCTCACTTGTCTTCACTGCATTCACGCCTTAACAACTGTCAACTTCAAGCTCGTGGCCCCCGTGGTCTGCTTGTGCATCAATGGATTCCATCACTATCACAACCACTCACAGTCTTGCATATCCATGAATCATTGGACAAGTCCAATCTTCAAGCCCACCAAAAATAGGTCAATCTTCGGGCCCGTCAATTATAGGCAGCTTTCGGATTTGCCAAAATTAAACCAACTTTCGGACCCATTGACTCTAAGCTAGCCTTCGAGCCAGCTAAAACTATAGGTCAGCCTTTGAGCTCACCACAACCATAGACTAGCCTTTAAGCCCATCGAAACCAAGCCAATCTTCAGGCCTGCCAACTCCAGGCTAGCCTTCGGGCCTGCTGCAACTATAGGCCATTTTTAAGACTCGTCAAAACTAGCCCATCATTCAAGTCACTAAAATTAAGCCAATCTTGGGACTCACTGAAACTAGGCTAGCATTTGGGCCACCGAAATTAAGCCAACCTTCAAGCCTATCAATTATAAGTCAGTTTTCAGTCTTGCCAAAATCAAGTTAGACTTCGAGCCTACCAAAATTATAGGCCAACCTTCGAGCTCGCTAAAACTACAGACTAGTCTTTAGGTCCACATAAATTATAGGATAGCCTTCAAGCCCACCAAAACTATAGGCCAACCTTTGGACCCACCGAAATTATAAGTTAGCTTTTGAGTCCACTGAAATTATAGGCAAACCTATAGGTTAATCGAAATTATAGACTACCCTTTAGGCCCGTTGAAATCAGGCTAACCTTCAGATCCACCAAAACCAGGTCAATCTTTGGACCCATCGAATGCAAGCCAACCTTCAAGCCCACTAAAACCAGGCTAGTCTTCAGGCTTGCTAAAATTAGTTTAGCCTTTGGGCTTGTAGAAACCAAGTCAGCGTTTGGGCTCTCCAAAACCAAGCTAGCCTTCAGGCCCACCAAATATAGGCTAGCCTTTAAGCTAGCTAGAACCAGGCCAACCTTCTGGCTCATTAAAACTATGCCAACCTTTGGGGCTGCTACAACCATAAACCAGTGTTTGGGCCCATCGAAACTATAGGCCAGATTTTGAACCCTTCAAATTAAGCCAACTCTCAGGTTTGCACATTTATGTCAACTTTCAAGCTCACTCATCTCAGCAAGCTCTCTGTCTCACACATCTAAGGTCAACTCATAGGCTTTTCTAAAGTTATCATAATAGCGAAGGACTCTCAAATCAAATTAATTAATAGAAAGTGACTTAATTACATTAAACTTAACTAGAGCAAGTGAATTAGCAAAACTAAATTGACTCAGTTGAACCACTAATGAACCCAAATTGATCAACTAAATGGACTAAAACTCCAATTGAATTGGACCTAAAATTCAAATTAAGTTAAACCAAACAAAATTAGCTTAGATTCAATCCTAATCGGGTTCAAACTGTGTTAACTCAAAAGCAAGTTAAGTTCAGATTAAATCTAATTTGGGTTGAAGTAAACTTGAATCAAACTCTAATTGGGTAAAATCAAGTTTAAACTAAACCCTAATTGGATCAATTCAAACTTAAATTTGATCCAAATCTAGATTGAACCTAAATCAAAACCAGGTTAATCCTAAACCAAAACCAAATTAAACCTAAATCAATTTGAACTTGAACCTAGATCCACTATGGTTCGAACCAAATCCAAAGGGGTCCAACATAGGTCGAATCTGAACCTACTAGTGTGTTGAATAAGGATCCAATAAGAATCCATTAAAAGTTGGATTTAACGTCCATAAAGGATCCATTAAGAACCCAATAAGGGTTGGATCCAAAATTCATTAAAGATCCATTAAGAACCCATTAAGGGTTAGATCCAAAAATCATTAAAGATCCATTAAGAACCCATTAAGGGTCAGATCTAAATCCATTAAAGATCAATTAATAACCCATTAAGAGTCAAATCTAAAATCTATTAAAGATCCATTAAGATCTTATCAAGGGTCGGATCCAAGATCCATTAAGGATCCAATGAGAACTTATCTAGGTTTGGATCCAATATTCATCAAGGATCCAACAAGAACCCGATGAGAGCCCAACACAAGGTCGAACCCAACCCAAATTGAATCAAATCAGAGTTGAGCTTAAATCAAGTTTTGAATAATAAAATGAATCAGCTCAGACTTAAACTAAATCAAATTTGAATATAGATCAAATCAAACTAAGGTAGGCTTGAAGTTGCTTAATCAGTCAGCCATAATGCCTTATTCAAATGAAGTCAACTGATAACATGCCTGAAGTCATTGGCCACACTTCAAAACTAAGCCAACCCAAAAGATTGGCAATACTTTAAATCAAATCAAATTAAGATAACTTTGGACTTGCTTAATCAGTCAGTTTCAATGTCTTGTTCATACAAAGTCAACCAATAATATACTTAAAGCTATCAGCCACACTTCAAAGGTATATCCAACCTCATACATTGGTGATGCTACAAAATTAAAGAAGTTAATTATTAATATACTCAGAGTTGTCGGTCACACTTTAAAGCTATATCCATCCCCATATATTGCTGATGCTACCAAATTTAAAAATTTAATCACCAACATGCTCAAAGCCATTGGTCACACTTTGAAGCTAGTCAACCCAAGAAGCTATTAATAATGCATCTTTCAAGCTAAACCAACCCAAAAGTATTGGTAACGCTCCAAATTTAATAGATAATAGGCCTAAGAGGTTGTCGATTATCAAATCAAACAAAACCAAAGTAGACTTGAACTCACTTAGTCAGTCAGCCAAATGACTTGTTCGAACGAAGTTATCTCCTATCCTTTATTGGCTATAAAAACACTTTCAAAAATAATAAAAGAAGTTATTGCCAACACATTATTGACTATAGAAATACTTCAAACCATGAAGTTAATATCAACACCTTATTGGCTAATAGAAATACTTCAAATCATGAAATTATCACTAAAGCTCAAAGCTAACAAAAACACTTCAAACTAATCCTGACAAGCAATTGGTAGTGTCATCCAATAAAATTATCATCAAAACTCAATGTTATTAGAAACACTTCAAACTTCTCTCATCACCTTCCATGTCCAATGGATGACACCATTAAGTTAAATCATCAACATTCACTAACGATCAAATCAGGATCTACCCAAGTCAGGCTTTGCCCAGTCTAGCACACAAGAATGGTGCAATAGCAAACATCAAGAACTTCCCATTATATTTCTTATTTCATATTCAAATTCATTAAAATGTAAAGTGAATATATGCCCTTGCTTAAGTCATGTGCCTTCCTTTTTTGAAATCAATCAAATAATGCTTTCTTCTTTTCTTTTATGTCTCTATCTTTATTAACTAGGTTCCTTGATTGAGGAGGTTTGTAATGATTGTCAAGGTAATTAACAATAAGAGCTTGTGCCTACTAGAAGTCATATTCTCACAATACCTGATTATGTATTCAAACCACCATATTTTTTATTTACTATTTTGAGATTGCTCTCTGAGGTCTTCACTATCCCAAGTGGTTAATTTCAATCCCACAAATTCTAGCCCATATGGTGGGACTTGACTTCTCCTACAAGTGTGAAAACCTATCTAATATGATAGAGATGTTGATGAGATAGATTACAATTGAAAACTAACCAATTGTATTCCTTCTTGTAGAAGAAAGCATCCAATGACATCAGCGAAGAACTCCTCCATCCCAAAATACACCATCATCCTAGGGATAGGAATGGTTGTGCATCTACCTTAGTCGATGTTGGGGGAGCCGAAAGAGTGTTGAACTAGAATAATATAGTAAGTCGGATACCAAACTATCCCAAAAGCTTAAGCTCATGGGATATGGGCCTTTTTCACTATATATATTGGACCCTATCTATCCAATATCCGATGTGGGACTAATTCATCACACCTGACATTATAACAAGTCGAGGGTCATCATAGAAGTAGCTAAAGTTCAAATTGAGTTTGGAACTATTTATAAAGCTATTCAGTTCGAAAGAGCACCTGCTACCGCATCAATTGAAGTTGCTATCATGCAAGACTAGCCCACTCCTCACTTTCCATCTAGAGGAAAGAGGCCCATTGTCGTCATTCCAAATGAGAAGGGTCAATTTGATGAGAAGTCAAAAGTTGAGCCTAAACTCACAAGAGTGTTAGTTTTCCAGAGGCCCAAAATGAAGTTGAGTCTTTGGCCTTCACTTGACTCCTAACAGGGGGCAACCAAAAGCAAGTCTGGATATGTGCACGAACAAAAAAGAATTCATCTTGACTATTAAAAGCAAAGAAAAAGTTGTTGAAATTTTCAACTAACTTGGAAAGCTCGCCCCTCAAATAAAGACGATCATTAACATTCCCACCCTAACTCTTTCACTCTGTCAAGTTACCTAGAGAAGGATAAAAGTAAGTTAAAGGAGCTATAGTCCTATCTCAAGACTATGGCAAAAGAGCAAATAACTAAGCAAAATGATAAGAGCCACTATAAAGCTACAACCCAATATGAGATTCCTAAAAGAGATATCACCCATATTGTTAGAGATATTTCTCACCATGATTCTAGAAAGGACCATGAGTCCATGACTTAACAAACCAAATGCCAAAAGAAGGCTACAAGAATAAGGCTTACAAATAAGAAGATTTAAGAGGAAAGGGCATTGTGAGCAAATCCTTTCTATCATATTAGAGAGAAGGTGTAACTCCTCCCTCCATAAGCAAACTCCTAAATGAGATAACTCAACTATTGGGTGAAGTTAACCTTGATCCAAAACACACCAAGCCAAGACCTGATCCACAAGATGTTCTAACAAAAGACTTGGTCATAACCGAAACCTCTAATGAGGAAAACAACAAGGGAAAAAGAAAGATGAAGCTCAGAAGAAGGTTATGGAATTGATGAAGATGATGACACAAATGAGACAAAAGTTCAACAAGTTGGAGTAATCTCAATAGTCATCTCGGGAAGCCACAGAAATGGTAGAAGGCACACCCATTATAGGTGAAATCCCTGAAAATTTAGGTCCTTCACAAGCACCTTCTCCACCGGTAAGAGATACCCAATCCCTTATCTAGGAATTCCTACAAATATTGAGCTCCCAATATATATTCAACAACAAGTGCAATGAATGGTGGCTATATAATTGAGACAAGGGAATGTCATGGGTATGATAAATGATGTAGATAAGCCATATCCTAGTCATCACAATTAAATACCATATCCTAAATATTATTCGGTGTCTAAGTTCAAATAATTTAATGGGATCGGTAACCCTAAATAACAGATAACTTATTTTGTGACTCTATGTGGGGACTCAAGTAATAACCCCTCATTGTTACTCCACCAATCTTCAGTAAGCTTAACTGGGGTGACATTTAAGTGGTATGCTAGTTTACAACCAGAGTCTATGCAAACTTGGTTGCAAATGAAAGAAGCTTTTCGAATTAGATTTGAGTAAGTCAACAACAAGGTGACCATTGTAAATCTTTTCTCAACAAAAAAATGTGAAAGTGAATCACTTTTGCAATATGCCACACAGTGGAGAAATCTCAATATTAGGTGCAAACAATGCAAAAGCCAATTCGAAGTTGTAAATCCAGTCCTTAGTAATATAAGGAGAAACTAGATAGCACCCAATCTAAGTGCTTCTTCTATTCATACTTTTCAAGATTTCATTGCACAAGTTAAGAAGTTTGATTGGATTGGTTCCCTAACCTTAGTCAATAAAATCCCAAATTAGAAAAAGATAAGATGAAGTGAGATGAAACTTGATATTGCACAAGCAATTAGTGTTATCAACCACTATATAGTAAAATCAGGAAAGAGCATTGATAAGCTGTGAAGTGATTATTGAGATACATAAAAGGTACTTTTAATGTTGGTCTATATTTCGATAGGAACACAATTCATGAGGCTAAAATTGTTGGCTATGTTAACTCAGACTATGCTAAAAACCTTAATCAATGATGATCCATCACCAATTACCCTTTCACCCTTTGTAGTAGCCCTATTAGTTGGAGGTGTATCTTTCAATCAACTATGACATTGTTACAATAGAGTTTGAGTATATGACGGTTACAAAAGCAATCAAAAAATCTCTATGGGTAAAAGGTTTGGTAAGTGAAATTAGTTTCTTTGGAAGTCTTCTCCCTATTTTTGTGAAATTAGAGCACCATACAACTTGCGAAGAATTAGATGTACCACGCCAAATCAAAACACATAGATATCCGATTTCACTTTATTTAAAACATTATTGAAGATAGCAAGATTTTTTTATAAAAGATCTATACATAAAAAAAAATCCTATAGATATGCTAACAAAGGTGATTCTAATTGACAAGTTCAAGCTCTACTTGGACTTGATTAATGTTCAAGATCATTGATCCTGCCCTATGAGATAATAACAAAGGCATCTGTTGAAGATTCAAAATCAAAGAAGAAGAGGATTCGAGCCAAGGTGGAGATTATTAATTTAGTCATATCTCAAATTTGGATGTTCAGAGAGTTCTAATCAAATTAGGATTCATAGGAGAAAGTGATTTAGTGGTCCTAATATTTCTCTGAACTTATCTCCTATTAGAAGATTTAGATTAGTAGGATAAATTCTTATTTAAATTAATCTCATACTCTAATTCAAATTTAATTAGGACAATCCTATAGATATCCTATTTATCTAAGGATTTTACGTAGTAAGATAAAGAGACATAGATTAAAACTCTCAAAATATCTTATAACGGCAAGACAAATTAGTTGCTTGTGAAAGTTGATGATATTGGAGTTTCGTTTCTGTTATGTAATTTCCTCTTCTTGCTCATTAACAAAATCTCCTCCATATCACTTTCACCCATAGAGTAGATCACAGATCGAACTACATAAATTTCTTATGTTCTATTCATTCTTCTTTCATTTTTCTTATACATTGTGAATTATGGTAGATATTGGTCTTTTGTGCAACAAATCGATATAGTCAGATCACACCTAAAGGGAGATATTATTATGGTGTCAGATATGATAAATTAGTTGCACATCAGATAATTGGACAAATATAATCTAATATATATAGTGAAAAGGCCCATATCCCATCAATTTATGCTTTTGAGATAGTTTGGTATTCATCACATTATATTAACATGATTCGACACTCTTTGAACTCCCTCCAATTAGTATCGAAGTTTCAATTTTGAAGTTGTGCAAACTTTTAAGGCTGAAATTACTATAATGATAAGATTGAGTCGAGTTGTATATTAGCATCTCTTAAAAAATTGAAGATTGAGACTATAATTTATTTGTATGGGTCACATGATGGAATTGATCAAATAAGAGAGTTCTTAATTAAAAGTGTTAAAAAGTGATATGATCAAATCACACATGAAAGGGACAATTGTTATAGTGTCAAATGATGAATTAGTCCTACATCAAATAATTGGACAAATAGAGTCTGATATATATAGTAAAAATACTTATATCCCATTGGTTTAGGTTTTTGGATTGATTTGGCATTCGATCAACTATATTAACCCAGTTCGATATTTTTTTGACTTCTCCGGACAAAGTTTTGTATTATCTAAGCCTGATTTTGTAATTACTAAGTCTATAGATTTTGCATGACTTATACCTAAATCTCAAGTAACTGTGTCATCCATTAGACAACAATGACTAGACCCTGAAACTTGTGTCAGCTTATCAAGTTGGGGGAACATGGCGAGACCTTAGGAATCGTGGGTAGGGGAGCTCCCCAAGGTTGTTGCTATGCTCTGGTTGCTGAATTGACTTGCTAAGCCAACTTGTTGGATGTTGGGGGAGTTCAAGAAGTGTCGAACTGGATTAATATAGTGGATCAAATACCAAACTATCCCAAAAGCTTAAGCTGGTGGGATGTGAGTATTTTCGCTATGTATATTGGACTCTATTTGTCTGATTATTTGATGTGAAACTAATTCATCATTTAATACTATAATAATCTCCCCTTTCATATGTGATCTAACCACATTAATTTTTAATACTTTTAATCAAGAATTTTTTTACTCGACTAGTTTCACTGTATGACTCATATAAATGGATTTTTATCTTAATCTTTGGTTCTTAAGAGAGTCTAACATGTAATTCAATTCATTTACATTATCATAGTAATTTCAGCATTTAAGAGTTTATATAATTTCAAACCTTAAGCTCTAATACTATTTATTGGGGTGAGTCCAAAGAGTAATGAACCAGATCAATATAGTGGTCTGGACACCAACCTATTCCAAAAGCCTAAATCGATAAAATATATGCCTCTTCACTATATATATTACTTTATTTGTCCAATTATTTGATGTGAGACTAATTCATCACTTGACACTATAAAAATCAATTTCATTGGATAAATTATGTAATTTGCTGGTACTAAAGTTATCTGCGAAGCCCCCACCCCCCCCCCCCCCCCCCCCCCCCCAAAAAAAAAAAGTGGATTATTGGATGGCAAGAATGGTTGAAAGATTATCGAAGACCTCCTAAGTCAACAAAGAAAAGAGGTAGAGCAGATCTCAATGGAAGCATTAATGTTGATGGAACCTAGTTCACCGGTTTCGGTTCAAGAGATTTCGAGAGATCTTAATTTGTTAGGTCCCTCTTTTGCTAATATTCAAGAGGAAAAAAAAATTATAAAGTAGACTACTAAGAAGTTTTTTGGCAACAACCGCTTTGACATTCAAGTCAATAGGAATTACTTAAAATATAATAAAAAATTTAGATTGGCATTAGTCCGTTACATCCGAAAGCTTCCTCCTTTTACAGATAAAGGTGATTTGATGGACCTATGATTTCTATCTTGATCTCGCCAAATCTTTCATAATTGATTGCGATGATTCTGAAATCCTCCGAAAATCAATCTTCAGGGATTATTATCTATTAGTTTCAATAAATACTTGACTACTTCCATACATAGGTCGAATCTACCATATTTCTTTTATTGTCTTGGAAGGAGTATTCATTAGGTGAGCAGCTCTCATCACACAGAGTTGAATTGACCTTAGTGATATTTTCTTTGAATGTTGCCTTCGGTTATCTCGATCGGTAATCTCGGTCAATAACTGATATGCAACATGGATTTTAATTCACTTTGAATTTGACTATCTTTAACTCAGTGTATTATCAAGTTCTAATGTTTTTGATATTTTAAAATAATTTATTGATTTTGGAAGCTAATTACTTTACACTTATTTTTTTATGAAAAATAGCACAAACACCAAAATTTACACATGCAATCTAAGTATTTATATATAACACTTGGATTTAGATTTGCTGAATATTTATATTTAGACCCTTGTCTAGTAGTTTTTTTCAATTCTAGTTTTTAATATTTTAGGAAAATTTTTTGAAAAAAAATCTCCTAGTATTTTACCAATTATAAATAGTTAAAGATCAATTATTTTAATATAAGTTTGCAGGTTAAATATTTAAATGCAAACTCTTAGAACATGTTTACATGTGGGTCTTTTTTATATAATTATTAATTTGTATAAATTTTTATTACAACAAATTTCGTTGCTTTTTTTCCAAAAAATAACAAAAGCACCAATAATGTAAATCTTTAGTCGCATATTTACATATAATACTTTACTTTTTTTCACATTTTAATCCTTTACACATAATTTTGGGAGTTTTACATGCAACCCTAAGATTTTTCAAATTTATTTATGCTTTATGTAATTTCAAAAATTACTACAATCTTTTTTTCTAATATTTACATTGAAGGCATAAAAAAATTTGGAGTCCTTCACCCAGTCCTAATCGACCAAATAACTCAAGATCAAATAGACCTAACGAGATAAGAAGGTTGTTAGTAATTGTTTTGAAAAAAGAGAATAATATCTAATTTTTGAAATCGATAGGTCTTCGTTGATAAATATTACAAATTTCAGGGTCGTAGATAACAATCTTTATCACAATTTTCAATGGTTTTATAAGGATATAAATTAAAAAATACTGTCAATAAGAAATAATCCAAGATCCCTTTTGTTTTCCAGCTCCGGAAGGTGCTGTTGCACTCCGATGGCGGCCATGGACACCGACGTCAACATGGTTCCCGCCGGCGAGGGCTCGAGTGCTACCGGCCCGTCGTCGTCCACGGCTACGGCGAAGAAGGCCAAGAGGTTCGAGATCAAGAAGTGGAACGCCGTCGCCCTCTGGGCCTGGGGTATGCCATTCCCGAAACCCTTGAATCCCTCTTCTTCTCGATTAGGGTTTTGAGATCTGATCCCCCTTTTTTCTTGATTTTTGATGCAGATATCGTCGTAGACAACTGCGCGATCTGCAGGAACCACATTATGGACCTCTGTTAGATCTTCGTTCCTTTTTTTTTATTAAATTTGGTTGATTTTTGCTTAACATTTTAACTTTAGGGTTAGGGTTAGGGATTTTGGAGCTCAGTTTTGTTATCTATTTGATTGATTTCTGATTGGTTTGTTTGGATTTATGGTAGGCATTGAGTGCCAGGCTAATCAAGCTAGTGCTACGAGCGAGGAGTGCACTGTAGCTTGGGGTATGGTTCTCCTGACTTCAATTTATCATCTGCCTCTTTGATTGTGTGATGATATGTTCTTCAATTTAGCAATGTTTATGGAATCGTAGGTCTTTGTGTGTGATATTTCATACTTCGATTCATAAGATTTCCAACGAAGTAACTAAATTTGGGCATAATTGTTGGCAAGGATTTCTTGATTTCTACCTTCTTATTGGATTTCATTTTGCTTTAGCTGGTATTTTCAATTTAGTTTGCGGGTATGGTTCTCCTGACTTCAATTTATCATCTGCCTCTTTGATTGTGTGATGATATGTTCTTTAATTTAGCAATGTTAATGGTATGGTAGGTCTTTGTGTGTGATATTTCATATTTTGATTCATAAGATTTCCAACAAAGGAACTAAATTGGGGCATAATTCTTGGCAAGGATTTCTTGATTTCTACCTTCTTATTGAATTTCATATTGCTTTAGCTGGTATTTTCAATTTAGTTTGCAGTGATTTGTGATAATGAGCGCAGTAATGTTTGTAATTACTGAATCTGATCATGGTTTTTATTATTGGTGATTTCTTCTCTCTGCAACTGACCTAAATTATTTTGTTAGTCTCATGTACTATTTCATTGTTGCCTTTGATAAATAGTGGTTTTTTGGATTAAATTGGTGCTTTTGGAGCATTTGCCCTCTTAATTAGGAAATACTTATATTTGACCTTTGATGACACGAATTGATATATTTAGATCCGTTCTAAACCATAAAGATATATAAGTTATCCATTGTAAGGTGAAAAATGAAGAAGTTTATTTACTAATGAACTTTGGGTTTGAGGTTTGTTTGTGTCTAGGGGTTTTTGAATAGCTGGGTGCTTGTCCGTGAAGTTGAATAATTGGCTGTTTTATCAACAAAAATAACTCAGGGTTTATTGAGGGTTTGCCTTATTATTTATCTATTGCTGACATAAGGGCCCGTTCTGGAGAGGAAGATATTACTTCAGTTTCCTAAATGATGTCTGCCAATGTAAAAAAGAAGAATATAAATCCTGCTTATCATTCTCAATTTTTTTTAAGTTTACAGCCAACAACAGCCATCCTATTAACAAATATGTCTATTGATCATATATCAAAATTTTGAGTTCTGAATTGTTTTTATGCCTATAAAATGTATAAATAAGGGAATTGTGTTTACAAATTTAATTCTTTCTCTTTTTCTTTTAACTATGTACCCTTTTGGAATAAAAAAAGTCAACTATAATCGTAGAGAATAATTGTCAAGGACTGGCAGTTTGTTTGAATTGTTATCTAAGCGAAGAACCTTCTTGGATAATATGTCTGAATGTCCCTTTTTGTATGGTCTTGAGGTTAACACTCCCAGGTTTCTAGCATATTTACCGATTTGTTGTTTATATGACAATCGTGCAGGCAGATGAAAGCAATTCTAGTTCTAGGGCAGCTAACTTCATAAATTTTGACAACATTGTTGGAACAAGTATTTTGATTAGCCCTTTTTTTTTCCTTTACCGCATGCTACAATCAATCATGAAGTGGTTTCTGAATTAAAAAGCAAGACTTCTCTTACTCTGATATTCCATCTCCATTTGAATCTGAGTAGCAACTCTGAACATTTCTTTTGGCATCCAAGCACATTTCTAGTTCTGAAATTATGCCCATCTCTCACTTGATAGATGATCTATCACGTAAAATGCCTGATCTTTTTATTCAAAACTCTCATTCTTTTTAAAAACTATCCTGCTTTCTAACTTATACAGTATACTTTCATATAATAGGAACATTTAGGGCCCACATGCAAGTTCTTGTTGCAAAATGTTTTTTGGTATCCATCTGTCATTGAACCAAACGTTGTCAATTTTTCAAAAGTGAACTTCAATATCAACAATATCAACTCTATTAGACATTTCATTTGCCAATTTTATCAGAATTAAACCAATTTTGTGATTGTCTCTTTTAATTGATTGTGATTGTCATCAGGACCACGTATTTCTGAGTTAATGGACCGAGATAATATTAGTTTATTTGCATATTTCAAATTTTATTTTTTTCATACTCCACATTCTATTCTTTTTTTCATACCCGCAAGTTAACATGTCTAATGTTCTCCTGTTTAACTGCACCAGTTTCGTGACTGACCGATTTTTTGTTAAAATAGGTGTCTGCAATCATGCCTTCCACTTCCACTGCATCAGCCGCTGGCTCAAAACTCGCCAAGTCTGCCCGCTTGGTAATGAAATCAAAGTTTATTTTCTTTCTGATCACTTGCTTTGTTTTATGGATTGTCAATATTAATTAATTTTTCATCATATCACCTTATTACGCAGATAACAGCGAGTGGGAGTTTCAGAAGTATGGTCACTAGAGCGATAGGGTCAACTGGGCAACATGGATCAGTTCCATTTCTTGCATTTTAGTGTTGTGCTTGTATGCTTAGTTTTAGGTCTACTATTGTCTCTTTCCATTTGAGTGTGAAGACATCTCCTTAAACATCTGGTCATGGCTGTAAAAAGCTTTACTTTCAATCTTGGCTATTACTGCTTCTACAGTAATTAATTTTCATATTTTGGAGCGATAATTTCTGGCTTGCCCAGATTTGCTAAATGTGATTGTTTGTGCAGCATGGGCTTGCTATTTATTCCAGTTGTTCTATAGGTGTAGTTAACAGAAAACCTCTTGGATGAGAGCTGGGTGGATTTAAACTGTGGCCAAATTTTACAGGTATGATAATGTGAAAGTTTAGTAGTATCAAATCATATTTTTATATTACACGCTATGTATTGGCTTGGTATTTTGTACTCACCTCATATTTGGGATGTGGGTTATCTGGTATTCCGTTGTGCCTGCCTTGTGCTTTTGTCATAGCACTTGAGCATATTCTAGGGAGACTGTTTTCTTTGTAGCAATGTAAACCGCGTTGGCCGATGGCCATTGCTCGTTTGGGAGGGTTCCAACTTCTTCAAGCTGCCAATTTGCAATGGACGAGACTACTTGGAAGAGAGTCGGGCTTCAATTTAACTACATTCTACCAAAAAAAAAAAAAAAACAAAAAAAAAAAGCCTTGTTTTGCAAAGACATGCCCTTAACCGATCGTTTCAGCTTCTTAATTAGTGGTGCATTTTGTTTCCCAAATAAATTAGGATTAAGTGATTTATCTGTACGTAACATAAATCTAAATAAGCTAAAATCAAGGACTAAGTGATAAATAAATAAAAATTAGAGGGCATATTTGTAAAGCTGCGAGGGAGCCTCCATCAGTTGATCTGGTTTCTACTGACTTTGCGGCCTGCGAGGGAGTCGAGTTGGATGCAAAATTCCAAATGCTTACTTATCCGCGTCACAAAATCTGTAGAAGGAGACTTGCCCAAGAAAACAAAGAACAAAAAACAATCTAGAAACAGAACATCGAAAAGCATACGACTGCTCTGCTCTTCCCTTTCATTCCCACTCTCAAAATTAAGCGGCTTCTGCTTCTTCTTGCGGCCTTCTGGAATCACTGCCGGATATTTGGGGTTTCCTTCAATTGATTTCCATAGTTTCTACATCCAAAAATAATTTTTAGATCATTTCATCACCATAGTTTCTCCTCGAACGCTCCAATTTTGATCGAAATTTAAAATTTATAAAAATGGATTGGCTTTTTTAGCAATTAAATTAATATATATATCCTAAATTTTAAGATCAATCGAATGAATATATTTCCAAATTGGCTCTTTTCAATTTGACTAATACACTCAAAAGATAATCTTGGTCTCTGTCTATTTCTACTAATCGTTATCTACCGTTTTGAATTATGAATTTGATGATTGTAATGACTGCCGCTGATGATTGAAGTTAGTAGCAAATTACAATAGAATTTTAACTACATGTCTTTCTTAAAATCACAACTAATTTTTTAAAATGTGAGGTGGTAAAAATTTTTTAGTAGTACCATATATTTCAACTCTAATTCACAATCTCAATTAGTTAATTAATATTTTCTTACAATTATCCCCGAACCGAACGCTGTGCCGAAACCGAAACAGAAACCAAAACCGTTGACTATGTCTTTTCCGGAACCCGAGCGAGAAACCGACTCTGACCTTCTAGACTCTGATCCCGCGTCACCAACCACGTGTCCACGAAATCAGTCTTCCGTTTTTATTTAGAATTTAAAAAATCACTGATCGAATATCACGTTCGAGGATCACAAGACCCTTTCAAGCTGGAACCTTCTGTGGCGACTCCAATCACATTAAAATCCAAATCCACCGTCCACACTGCCTCCAGATTCGCTATCCCCACCCATTTCCCTAATCCAACGGCGGACGACGCACATCCAGGAGATCAGCAAATACATCCCCTTCTGCCCGTTATAAACCCGCGTCTATCTCCCCAAAAATCCCGAAAAACCAAACCCTAGAAATCGAAGCAAAGCAGCAATGGAGCAGCGCGGTGACTCGCCACAGTGGATCTCTGCCGCCTCCGGCGAAGTCTCCGACTTCGACTTCGCGTTCGCGGCTCGGGATCCGGACACCTCCGGTCCCGTCTTCCCCCTCTTCGGCCGCCCGCTGTCCCCGTCAGCGATGATCTCCAAGTTCGCGATCGAGAACTGCGAAGCCGGCGCGGTGTCGGGATCTTCGTCGGACTCCGACGAGCTCGAGGGCCTCACGGAGGGCACCTACTGTATGTGGTCGCCGGAGCAGCGGCAGTCGCGGAGGCGGAGTGCATCAGCGAGCGGATCCGGGCGGTGGAAGTTGGTGAAGGATCTCATTGCGAGGCGGAGCCGGAGCGATGGGAGCGGCAGATTGCTGTTTCTGGCGCCTCCGCCGCTGCCGGAGAAGAAGGGGAAGGTGGACAAGAAGGGGAGCAGAGAGCGTAACGTTACCGCGATGGATATGGTCACCGCGCACAGGGTTTTTTATGGGAAGAAGAGTGAGCGGAGGACGTTCTTGCCCTACCGGACCGAGTTGGTCGGTTTTTTTTGGTAATGCCGCGAACCGGAACCGAAAGCAGTTCTAGAATGTTCCCATTTTGGCCTTTTTTTTTTTTTTTTTTCCTTCCTCTCCTCGTACGTACATGCAATCTAAAAATTACTGTGAAAATTAATATTGATTTTAGTTAAGAAAGTTATTTTGATTTTACTTTGTTGAAAAAAATTTTAACAGAATTTACGAGAAATTATTTGATGTGCTTATTTTCTGAAATTTATTTTGATTTTACTTTTCTATTATTTGCTAAAAGCTCTTTTCTTAATGTGGTTATTGTTATACGATGGGTTTATTAAAATTTTTTGTTTTTTTATGAAAAAGAGCACATCAAGTTATTAGTGGACAATTTTTTTAAAAAAAATTAATTCACGATATACGCAGAAAGAAGAAATTAGAAAGAAATTCTTTTATTTCTCTTCGAAAGAAATGTCAGGCAACATCACATCAGCAATTTCGTGCTACATAATTAAATAATAAAAAAATATCTTTTTTCGGGTTCAAAATTCATCAATGCCGATGTGGCATAAATTATAGTGTGAACTATGCTAGCTCACTTTGTAGCCTCCGATTTTACAATTAATTTTGGGTTTTTTACATTTTTTTCTGAAATCCTTTTTTTATCATATATACCTTCTTATATTTTTAAAATTAAATATTTTTCTTATATTCTTGGATTTTCTGAGGTGTATGTAAAAAAATTTTTAGTCATCTCAAATTAAACTACATTTGTGAAAAATCACTTACCTTTTATTTTTTTAATTATATTTAATCTATTAACTTCTTATATACCACATCTTTAAAGTGATTACCCAAATCTGGCAATATTTTACATCTCCCATTCTATGAAATTCTTTCATTTTTCATTCTATCAATCTCCTCTCATTACAATGTTGGAGGAGTTAATAAGTAGATCTAATCAATATATGACTAAATAAAATAAAAGACAAAATAAATTTTCACAAATATAAGTAATAAAAAAATTTGTTGAATATAAAATGTGGTAGAAATATGTAATTTTGAAAAATACAAAGAGGCATATGTAATTAGGGAAAATTTCAGGAGGTATATGCAAAAGACCCTTAAATATTTTTGACGTATAGATCAGTAAATAAAAATATTCCAAAATATTTTTGCACCCATATTTGCAATTAAATTTGTACTAAAAATTTTACTCACATCCAAATTCAATCATATGAATTAAGTTCATCCAACTAGTTAATTGCAACTTTTCATAATCTCCGAGTATAAACTAGACGGAGCTTTATTTTTTAACAAAATTATCCAAAAATCCTAAAATTTTTGAAAATTCCTTATCAGTCCATCAAATTTTTGAAATTCTTCTTCAGTCCTGAGAATTCTTGAAATTTAGAATCAACTCACACAACTATGTTAATGAAGCTATGAGTTTATCACTGTTTACAAATACTTTATATATGAATACTAAAAGTGTTTGGGTATTTATATACGAGATAAAATATTTATATATAAAGTAAATTTTTATATATAAAATAAAGTGTTTGTATACAATTATAAGCTCACATCTTTATTAACAAAGTTAATTGGTTCAAAAATTGATTTTAAACTTCAAAAATTTTCAAGAATTAAAAAGAAATTTCCAAAATATGAGCGGTAGATCAAAATTTTCAAAAAATTCAAGGATTTTTTGATGATTTTTCCATTTTTATTTTTAAGTATTTACGAAACCACAAGCAATTTTCTAAAAATAGAATTCTTATGATTTCTATCATCTCCTCTCACCTGGTAGCATACATAGATTAGATATGATAAGTTCCAGATTTCCTTTTCATCAACATAAAAATGACTTAAAGAAACAACAATACAAGTCTGGTCGGTCACAGCTCGTACACGACCAAGCCAGAATGAAAACTACAGTCCACACTTTCTTGTGTGAAAATAAATAAAAAAAAAACAAAAAGCTTAGTTTTAGCAAACTGCAATTTTTTATTAGATTCTTTACACATTTTTCTCCAGAATTATTATTGCAGTTTTAGCTGTTGGTATAACACATTATTGTATAGCTTTACCATGAAGCTTTCCTCTTCATCTATAAAAAGAGAAAGCAAGATCAACCACAACCTGATCTCAGCTTGCATCCACCTCTTGTATTTCAGAGTGGCTAGCATTCACAACTGCAGAACTAGAGCTCCCCCCTTCTCCAAGTGAACCAACCCCTCTCACCACTCCATTTTCCCAATCCTGGGAGTGCCCAGCCAATTGCTTGTAACCAGATTGTTGTATCTGAACTGCTGCTTTCGGTTGTTGGACCACTGCTGCGGTTTCTGGATTTGCAAAGACCAATGGCTGAGGTAGGACCCAACCCCCTTGGCTCGGAGTCCCATAAGAGCTCACCTGCTGTAGTTCCTCTGCTTTAGGTTCTGAGTTCTGCTCCTGTATTTCAGATTGGCACACATCCAGAACTGGAGAACTCGAATCAGTCTCTCTCGCCGCTACATTTCCTCCATCCTCGGAATGTGCCACCAGGTGCTCATTAACCAAGTGTTGTTTATGACCTGATGCATTCGGTTGACCAATGGTTGGTGTCATGATTGCTGGTGGCTGAGCTGGAACCCATCCCCGCTGGCTGGGAGTCCCATTGGAGCTCATCAGCCATTGTGTCTCTGCCTTGATTTCTGACTTCTTTTCAGGTATTTCTGAATGGCTCACAGTCACAACTGCAGAACTGGAATTCTCCACTTCCCCAACTGAAGCTCTCTCTCTCCCCACGCCATTTTCTCCATCCTCTGAATGTGGTGCCAACTGCTTGTCAACCAACTGTTGTGTTTGAACTGATGGTTTGGGCTGTCGAATAGCTGCAGCTGCTTCTGGCATCACAACTGCAGGTGGCTGAGGTGGGACCCATCCACGTTGGCTGGACCGTCTGCTGACTTCGATACCATAGGAGTTCATGCGCCGTGTTTCCTCCACTTCAGGTTCAATTTCCGAGATCTTTACAGCCTTCTTTGCCCACCAAGGCTCTGAAGCATCATGCATAGTCCCATTCAACTGGGAAGAATGGCCATTCTCTTGGAGGTCAGAACCAGAAATATCACCATTCATTTGGAATTGATGCCCATAGTTTGGTCTTTGCTGAGCCTGCTGAGGGATTTCCCATGGCTGTTGGACAAGAAGTTAAACATAAATCATTTATTTTAAAATATGAAATTATGATTTTTGATTTGCCAACAATTTGCTATCAAAGCCTTCCAAAAGTCCGTTAAATCCACATTAGAAGTTCAAGTGTAAAATGGAGAAATTGTACCCCCATTCATCACATAAAGTTGGATAAAGAAGTTAAAAACCAAAACTCACATGGATTAGAGGACAGTGCCAAGCAGAAACAGATCTCACAACAAGAAGATCAATAGATGACAAGGAGGCCGAGAAGTAATCCATAAAAAAGTAGTTATTAAAAAGTCTTAACGAAAATCTTCAACTTAAAGGATAGGTAGTATCCATTAATGTCCTTTCAAAGATATCACGAGTCTTATAGAGCGCATTGTGTGAATGCCTCGAGGAGCATTTGGTTTAGGATGATCTCATTTTTTAGTTAAACTAGTTAATTTTAATTTGAAATAGAATTGAACTAGAGACCCTATTCCAAATCGAGATCATCTCACTTTTTGGTCCCAAACCAAATGGTCCATTATTTTCTTAAGATTAGTTCTTTCAACCACAACCAATGCATCAAAAAAGCAATAATAGGTAATGACCTCAAAATATTTGGGAAAAACAATTTTAAAAAAACCAGAATCATTACAGGCGCTCTTCCATCACTCACTATAACTAAAATCATTATATGAACATCACAAGGCCTTTAATTCTGTATGAGAACATGTGTACTCCAACATAAACTGAAAAGAAAACCAATTAAAACAAAATATTACAGACCTTGGGTCTCCATGCTACAAGGGGTTTTGATGGTTGCTGATCAGGAATTGGAGGCATGT
Source organism: Trichopus zeylanicus subsp. travancoricus (assembly GCA_005019695.1). Taxonomy (NCBI): domain Eukaryota; kingdom Viridiplantae; phylum Streptophyta; class Magnoliopsida; order Dioscoreales; family Dioscoreaceae; genus Trichopus; species Trichopus zeylanicus. The sequence goes on from RXID01022312.1 coordinate 209,053, forward strand.
CATTGATTTCCTACACATTAGCATTGAAAACCAACAGACAATATAAAGACATGATCAAACCAGAGTAAGAAACCATAATCCAAGGAAAGGCAGAGGGAGGAAGCAGTATTACCTTGATCCTAGGAGGTTTCTCTCCTCTCTCTATCATAGCCATGATCTACAAAGGTTGAGATTTTGCGAATTATATGGAAAGTTTGTCCCAGTAAAAGGATAAGGCCATTATATGTAAAGTTCATCCATATTTATGTAGATCGTGAAGTTCAATGTGTGTATGCTAGTTTTTGTTTTCCCAAGAAATAAGTGAACTAGATAAATATACAGGCAGAAGATGTTTAGCACAGGAACAATGATTTTAGCTACACGGGGAAATTCATGTTGATCAGATGTGATTTACATACCTCCATATATGACTTTGGATGTGGTGGTGGATCTAAAGGTTCCACAGATGCAGATGCTGATGAAGGCCCCACTATACAGAATATTGAACCCATAAGAAGAAATGTGCAACATAAATGTCAAACTTAAAGCATATCTATGATTTAGATGCAACCTGCCCCTGAACCTCCATTTGTTGTGTCATTGATCTTCACTTGCTGGAAAGAAACTATGCAGCCCTCAAGAACTTCATTTATAAATGAAAAATACTAAGAGAAGGCCACTGAAATTACCTTAGGAAACACAGAAGAGAGACTATCATCTGCATGGTCTTGAGAAGACATCCATAGATTATCTATCGATCCTGTGAAAATAAAGAAGCCATGTGCATGTCCACAACAGTTTGAAGACTGAACATTTCTACTTAACACAATGCTCCTTGGAGTTCAGAAGTATACAGTATTCCTCCATACTGTTGAAACATGGAGCCTTATAAACAAGAAGTTTATCCCAAACTAGATTTCAGATTCTGAGAATGGTTCTTCATTATAGGATAAAATGAAACCTAAAGTTTAGATTTCACAGATCATATATATCGCCAGCTTAGGAATTTTAATTGCACAAAAGCAAGAGTAATGCAGTACATTAACACCAGTTCACTACTCTAAATTATTCTAGAACTATTCCTACTTATCAAATAATTATTCTCTTTATCTCCTAACATTATTGGGCCTACAAAACTCTACTCAAAAACCTATTGTCATGGATAGCGAAAGCTGGTCTCACCACAAAAAAATGGGTAAAGTCCATGGGCTTCAAAATCCGGCCTAAAAAACGATATCATAATACTCAAGAATTTAAGATAAAGATGGACTTGTCCAATTTTGACGGTTGACTGAATATTGAAAATTTTCTTGATTGGATCCATACTGTCAAAATTTTTTTCGATTATCTGAATATTTTGGAAGAAAATCGAGTTAAACTTGTGCTATATAAGTTGAAGGGTAACACTTCTACTTGGTAGGAACAACTTCAAACAAATCAATAACAAGAGAATTTGCGTATTCATACTTGACCCAAAATAAAACGATTGTTACAAAGACAGTTTTTGCTCTCAGATTATGAACAATTTTTATACCGATAGTATCAACATTGTTAGCATATCAACCGTTCTATGAATAATTATATAGAAAAATTATATCGCTTAAGTGTCTGTGTTAACTTGTCACAAAAGATTAATTAATTATCCGCTATATTGAAGGTTTGAAACTAGTTATTCAAGATCATTTACCTCTTCAAAATATTTGGACTATATCAAACACAGTCAATCTAACAATTAAAATGGAAAATCAAGTAAACAAGACTACAGTACGCCATCAAAGTAATTTAAGTCACTCATCTCAAGAAAGGCTTTTCGCTTCAAAGGGATTAACAACCACTGACAACAGCGATCACATTAATAGAGACACATCTTCAACTCAACATTCAATGCAGAACCGAGACGGAAATTCAACACCTACTCGTCCAAATACCCAAGAATGGAAGCAACAATCACGGGTCAATAATGACCCCTATGCACGTCCTAACATCGGCAAGTGTTTTTGGTGTAACTAGACAAGTCATCTTTTCAACAATTACTTGTATGGGTGATTAATTTTGCAAAAGAAAACAGTGGAGAGAACGAATAAGCGTGTGAAAAAAATATTTACAATGGTACTAAATTGAGTAAGGAGATGAAGGAAAAGAAGTAACGTGCATTGTCCAACAACTTTTGCTCACTCCAAAAAACCTTGAAGATTCTCAACGACATAAAATATTTCGAACTTGATATACTATTTGGAACAAAATATGCAATGTGATCATCGACAATGACAATAACGAAAACGTGGTATCTAAGACCTTGGTGAAAGTGTTAAACTTGAAAATCGAGAAATATCCCTCGTCATACAAGATTGCGTGGATTAAAAAAGAACCAAAAATACAAGTGTCAGAAACTTGCAAAGTTCCTTTGTCGATCGGAAAGTACTACAAAGATGAAATCGTTTGTAACGTGATGAATATAGATGCTTGTCGTATCTCGTTAAGAAGACCATAATATTATAACGTTGATGCTACTTATAAAGGTCAGGACAATACTTTTGTTTTTTGGTGATTTGGTAAGAAAATTGTGTTGGTGCTATAATCTCAATTAAAAGATAATAATCTTATTAATAAGGAGGGCAAACAACTTTTTATCAGTATAATGGGTTAAGAATTCTTTAAGCAAATCAAAAAATCGAATTTCGTAGTGGCATTAGTTGTCAAGTACCAATTTGACGCACATGTTAAAATTCCAATAAGAGTTCCGAAGATAATTATTGAATTTGCTTACTTATCTCTTAATAAATTACTCGATAAATTGTCTTCTATGAGAAATATTCAACACCATATCAATTTGATACCTGCAACTAGTTTACCTAACCTACCACACTATCGTATGAGCCCAACCGAGCATGAAGAACTATAACGACAAATTGACAAGCTATTAGCTAAAGGCTTGATTCATGAGAGCATGAGCCCTTATACAGTCCCTGCATTACTAACTCCTAAAAACGACAACAGTTGGCGAATCTGCATAAATAGTCACATCATCAATAAAATAATAGTCAAATATCATTTTCCCATCCCACGCCTTAATGGCGTATTTGACAGATTAGAAGATGCGGTGGTATTTATGAACTTGATTTGCAAAATAAGTATCACCATATTCACATTCGTCTGGGCGATGAGTGGAAAATAACTTTTAAGACTAAAAATGGCCTCCACGAATGACTGGTGATGCTGTTCAAACTATCCAACACTCCAAACACATTTATCCAGCTCATGAATCAAGTTCTTCGTCCATTTATTGGTAAATTTGTGGTGATTTACTTTAATGACATCCTTATGTACAGTTAGAATGAAGAAGAGCATTTAGTGCATCTTAGAGAAATTCTCTTAACTCTGCAAACTAACAAACTATATATTAATATTAAGAAGTACAATTTTATGATTAACCATCTCTTATTCTTTAAATTTATAGTAGGAAAGGATGATATACAGGTTGATAGAGCGAAGGTAAAAGCTATTAGGAAATAACCGACTTCTAAAACTGTGTGTGAGTGCAAACCTTTCGCGGTTTAGTTATTTCTTATAGTCACTTTATTCGAGACAAAACAATTAGTTTGGTAGAGGAGAGATTTTACTGGCCTCAACTCAAACGCAACATAAGGCGTTTCGTTCAGTATTGTCCAATTTTGTCAAAAGGCAAAAGAGCAAACTCAAAATACTAGCCTCTATACACATTTACCTGTTCTCGAGACGATTTGACAAAACTTAGCTATAGATTTTGTTCTTGATCTCCCAAAAACTCAGCAGGACATTGATTCAGTTTTTGTTATCATTGATTATTTCTCCAAAATGGTGCACTTTTTTATTATAAAAATCTTAGATACTTGTTATGTGGTTAATTTATTTTTCTGGGAGATTGTTCGCCTTCATGATGTTCCTCATTCTATTACGTCAGATAGAAACGTTAAATTCCTAAGTCATTTTTAAAAGACCTTGTGGAGGTTATTTGACATCTCTTTGAAATATAGTAGTAGAAGTCATTCACAAACTAATGGACAAATCGAAATGACTAATCGCACTCTTGGTAACATGATTCAATTAATTAATGGAGACAATCCAAAACAATGGAATATTACCCTTCTCCAAATTGAGTTTGCCTTCAACAGTATACCCAATCATTTTATCAAGAAGACTTCTTTTGAAATTGTCTACACTAATGCTCTGAAACATACAATTGATTTAATTCGCCTTTCTCCTAACGGCAATCCTAACGTTGAAGAATTTGCAAAGCGTATTCAACGAATTTATCAAGAAGTCAAAAAAAAATTTAGAAAAACTAATATTCATTATGAGACTACTGTAGATCAACAAATGCATTTTAAGCTATTCAATGGAGGTGATTTGATGATGGTTCACCTACACAAATATCATTTCCTAACTGATACTTATAGCAAACTTAAGGACAAGAAGAACGAGTCTTTCCGTATTCTATAAAAACTTGGCAATAATGCCTACAAGATTGATCTCTCTGCTGATATGAACATCTCCAATATCTTCAACATCGTTAATATTTTTAAGTATTTTTTCCCCGATGAGTTCTCCTAAAATTATTCCTAATTATCTAATAATTATTCTCTTTATCTCCTAACCTTATTGGGCTTAAAAAATCCTATTTAAAAACCTATTATCATGAATAGTAGATTATGACAAAATACAATTGTTCTTGTTAAACTTTCCTAACCCATAGTTCTCCCGAAGGAATCCTTGCGAATTTCCTATCAGATTCCAAAACTTCTGCTACACCAAAGAACAGCTCCTATTGCACCAAAGAGTTTGCCCAAATACACTTGTTTGAGTGGCTGGTGTAGGAAATTGCCATTTATTGCCATGCATTTAGAACCTCTTGCCATTTTCCATCTATCTTGCAACTAGTGGCTCATGGCTTAGGACATTTCTAGACTCTACACAGGCAAGTCCATGTATTTCATTCCATATCTATAAGAAATCTATCATTTCTAACATAGAGATAGGCAATTCACATGGTTGAAATATTTTTACATCCCTAAATCAAACTCGATAATTGGAAAAAGAATCAATAGCGCTTTTTTGTCAATATATCAAGAACTCCTTTCCAGGGTACCATCATTTGTTACATAATCAAGTAATCTTAGAATGGTTTGGTAATACTTTTGATAATTAAAAAAACAAAAAAAATGGTTAATGATAATTAAAAAACCAAAAAAGATATCACAAATTTTCTGCTAAGTAGTTTTCATCAGATATGTTGTGTAGGTAAGCAATTTGTCATTCAGATGCCCAAATTGTGCTTAGACGTGTATTTAATTAACATACCATTCCTTCTGTGTTCTGCAATCAATTTATCATCAGACCCAGCATTCTCCTTCGTGGTTTCTAGTCTATGCATGGCATTACTCATGGATTTCATCTCCTTCACTTGTACATCCATCATTTCCATAAAAGCCTTGAAAAATTTCCTCTCTACAATAAAAAAATGAAATTAATCAAACATGAACAAATACGGATTATAGACAGGGGAAATATATGGCAAAGCTAAAAATTTAAATAAAAAAAAGAGTTTTCTTATCACTATTTGACAAAAAACTATCTGCATGATGGTAAAAATTTGCAAACCACCACCTTCACATCAAAATTCTTTTTTTATTTGATTTTTAACATTTAGTATGTGAAAATACTGTTATGCCCTTACTTTTTTAAGCTTAAGTGTAAAAATTATTCCTCCCGGTCTTCTCCCTCCAAAGGCACGAAAATTTCAAAAACCTGAATACCGTCTTCTCCATTACTGGCCAACTAGATTAGAGAGAAAATGGTGTTCAAATGTTCAGCATTCTTGTGTCTTAGAAAAGAGAATGAGAGAAATTGGGAAAAATAGATTTTTACACTTAGATTTAAAAAACTGAATGCTAAATAGTATTTTCCTATTAAATTAAATGTTAAAAAACAAATAAAAAACATTGACTAATAGATGGTTATTTGCAAATGTTTACTATAACACAGGTGGATTTTTGCTAATAATGACAAAAGAGATAATCTTTTGTAAATTTACAATAATGCAGGTGATTCCTTATTAAAAACTCTAAAAAATAATAAGAAGAAGAACCTTCTTGTTTTGCAGTTATCAAGTCTTGACTTGCTTTAGCCACCATAGCAGCAGCTGAGGCAGCTGCTTTTGCTGCTTCTGCCGCTTCTTCAACGAGATTAGACTTTGATCGATCTTTTTTGGATTTATTTTCTTCAGCATCTTCTTTGAAAGATTCCTTTTCTTCTGCAACAACCTTTCGGATCCAACCCTTCAACCTAGGAAGAAACACCTTCTGTGCAAGTATCAAAATCTCAGTGACTTCTTATAAAAATCATAAAACACATATTATTGACAGGCCTGTTTTGATTGGGACTAGCGATATGATTAGCACATAATCATACTGCTATTTGTCCAAAAACTATCCACCAATATCTACTCATATCCAAACCCTACAACACTAAAAGCCACTTAAAATCCCATCCTGACTCATGACTTACACTAGCCATCAATTGGACTTATTTTGCTATCAGCTCAACCCAAATGAGCCAAATTGCTCACCGACAGTAAATCATGGAATACTATAATAAAAATACCAAAAGTAAAAGCAACAGCATGAAGAAATCAGTAATACCTTAAAAAAAAAACCAGCTCCTGCCCCACAAGTAGCAAATCCTATGACCAACAATCCTGCTGAGAAAGTGGACCATTGGAACCTAGATTTTCCCAAACTTGGTGCCCCAACAGTAGGACCAGCTGCAGGTTGTGATGTCTGAGTGATAGCTTGATGCTGCAAACTTGTAACTGGTTTTGACTCATTTTCTGTTAGCAATTGAACAAGCATTAAAGCCTAATACTAATGAACTCAAATTCCTATACTGAGACAAAATTTAGGGTAAACCATAATAGCTCCACAAAAAATAAGTTATATGTCATGCAAATTATAGCAATTTTTTGGGTCAGAATGATTTGAAAAATGGTTAAGTGGTAAAAGCAGAAAACAAATAATACACTCAAACATTTACACATACCCTTAAGATGCACATTAAATTGATACAAGCATGGTTTCACAATGCTACACCAGAAAACTCAACTATTTTTCCCCTTATGTTGGGGGTTTGGGTCCAATAATGAACATTTGTTGCCTTTGCAAAACCCAAATTTAAAAATTGTTTTTTGATTTTTAATTTATGTCTGGGTGTAGCAAATAAAACGTCTTACAGAATCTGCAAATGAAGAAAAACAAATATTGATTACCCTTTGAAGCAGTAGCCTGACCACTCGAGACATTTGAAGGCAATGAATCCTACAACAAACAATCAAGTGCAAGCATGAATAAATAGAATGTGATGTAAACCATCAAATAGATAGAAAGGTAAACCTCACCGGAACACGGCGGAAGGCCTCTTCAATTTCCTCCTTAGTCAGTCCTTTCCTTTCCAGAAAAGAACGCCTGTAAATCACCGGAGAGCCTCTTACTTTCGGATGTGACAGAAATTTTACAGCATTTTCCACCTGCTCCTCCCTTATTGGTTTTGGGATTGCCAAATGTGGCTTTACAGCAGATTCATTCACAGGCTCTTCCTTAGTATTTTGCTCACCACAATCTACTGGACTCGGTGAATCAGGCCCTACAGTTGAAGCCAAGCAGCAAAACAACAACTAAATCAGAACTTAACTTCTGACATGAAGCCAACAAATTGATCACACAAAATCTCAACATGAAATGTCGCACAGAGAAAACGGGGCTTCAGTCCCATCTGGATTCTCAAATTTCTGTCAACAAGCTTTGGAAACGTAAATAACTGGTGACAAATGTAAAACTAAGCTCTTCTTGCAATTTCAAGCCGCGCACAATCAGAATCGTTCACGATATCAACTCAACAAAAAAACACAAACCTTGAGTTTAATTGGTGGTGAAGCAGTAAAAAGGACACCACAGAAAAAAAATCCGAAAAGAATCCAGAAATGATATCAGGAATCTGGAAAAGGAACACGGGATCCCAAGTTTCCGATCTTAATTCCCGAAAAAATCAATAACATCAGGAGAAAAAGGCGATAAACCCTAGTGAACCGGAAATGGTCACCTCTGCTTTGATCGATCGGGTCGGGGACGCCCGCCAGCGGCGGAGACTTGGCCGCCATGCGAGTCTTGGAGCGAACTCGATCGAGAGCTGGGAAGTGGCAGAGGATACTCGAGAAGCGAGAGGAAGAAGACGAAATTTTATCTGTTTGCGGTCATTTTTTCTGGGAAGTGGGGCTCGACCTAACGGGAGAGTACCATTTTTGGGACTTCGCGTATTGATGAAAATTTATTCATTAATAAAAAATTATTTAAAAAAAATCTAAAATTTTTAAAAATTTAGGATATTTTCAAAATTAATGGTCTGAAAATTTTTAAAATTCTGAATCAGACACTAAAAGTGTAATTTATATAATTTTATTGTCTAATCTAATCTAATCTAACTATTCTTGGATTTAATCTAATCTAAACTTAAAAAATAATAAAATTTTTTAGACGATTTCACCATTAATTATTATAAAAATAAAACTTATTTTAAATTATTAAATTTTAATTTATTTAAAAGGCATTTTGAAACTGTTATTCTTATCAGAGTTGAAAAAATGATAAAAATTTTTGAATGATTTTACCCTTAGCTATTGTAAGGATGATAAAACTCATTTTAAACTATTAGGCCCCGTTTGTTTTGGAATCAGGATCAGGATCAGCTCATTTCGAAATTATTTTTTTTGTAAAATTAATATTTTATTATTTTATACTATTATTAAATTAAATTATTATAAAAAAATTAAATAGTTTTTTTAGTTTTAAATTATTGAAGCCTTAATTTTAATAAAAAGATATTAGTTTACAAAAGTGGTTCACTAATTTTGATCTTGACCTTGATCCCCAACCAAACGGTCCCTTAAGTTTTAATTTACTTAAAAGGTATTTTGAAACTTTGTCAACTCTCTTTATTACTTTTCTCTTCTCTCCTATCCTTTCCCCTTCGTTTCTTCTTCTTTCCAAACCCCCAATTTGGAGCCCTAGCTCCTCCTCGAAATCTATTTGATTTCTCTTTTTGGCCACCGCTCGTGTTGTCTCTATCTTAGTCTTCCACAAATCCCTCTTTTAAGACCCTCACGATCGCACCACCTTCAAGATCTCATGCCAGATTTAAAGCCTCACTTTGATTAGGTGAGGTTTTGGTTTACTTTGAGGTTTCAGATTCTGCAATTGCATTTCCAAATTCTATGATCTCTCTCTATTTTTTTGTTCAATTTGCTTAAACTTGTGGAAATTTTTGTAGATTTTGAGATTCGATGGGTTCGGCTTCAAGCCAACTGGAGTTTGCTTACTTGTTTAAGTTGCTTATGGGTGAGAGGAGAGGAGTCTTGGTTTGGTGTTGAGCTCTTTGAGCTCATTGCTTCATGGTATGGATGCTAGGTTTGTGCTTTTCTTGGTTCAGTTGCTAAGCAAATTTATTGCTTAGAAAAATGGTATAAGAAATATTGTTCTCAATTTTTCTACCTTTTCTTAAATTTGTTTCTCTTTTTTTCAGCTAAAGATGGGGGATATGTCAAGAAAGGTTTTGCTTGTATGTGGGAGGTTGTTTCTCCTTTGTCCTTCATTACGAACGAGGTCTAGGCAATCAATAAAGTATTACAAGAAGATATTGGTTGAAATTTTTCCTCAGTCACACGTCTAGTTCTGCATCTATTGATTTTCATCATGTTATTTGATTCATGGTCATAGTCAAATTTCTGGTGCTTTGAGAGATGGAGATGAGTGTTATAATGTCAAGTGTAATGAATTAGTCTCACATCGAATATTGAATAAATAGAGTTCAATATATATAGTGAAAAAGGGATATATCCCCTAAGCTTAGACTTTTGAAATATTTTGGTGTCTAATATATTATATTGATCTGGTTTAATACTCTTTCGACTCTCTTAACAAATGGTATTAGAACTTTAGGTTCGAAAACTGTGTAAACTCTTAAGATCAAAATTACTGTGATAATACGACTGAATTAAGTCGCATATTAGTATCTCTTAAAAAAATTTAAAATTAAGACAAAACCTTATTAGCATGGGTCACATGGTAGAATTGGTCAAGTAAAAGAGTACCCTCATGATACGACTAAGTTGAGTCACATGTCAGTTGCTCTTAAAAAATCAAAAATTTAAGACAAAAAACCCATTAGTATGGGTCATATGGTGAAACTTATTGAGTAAAAGATTTTTTAATTAAGAGTGTTAAAATTGATGTGTTTAAATCACACTTGAATGGGGAAATTGTTATAATGTTAAATGTGATGAATTAGTCCTACATCGGATATTGGATATATAGAGTCCAATATATATAGTGAAAAAGGCTCATATCCCATAAGTTTAGACTTTTGGGATATTTTGGTATTTGATCTACTATATTGATCTAGTTTAACACTCTTTTAACTCTCCCAACAGATGAGAAAAGTCTTTGTTCAGCATTGAGAGCTTTGAGCTCATTACTTCATGGTATGGATGCTAGATTTGTGCTCTTCTTGGTTTAGTTGCTAAGCAAATTTATTTCTTGGAAAAATGGTATAGGAAATATTGTTCTTAATTTTTCTGCCTTTTTTCTAATTCCTTTCTTTTTTTTTCTACCTAAAGATTGGGATTATATCAAGAAAGGTTCTGCCTATATGTGGGAGGCTGTTGTTCCACTATCCTTCATTGCAAATGAGGTCTAGGCAACAATTGAAAAATTAAAATATTATAGAAGTGATGATTATAAACTCTTGTACTAGAACTTTGACACCCAAGATATTCTTTTCCTTTGTCGTCTCCTTTAGCATCTTCTTACCGGTATCCTCCCCTCCTCGATGATAAATTTTGTGTTTATCCCCCTTAGAGTTTGGAATATGATGATATTTATAGATTTAAGAATATCAATTAGTGAAATTTCATTCCAAATGGAGGGGTTTTGAAAATGGCTAAAACTAATTTGATTGATGCTAATCAAGTAATTTTATTACAGAAGAGTTTTGACATATGTTTTGTGCATGGTGAGTTGATATTGATTCCATTTCTACTGCTTGGACCGTGGCTTGAGAAGCTGGACACACATCTTGTAAGTGACAAGCACATGGGGTCTCATTCCATGTGTGTGGAGTGCAAAGGGCGGTGCATGCCAAGGCACTGGCACCTAGTGCCCAAAATGGGAAGGGTGCTAGCTGGGTGGCACCCTTTTTTATTTGGATGCCAACTAAGAAGGGTGCCACTTTTGTGGCATTGAATTTGAAATTCAAATAAAAAAACCCATTTTAGTCCTATATTAACCCAAGTGTTTGGTCTTGTTTTGGCTAAAACTTTCATGGATTTATAGCCTAATGCCACATGAATTTTCAGCTCTAAATCCTGGCTTGATTTTTTGCAAAAATACCTACTAATTTTTGATACTCACAAATGCATGTCGATTTGCAAATAAGTTTCAAGTTTTTCTATAAACTAGTCTTGCAATTTTTGATACGTTTTGAAAATTAGGTTTTAATATATTTTATAGCATAAAATAAGATTATTTTACAAATAAACTTCTCAAAATATGTAATTTTATAAACAGATCCTCGAAAATCACAAAATCATGGTTATGATCGATTTGAAATATTAAAATGCTATTTTTTTTAGGGGACGAAAGTTAAAGATAACTAAAATAAGAGAGGGTTGATTAGAACATGGGGATTTTGTAAATAAATTTTTAAAAATTATAAAATTATGCAAAGATTTAGATCATAAGAAATGGGTCAACCGAGTCGATTCAAGGCCAAAAGGATGGGTATCTATAAGACCAAGATCAAAAACTATCCTTAACTCATCCCAAAATTTCCTTCTGACAATATAGTCATTTGATGTATAAAAAATAGAGCAAATAAAGGAAATATCCAACTTATTTGCAATCCCCAAATGTATCGCTTGCCTAGCGAAACAAATTGTATCAATAAGCACATGTAGATTACACCACATAATTAGATTGCCTCTACCTTTTGCCAATGACATAAATAGTAAAATTCCTCCATTTATCTCCAAAATTTTTAACAAAATATTGATTAAAGTTCAATAAAATATTAGCTTTAAGAAAAGACAGCATAAAAAAATTATAGGAAGATATCAAACAACTAACAAACTTGTGGGTAGTTGTTGGGATTTGCAGTAGAAGATTCATAATCACCTAACTAAACTCTTTCACTAAGTCTCGGTAGTTTCCATCTTCAAAGAAAATCTCCAAGAAAACACCATGAGGAACCTTCATCAGAGATTATCAAAAAGCACTAAAAAGGCTTACACACGAGAACCGACACTTTCTCTCTTTCTCTTCTCTCTATTCTCTCTATTCCTCTCTCTTTATTTCTCTTTAGTTCAACCTCAATACTACATTACACCTAAACCCTATATATTACTAGAATATTTATAAATCCTTATTGAGTCTGAGTTTTACTCTAATTATAACTCCTAATATTACATAATAAGTATTTAAACTCAATCGTAGATCTGAATCTAACATTAGATTTCTACTTTAACTCAAACTCTAATCTGAGTTTGAGACATCTAAACTTAATAATCTCCATCTTGGCTTGAACTTAGGCATGCCACTATCATGAAGCTTCAACCATCATCTCTCATCCAGCTCCTCTCTTTGGGCTACAAGCTTATTCAGCTAATTACAAAATGCGAGCTCGAGTCAAACTCGAATTCGTTCTTCATTCTTACAGTCTTATACTTCTGAAAGTCTTTCAGAAGATCTGTATATGCTGGCATAGCAAAAGTAACTTATGAAGAACATTTATTGTCCATCAAATCACTCCGAGCATTATGCTTCCTCTTTGCTACTGTAGCCATCAAAATTTCACCCACAATGGTGTTCCCTACCAATCGATAAATATCGTCACACTTCTCTCCCTTCATCAGGATCCTAATACTACATGTCACCTTCATGACTTCATCTTTTATTGAATAATTACAGCCTTTTGAGTTCAGTACACCAAGTAAAATTAGATTTTTTTTTCGCATCTTAGGGACATGTCTTACCTCAATAAGACTACGAACTGCTTTTATCAAACATCTGAATTTTGATTATTCCCATACTAGCAATCTTATAGGTCGAATTATTGCCCAAACAAATAGTATCTTCCTTCTTATTCTTCTCATAAGAAGTAAATCAATCCTTCTTATAGTAAATATGATAAGAATTACCAAAATCTTAAATTCACTTACCAGAAGTGCCAATTTTTGCGGATATTATAAGAATGTCTCCTTTTACACTATTCTCAGAAGTATTATCTGCCACTGTTGTCATCATATTTGAAGACTTTATCTTCTCACAATCCGGATAATACCGCCTGATGTGACCATACTTCTTACATGAATAATATTGTACCTTTGCCTTTAATTTTGATTTAGACAATTGTTTGTCTTCTCCACATTCTTTCAATCTTCCTCTTTCGTAAGCTACCAATCCTTTACCAATCTCGATATTGATATTGAAGTTTCTTCTCTTCTTATTAGAAAAAAGGCTAGCTGTCATCTCCTTCATCTTAAGAGTTTCTTTATCATAAAGAATTATGGTCACAATATGATCATACGAAATAGGAAAAGACATCAAGAGAATTAGTATCTTATCATTATTTTCAAACTTCACATCAACTTTTAACAAATCATTGATAATCTTATTAAAGGTATTCAGGTGATGCAACATAGTTGTACCTTTGCTCATACGCTATCTGTACAACTATTATTTCATATAAAACTAGTGTTTATGAGGTTTTTTAACATGTACAACTTCTCAAGTTTGTCTAGATGTCCACTGTTGTCTCTTTATCAATGACATTATACAAAATCTCATTAATGAGGCTTAGAATAATTAAATTTAATGCTCTCTGATCTATCTCCTCCCAGTCTTCATTAGTTATCTTGGTTGACTTTTTTTCTTTACCCTCTAATATCTTTTGTAGGCCTTAATAAATAAAGAACAACCTCTTTTTCTATTATAAGGCAAAATTTATCTTGCCGTTAAATTTTTTCATCTCGAGTAAGAACTTTACCATATTGGTTGTTTACTCCTAAGCACTGATACCAATTATTGAGATTCACAGCAGAAGGTTCATGAATCACCTTATTCTCACGTAACACGAGAAATAAGAAGTAATACTAGATAAAAAAATAACAAGAAGAGACACAGTGATATACGTGGTTCATCTAAAATCGAGTTACGTCCATGGGGAGAGCAAAAGTTCTACTATCAAAAGATTTTGCAAGAGTCTACAAAAAAGACTCCACTCTTTCTTAACCAACTAAACTCTTTCACCAAGCCTCGGTAATACCTCCATTTTCAGAGAGAATTTCTAAGAACACCACGAGGAACCATTACGAAAGATCATCGAAAAGTACTAAAAAGACCCACACATAAGAACTAACACTTTCTCTATTCTCTCTATTCCTCTCTCTCTATTTCTCTCTAGTTCAACCTCAACACTATACTACACCTAAATCCTATGCATTATTAGAATATTTATAGGCCCTTATTGAGTTTGAGTTTTACTCTAATTATAACACCTAATATTACATAATAAGTATTCAAAATCAATCATAAGTCCAAATCTAATTTTTTGTTTCTACTTTAACTCAAACTCTAATCCAAGTTTGAAATATCTAAACTTAGTAGATAGTCTTCCTATGAAGACCCTTACAATTCCACACACACATAGCCTTCATTTTACCAAAGCTATAATACCCCCATCATCATCAATGGCAATTGCATGCTTTCCATGCTTTGAAACATACTGACCATCACCATCCATCTCAAGAGCTACATAAGTATTAGAAAATCACTCTTCAAATATGACACTATAGCTTAATCTTGCAACAAAAGAATGGCCTTACTACCAACCTCATGTTCCAAAATAGTATAATCACCTTGGAAAATCATCTTAACTTGATTAACCAGAGAAATGGACAAGTTCACACCATCCTTTAGATGCTTAGGATGCACTATAGGAGGTTACTTTTTTTCGTAGAAAGTTATCCATTTTTAGCAAATGCTAAACTAGCATCATATTTAACACTTTTTGTCACAACATATTTATCAAAGATCTCAATGAGGATATAATATCACTAGAAACTCTAACCTCACTATCACTAATAAAATTACATTGAGTTTCCAAAACTAGTACAAAAGTAAATAAACCAACACCTTGACCAAGTTTTAACCACATAGAAGCAGGCCCTACACCACTAGAAAGAGTAGAAGCAGTAAAGGTAGAAGAAAGTATAGGAATAACTACAAGACCCTAAAAATTAGATATATCCAAAGCAAAAGATGAAGAAATAGGTGATTCAAGATGTTGACACCTCTGAATAACCCAACCCCTAGGTGGAACAACAATCAAGAAATTATTTGAGCTAGATTCAGCATTATCCCCAGGAGAAGAAGAGGAATGAAGTGGAAGAAGACGGGGGGGACTGTAGCTAATGTCATGTGAACTCTTAGATTTACCCCAAAAAGATGAGTGCAATTAGGAACTTAGTTAGAAGACACCTTAAATCATGTAGAAAATTGACAATCTTGCATCTCATAACCAATTCTCATCCACCTTGAACACAACATATGAATCCTCTCATATTGAAACATCAAGAAAAAAACCCTTCTACGATCATCATCATCAAATTCATCAAGAAAAACACCATGTCTTAAAGGTTGACATAGATAAACCTCAAACACATATTTGAGCATATTGACATCTATCAAAGTCAATAGCTATATTATCTTTAAGAAACCTTCCAATTCTAACACTAATATCAGCTAAGAACTCCTCTTCCTAATAATTAATTTGTTAATCTTTGAATTTTTATGATGATCAAACTACTGTTTAACAAAATTATTGAGTTATAATTAGGCTTAAGGATATGTAAGATTCATCCAAACACATGAAAATTAAAGCCTTAAAGATGATGACTTGAAAAAGATCAATGGCTTAGACCAGTAATTTGAAGATAAAGTTTATGATGACTTGAAGATCATTTTGGAAGCTTAAAATGCGAATTCAAGTTAAGACCTTCATCTCGGTTGTAATTTTTATTTCTTGTAGTTTTAGAATAAGGATGTGGTTGTTAAGGGTTTAGAACTCTCATTCGACATAAAGTAATACTGAAAGTACCCAAGTATTTATTGTATATATCAACTGCAAGTGGATGACTTGATGTTGGATTTGTAATATCAAAATTGTACAAAATTTTGCCCTCTAGGTGAGTAAAATTCCTCTCTATATATTTTGGCTTAAAATGTTTAGAGGAAATTTTCACTAAGCTTAGAGTAGACTTCTATTTTGCTATTCTAGAATATTGGAAATAGTGGAAACCCACTGATTCTTGGCAAACTTTCATTGTCTATCTAACAACTAGTGTGGGCAAGGTGAAAGACTAGAGTGAAATCTCACTCTATATAACTTGCTATTGGAACTCTTTCTTAAATGGCCACTTAAGGGCTCCAAATCTATAAAGTCATTTGAGCTCTTTTCTATAAAATTAAGGAGAATATCAAAAGATATTAATGTTGCCCTTTATAGTTTTGGTAATGAATAAACTTTATATTTAATTCCATCTTGAGCATGTGTAGCTTGTAGCCAAGCATGTGAAGCTTCAACTATGGATGGACATGAAGACATCATTGAAGATGAGACATGATGGTAGATTAATGGATAAAACTTGAAGAATTCAATATGACTTGAAGAAGGCTCAAGAGATGGCTCACTAGGTTTAGATTTTTTATTTGTTTGAGTCAAAGATTTGCAATTTGAATTCTTAGTTTAGAGCTTTGGCTAATATTCAAACTCATCTTGGAATGTCTTCACCAACTCATCATTTATCCAAAGTCAATTTTGAAAAGATGTCAAATTGGAAACTGAAGTTATAGTGAACCAATAGTATGTTTTGTTAACTTCAGATGAATGAACTTCCTAGTTCGTGTTTAAATAGTTTTTGCAACCCAACTCTGACTTTGAGTTAGAATTAAACTTAAGCTTAGTTTAGGATGATTAAGGCCCAATTTGAAATATAAGAACTTGAAAATTTTGGGCTTAAAAGCTTAACCGAGCCGTATCAATCAACTGGTTCCCAATTGATCTACCAATATTGATAAATTGTGTTGACCACTACTCACAATTGGTTGATCTATTCAAGTGCAATCTGCAAAAATAGAAATAAATTCTCTTCAAATCTTTGGAAGACCAACAGGATTTTTAGACAAGGAAGATGTAATCTCTAAGTATATCAATCAAAAATTCAGATATAAGCTTTATGGCAAGAATATATCCATTAAATATTTAAATAAAGTCAATTAATTATCAAAATAAGAGATTTTCTTATAAAGGGGGTTAGGGCACACTAATTTCATATAATTTTATGTTAGATTCTTGGAGAGACCCTATATAAATCAAAGGTAAATTCAGATGCCAATCCTTAGGGAAATTTTGTGTGAATTAAAGGAAGAATTCTCACCATCAAGAAAGATCTACCACCTCAAGGAATATTCTGCCCCTCATGTCTGGACAACCGAACTTGAAGGATTGGGTGCCCAAATATCACTGAGTACCCCTTTTATTCTATCACTCTGTGGCCACCCATGGTCTTTGGTATATTGACAAAACTCCATCACCTTATGGTCACCTGCAACCCCGTGGCATATTGACGGAACTTCATCACCTCGCAACCCCTTAGCATATTGATAGACTCTGTCACCACTGTGGCCACCCATGCCCCTCGGCACATTGATGAAACTCCATCATCCTACAGTCATCTGCAGCTCCTTAGCACATTGACGGAACTCTACAACCACCACGATCAACTACGGCCCCTTGGCATATCCATGGAACTCTATCACCACTGTGGCTACCCTCAATCCTTAGTACGTTGATGGACTCCATAACCACCGTAGCCACCCCACCGATCTCTTGTGCACATCGACGGATCTCTATCACTACTATGACCACTTGCGGCCTCATCTCCATCACAACACCCTTTTTAGGACCCCTTATTGAAGCTTTGGAGGGAGGACCAATAAGAACTCCCTTGGATTGATGATCAAGAATAATAACAAGAGCACAAGCATAAATCAAATAAAATATAATAAAATATTCTAATGAATAGTTTAGGGCTAGCCTATGATATTGTCTGATAATCAAATTAACTTAGGGTCAGCATGTAGTTTCACCCAATAATCAAATCAACTTAGGATCAGCTTGTGGTCTCACCTGAAAGTCAAAGCAGTTTAGGATCAGCCTATTATCTTACCTAAAAGTTAAAATAGTTTAGGACCACCATGCAGTCTTATCTAATAACTAAATCGACTTAGGACAAGCTTGCAATCTCATCCCAAAGTTAAAAATGATTTAAGGCCAACCTGCAATCTCATCCAAAAATCAAAATAGTTTAGGATCAGCTGTAGTCTCATCTGAAAACTAAATATTTTAGGGTCAGCTTGTGATCTCGCCTGACAATCAAATTGAATTAGGGCTAGCCTGCGGTCTGGCTCTGAAGCCAATTTGAACTTTTGGCCAACTCCTGGACTTGTAGTGATACTATCACGAAAACCCGTTAGTTATCGAATTGAGAGTCGACAAATATAAATCAATTAAAATGAATCAATCATACCGAACTTAAATCAATATGGCTAAGGCAAATGTACAAAGTCAAATTGACTTAAACAAAGCATTAAGCAAACCCAAATAAATGGTAAATAGATGGACAAAAACCAGTCCAAATAGACGAAAAAGCCCCCATTTGGTCGACCCATATTGAATCAATCATTCGTTTATGCTAAACCATAAATAACACATGTTTGTAGTCGGTCGATCGGTAGCCTAACCGATCATCCACTTCAAATTGAAAACTAATAATGGAGTTCAAAATCAATCCAAATCAAGTTAAGCCTTGGTTAATTTGGACTTGGGTCAATCTAGGGCCAAACTAAGCTAAACTAGAACAAAAACCAAGCTCGAATTAAACTCCAATCAGATCAAATAACATTCAAACTAAATGAAAATGACTTTGAATTGAATCAAACCATAACAAGCTCAAGGACTAAACCTTAGGGAATGCTAATGGGTCAAACTGAGGCCCATTGGGTGTGCTATGTCTTTGGTAACATTACCCAACCTCACAAGCAATGGATGATGCTACCATCTTGATCTGAACCAAAATTAGTTTGAATAGAACTGAATTGGGGTTAAATTAAGTCCTATTGGGTCTATTACAAAAGCCTTTAGTAGTATTCCAAGGTTATATCCAACTCCACAAGTAGTGGGTAATGCTCACTTTGAAATCCCAACAAATTTATCTCCAATTCTTTATTAAATAACATGAATACTTCAAATTTATAGAGTTATCACCTATACTTTATTGGCTAATTAGAACACTCCAATCCAGTGAAATTTATCTCCAATGCCTTATTGGCTAATGTAAATCCTTCAAATCCATGGGGTTATCACTAGCACCTTATTGGCTAATGGGAATACTACAACCCAATGAAGTTATTTTCAATGTCTTATTGGCTAATGAAAATACTTCAAATTTATGGAGTTATGGCCTATGCTTTATTGGCCAATGGGAATACTCCAACCCAAAGAAGTTATCTCCAACTCCTTATTGGCTAACAAAAAAATTTCAAATTTATGGAGTTATTGCTAATTTCGTATATGCTAATGGAAACACTCCAACCCTAATAAAATTATCTCCAATGCCTTATTGCCTAATAGAAATATTTTAAATTTGTAGAGTTATTTTCAACATCTTCTTGTCTAATAAAAATACTTCAATCCAAATGAAGTTATCTCTAATGTCTTATTAGCTAACATAAATACTTTAACCAACAAAATTATCTCCAACACCTTGTCGGCTAACAAAAATACTTTAACCAACAAAATTATCGCCTATGCCTCATTAACTATGTAAACATTTCAAAATCATAAAGTTAATGTTTGTACCTCATAGGCTATAGAAACACTTCAAAACTTATATAGTTATTGTTGGCGCCTCATTGGTTATGCAAACACTTCAAAACTCATGAAGTTATTATCTACAGCTCATTGGCTATAAAAATACTTCAAAACAAAAAAAGTTAACATCTATGCCTCATTGGCTATGAAATGCTTTGAAATCAATAAAGTTAACACTTATACCTTATTGGTTATGAAACACTTTAAAACCTCAAAGTTAGCACTTGCATTTTGTTGGCTATAAAAATACTTCAAAATCAAAAAAGATAATATCTACGCCTTATTGGTTATGAAAACACTTCAAAATCAAAAAAGTTAACACCTACATCTCATTAGCAATGAAAATACTTCAAAATAAAAGAAATTAATGCCTACACCTCATCGGCTATGAAAATACTTCAAAATCAAAGAAGTTGACACTTATATCTTATTGGCTATGGAAACACTTTAAATTCATGGAGTTATCTCCAACACCTTATTATCTAATGAAAATGCTCCAATCCCCAACAAAGTTACCTTCGATATCTTATTGGCTAATGAAAATACTTCAATCCCAAATAGAGTTATCTCCAATGCCTTATTTGGCTAATAGAAATACTTTAATCTAAAAAGTCATTGCCAATGCTCAAAGATATTGGAAATAATTCAAACTTCTCCCATCTCTTCCATGTCCCATTGGACAATGCCACCAAATTAGGTCATCAACATCCGCTAAAGATCAAGCCAAGATATTATCGAGTCAAACTCCACATGGTCCAATACACGGGAGTGGGGCGACAACATGCATCATAGCTTCTTTCTCACTCCTTCCTCCTTTGTTTCTCTATTTATCCCATGTTCTTCCATAATTTTATATTGAAATTCATTGTAAAGTGAAGGCATATCCTTCTTTAAGCCATGTACTATTTCTTAAAATTAATTAAATGATGCTTTTTTTCTTTTATGACTCTATTTTATTAGCAAGGTTTTTTGCTTTAGGAGATTCTTGATAATCATCGAGATAATTAACGATAGAAGCTTGCACCTATTGAAAGTCGATATTCCCACAACACCTGATAGAGCACTCAAATTAAACATATTTTGATTTGTGCATCGAGGTCGCTCCCTAGGATCTCGACTGCTCCCGGGGTATCAAAATCGATCTCACAAATTCTGGCACATATGGTAGGACTTGACTTCTCCTCTAAGTGTAGAAATCTAATTAATATGATAGATTAACAAAGTAGAATTACAATTGATAATTAATCAATTTTGTTCTCTTTTGTAGAAAAAAGCATTAAATGGCATTGACAAAAAACATCTTTACCCCAAGGTACACCATCATCCTGGGAGTAGGATCGACTATGCATTTACCTCAATCAATGGACATCACAGGAGTAGCCGAAGTTCAAATTAAGTTCAGAATTATCTTTGAAGTTGTCTAGTTCAAGAGGGTACCTGCAACCATGCCACCACTATTACTGTCATGCAAGACAAGCTTGCTTCATGTCTTCCATCAAGGGGAAAATGACTCAATATCATCACTTCCAATGAGAAGGGTTAATATGATGAAGAGCCAAAAGTCATACCTCAACTAGCAATGATACTAGTCTTCCATAAGCTAAGATCAAAATGAAACTCAGTCCTTGATCGCCTTCACTCAACTCCTAATAGAGTCAAAGACAAGCAAGTCCAGACACATGAATGTACAAAGAAGAACTCATCCTAACTATCATAAGCAAAGGAAAAGCTGTTAGAATTTTTAGCTAACTTGGGAAGCCTACTCTTCCAATGAAGTCAATCATCATGATTCCCACCTCCAACTCCTTCGCTGTATTAAGCAATTTAGCGAAGGGTAAAAATAAATCATAGGGGGCATAGTCTTACCTTAAGACTATGGCCAAGGAATAAATCACTAAAAAAAAATAATAAGAGCCATCATAATATTACAACCGAGCACAGGGATTCATCAGAAGAGACCATCCATATTGTCAGAGTCATTTCTCATCATGACTCTAAGAGGGACTGCAAGCTCGCACCCTAATTGGCCAAACGCCAAAAGAAGGTTGCACAAATAAGATTTATTGATGAAGAAATTCAGGAGGAAAGGGTCGTTGTGAACCAATCCTTGTTATCATGTCAAAGAAAAAGTGTGGCAACCCACTCTATAAGTAGGCTCTTGAATAAGGCAACCTGGCTAATAGGAGAGGTTAGCCTTGATCCAAAACACACTAAACCCATACCTAATCCTCAAGATATAGACCATCATGCTTTAACATAACCCTTGGTCATAATTGAAAGCTCCAATCAAGGAGTGACTATAGAAGAATTGCAAAAAAAACTAAGATAATAAGGAAAAGAGAGATGAAGCCCAAAAAAAGCGTCATGGAGTTGATGAAAATGATGTCACAAATAGCCAAGAGCTCAAAAAAAATTGAAAAAAAAAATCTCAATAACCATCTTAAGTTGCAAAGGTGGCGGCAGATGCATCTCCACTAGATGAGATCCATGAAATTGTAAACCCTTCACAAGCACCTTCCTCATTGGTGAGGGATATCTAATCTTTGATTTTAGGAATTCTTGATAACATGGAACTGCCACTATACATACAATAGCAGGTGTAACAAATGGTGGCTACACAGTTGAGACAAGAAAGTGCAATGAGTAGGATAAACGATACTGATAAACTATACCCTAGTTATCACGATCAAGTACCATATTCCAGATGCTATACGGTACCTAGCTTTAAGGAGTTTAATTGTTATAATGTCAGATGTGATGAATTAGTCCTACATCAGATATTGGATAGTTAGAGTCCAATATATATAGTGAAAAGGCCCATGTCCCATGAGTTTAAGTTTTTGGGATGGTTTGGTGTCCGACCCACTGTATTATTCCGGTTTGGCACTCTTTCTATTCCCCTAATAAGTGGTATCAGAGCTTCAGGTTCGAAGCTATGCAAATTCTTAAGATCGAAATTATCATGATTATGCGACTGAATTGAGTCGTATGTTAGTTTCTCTTTAAAAAAAATCAAAAAAGAGACAAAAACCCGCTAGTATGGGTCATACGGTAGAACTGGTCGAGTAAAAGAGTTCTTGATTAATAGTGTTAAAATTGATGTGGTCAAATCATACCTAAAGGGAGATATTGTTATAATTTTAGATGTGATAAATTAATTCCATATCGGATATTAGATAGATAGAGTCCAATATATATAGTGAAAAAGACCCATATCCTATGAGCTTAAGTTTTTGGGATGATTTGGTGTTAAACCCACTATATTATTCCGGTTTGACACTCTTTCTATTCCCATAATATTTAATAACAAGGGTAACCCTGAATAGTATATAGTCTACTTTTTGACTATGTGTGGATACTCCATCAATTTTCACAAGCCTAAGAGGAGTAACATTCGAATGATATACCAGTTTATCACTATAATCTATATAAACTTGGGCATAAATGAAGGAGGCTTTCTGAGTTAAGTTCGGGGGTGTTAGCAACAAGATGATTAGTGCAGACCTCATTTCAACACCAAAGAATAATAATAGATTGGTCTTGGATTATGTCACATAGTGGAGAATCTCAGTGTTATTGGCAATCACAGATCATAAGCCAATTTGAAGCAGTAAATCTAGTTATTGGCAACATAAGGAGAGAGTGGATGGCATCCTACTTGAGCACCTCTTCTATCCACACCTTCCAAGACCTCATTTTGCAAGTCAAAAAATTGAAAAGAATTAGCCCACCAGCCTTATCCAATTCACAAAATTTCAAACTGAAAAAGATAAGATAGAGCATGGGGAGCCTTCTAAAAAATATAAGGGCGAATAGCAATTGAGTAGAAGAAACCTTTGAACCCCACTATGAATAGAGGCAACCCTCAGAAACTACCAACCCTTGAAGGAGATAGAGAAGTGGAACCATCCAATGATCTTCAATAAAGACCCAAGAAGAAATACTCCTTCAAAAAGGAAAGGGTAGGCAAAATCTCCTAGGATGCTTTGAAATTAGGCCTTCAATTTCCAGAATATAAAAGACCAAATGAAACCAACAAAAAGGATCATCCAAATTACTACCCTTATCATAGAATATTGGGTCATATCATTAAAGACTACTTTATATGCAAATATTAGGTCGAGAAGTAGTACCAAGACGGCAAACTGACTCTCTCAAAGTCAACCTTACTTGAAATGCCCACCGAACATATTGATTATATTACTGTGTTGAGGCATATGAACCACTTGCTAAACTTCTCTTCGGGGAAGAAGCATAGCACACAGCCAAACAGGAGCACTTGTGGGAGATTCATATCTCAAAAAGGCTAAATAAAGTAATAAGGAAGATAGCTACAAATCCTAAAAAGCTAGAGATGGTGATAAGAAAAGTTTCATTAGAACAAAATTTTCCACTTGCTCAAGGCATCAAAAAGAAAAAAACTAGAAATAAGAAGAAGAAACTAATTTAATCGGATAAATATGATGTCAAAAAATCAGCCATCCAAGAATATATCAATGTCATGGAAGAATATGTCCAAGGAGAAAGAAGCCAAATAATTCTCAGAGAGTTCCTTCTTAACGAATTCAGAGCTTTACTAGAAGACCCTGATGTGGGAGATGAAGAAAGCAAACTTTCAGTGGTAACATAAGCCACAATATTTACTATCAGAGGTTTACAACCAAGCTGATCACTATCCCAGTATTTCAATAATACAAAAATTTAGAATGCAATGTGAGAAGAAAGGAATAAATTCATTGGAGATGTTATTGATAAAATGAAAGATCCCATGGGCCTCATTAAGAGCTATATCCAAGATGACTATATTAGAGAATGGTTCATCCATGAATGTGATTATGACATAATGAAACTATGGCTAGACGCTGTGAAGGAGTTTGGGGGCAAATGTAAGTGCTGAATGAACAAATACAGGTGATGGTTGCCCATATAAAAAGCATGAGAAGTATGACTATTGTACTTCATGGAGAAGTCAAGAAGGTGGAAAGCATGATAATGGAAAAGGTAAAGCCACACAAAAGACCCTACAGGAGTGGTAGAGAATCACCTACCAACTCTTCTTAGGACCAAAGTAATCGCCAACACCTTCCACCTCGAAAATAGATCAGGGAGAGCAAACTCTCTCAAGAATAATCATTCGAGTCCATTGGCTCATGTTGCATGATGACTAATACATCTGAGATGGGCACTAATAAGTGGCTATCCCAACCACCATCAAGTAATCTAGTAGTGAATGCTCGACTTATTAGGTTTGATAAGGTCCCAGTCCTAGAACCTGTAGAGGGATGTTCTCTACCAACTTTAGAGGAGTAATGCATATAAGATATAAACAATGAATATGATTCACTGTCTGAGTTAGAGTAACTCTATGACCATTTTGGGAAGCAAACACCAGAAGAAGAAGCAAACATTTTAGGAGATAATTAAGCAAGCTAATGCTAAAGCTCATTCTGCCCCCACATCAAGTCAATCTAAATGCCCATGGAAGAAATGTTCTAAATACAAAGTCCTAAAGAAAGTCATGCCAGCTGACGAAGTAGAAGGGTCCATCCGAAGAGCTTTTGAGGATCACACTACAAGGAAGCCCCATGTGCTTAATTTTGATATTGAGTGTGCCTATTGTCAGTTAGTTATACCCTACAAAGTCATCTAGAGAACTATCGATTAGAGACAGGGACACACTGCCTTTTGCCATATGATTAGCCTTAGTAGTGATTCTGAAGATGAGCCACATTGGTCTCAAGATGTTAGAATTTAATTGAGGAGTGCAAACTAGATACAACTTCGAAGTGGGATGGTGTTGCCTTTGAGATAGGCTCCAATACCTAGGGACAAGAACACCTCCAAGAACAATAAAAAGGGATTCAGATAAATGAGGACATCGAGCCTTCAAAAGCTGAACCTGCACTCAAGGAGGTGGAACACAATGTAGCAATCCACCTCAAAGAAGATCTCTACTATGCTGAGTGTGTTTGATGACCTAATGATATCACAAAAACTCAGGGTTATACTAGTGCACATCTTGTTAAATTCAACTAACTATTAAGCATACTTCGCTAAAGAGAATATGAAAGAGTCTTTGTAAGCACATCAAACTCCTTCCATCACATTCACAAATGACTACCTGCTACCAGGAATAACAGACCACTACAGGCCATTGTATGTCATAGGGAATAGTGATGTGATTAAGATCAATTGCATCCTGATTGACCCATGTTCTTTAGTCAATTTGATAACTCTCTGAACTTCAAGAGCTCTAACTTTAGATATGTGCCACCTATCATCCGAGATTATAGCCATCCAAGGGTTTACTCATAATAGCCAAAGAGCTTTGGGAGTGATAACCATCCTTTTAAAAGTAGGCGAGTTGATGATAGATGCTATGTTTTATGTGATCAACATCAACATGTCATACAAAGTACTATTAGGGAGGCCATGGTTATATAAAAAAACACAATGTCATCAACCCTACATCAGTGCCTCAAGTACTTCAAAGATGTTGAAGAATATTGAATTGATGAAGATGTACATTCCTTTAATACTCACGAGGTGCACTATGATGATGCAAAATACTATCAAAGACCCCACACTGATAGAGTCTACTTTTATCAGTTAAATAAAGTAAAAGATTGCAAGCTTTATCTTCACCCCTCCTCATCTAGAAAGTGATATTGGCTTGGACTCTTCAAATGAAGAAGCCTCACGAATTTGCCTAGGTGGCTACACTTCTGACGAAGATGACAACAAAGGTCAAATAGAAAATATCCTCCTTGTTACTAAATTCCTAGAAGGCTTAATTTAAGTCATTAGATAAGCTGAGCATCAATGTCATGGAAGAATTAATAACTTTTTATATTCCCCAATAATGCAAAGAAGAAAAAGAGATATTATTCTACAAAGTAATCCCTTGTCCCCCAAGAATACATGAAATCCTAAGAACTAAGAATCTGAAGGATGATGGGGATTATTAACTGGTAGTCATACCTCAATACTTTTCAAACCAGCTTCATCAAATAATCAAGAAGTCCGGCTGTAGATGTCCACAAATAAGAAAGAGAGCTATTTCTTTAAGAATACATGGGATCCATCTCAAGGACGTACTTATATTCCTAAAAGAGGAAACAAAATACCAAAAGATTGGGCTATAACACTCCAAGCATCTACACATGTCTCATGGTCACCATTGGACCTTTATTCAATGTTCAGGATAACCAAACAACATCAACACCCTCTGACACACAAATCAAGTTAGCCATAACTCTCCATACACCACAAGAAGGTAATGTTCTCAGTGAAATTCTATCGAGATCAGAGGAAGGGAGGCAGGATATAGCTGAAACACCCTTAGATAAATCTTTACCAAACTCACTCAACTTGATGAATCACTTGGTGAAGAAATAATTCTCAAATCAAAAGAAACTCCACTAGAGCTCGAAGATAGGGGGCAAGCTACAGTCGATGAATTGATGAAAATCAACCAAGGCTTAGAAAAGGACCCTAAGCTAACCTTTATTAGCACTCAACTCTTAGAGAAAAGCCAAATCCAACTCAAAATATTGCTCCAAGAGTACATTGACTACCTTGCATAGAGCTATAAGGAGATGTTTAGACTAGATCCTAAAGTTACAATTCATAAGTTAGCCATCAATCCCAAGCTTTCATTTGTCAAATAAGCATCTAGGAAAATGAAACTCATTCTAGAATAAAAGGTGATAGAAGAAATGAAGAAACTAATCGAAGCATGCTTTATCAGAGAAAAAAGTACCTAGATTGGGTGGCAAGTATCATGTCAGTCAAGAAGAAGAATAGCCAAATTCATATCTTATAGGCTATAGGGACTTAAATAAAGCATGCTCAAAGGATGATTTCCCATTGCCAATAATGAAAATCATGATTGACAACATGGTCGACTTTGAAGTATTCTCTTTTATCGATGATTTTGTAGGGTACAATCAAATCGAGATGCATCTTGATGATGGGAAGCATATGGTCATCCAAACTCTGGTTGGCATTTATTATTACAAGGTGATGCCCTTTGGGTTCAAGAATGAGGGGGCCACTTATTAAAAAATCATGACCTAAATTTTCAATGACCTCATACACTAGTTGATGGAATGCTATGTGGATGACTTGGTGGTCAAAACCAAGTCTAAAGATAAGCATGTTAAAGATCTAAGAGTGGTTTTTGACCTTCCTAAAAAATACAATCTATATATGAACCCTATGAGATTTGCCTTCGTAGTATCATTAGAAAAATTTCTTGGCTTCATTTTTAGACATTGAGGGATTAAAATTGATCCTCCTAAGATCAACACTATCTTGGACATGCCACCACCCGACAACCTAAAGCAATTGAGGTAATTCCAAGGGTGACTTGTCAACCTCTTTGGTAGATGCAAGCCTTTTTCTAGATTAATGAAGAAGGATGCTCCATTCATTTGAGATCATAAGTGCCAATAAGCCTTTGAAGAGGTCAAGCAGTATATCTTAAAGTTGCTAGTCTTGGCAGCACCTATGCTTGATAGTCCTTGATCATCTACATAGTTGCAATAGAAGGGTCCTTGGGGGCACTTCTTTCCTAAAATAATGAAGAGGGCAAAGAGACTCTACTATTTGAGTAGAATCCTAATGAGGGCATAGAGCACTTACTCTCCTATTGGAAAATATTTTCTGACACTCATATTTGTAATCAATAAGCTCAGATATTATTTACTCTCATTAAGTCATTTTAATATTAAAGATTAATCCTATAAAGTATTTGATAACTAGGCCTATACTTATTGGAAGGCAAAATAAACTTTAATCCTCATGGAGTACCATAGCAAATTCACGTCCCAAAAGGTGGTTAAAGGGTGAGCCCTTGCTGATTTTCTCTCGGCTTATCCAGTACTAGACGACTCTCCATTAAGTTACAAACTCCCTAATGAAGAGATCCTTTTGGTTGAAGAAGAGGAATCCTATTGAAATCTATACTTTGATGTGACATCATCAATCAAATTAGGAATCAAACCAAAACTTTTGTAAATCAAAATAGGCATTAGACTTATATTTGTCATTTTGAATGGGGACATCTTATGATATTCCTATTCTCTTTCAAAAACATGCACAAACAATAAAACTGAATACGAGGCTCTAATTGAAGGACTAGAAATAACCCTCAATATGGAATTATCATGACTACATATTTTTGGTGACTCACAGCTAGTCATCAGTCAAGTCTAAGGTGAATATAAAGTCTACAAATCTGAGCTCCTAAAATACTATGAAAAGGCTCGAGAACTCATGGGACAAATCTCACATATTCAAATAAATAAGGTTCCCCGATTCATTAATGCAAAGGTTAATTCTTGAGCCAAATTAACCAAAACACCGGCTGATTCTAATCAAGGAAAAATCCTAATCATAGTCCATAGAAAAAAAAATGATAAGCTCAATCTTCAGCATCAAACATGAGAAGACTAAATCTAAACTAATAAAAGAGACTACATATTGGAGAATACCATTCACCAACTATCTCAAAGGTGGAGAACTCTTAGAAGATAAATTAGCATGGATGCAACTCAGAAAAAAGGTCGCACACTTCCTGCTCATTAACAACATCCTTTATAGAAGGTCTTTTGATCAACTACTTCTATGCTATCTTTTGGATGAAGAAGATAAAAAAGTTATGTACAAAGTATACTTCGGAGTTTTTGGGGCTCATCAATCAGGACTAAAAAATGATGATGAAAATCAAGTGTATAAACTACTACTAGTCCATGATGGTGAGAGAATGCATTGAATGTGCAAGGAAATGTCATGTGCTAAATTCACGATGATTTCATCCATTAGCACCCAAATTCTCTACATTCAACAGTATTCTTATAATCATTTAAAGTATGGGGTATGAATATTATTAGCCCAATTGAGCCACCTTCTTCCAAAGGTCACCGCTTCATATTGGTAGCAACTAATTATTTCTCCTGATGGGCAAAAGTGGTCCCATCAAAAGAAGTAAAAACATATACTATTATTTGTTTCTCTTGGAAAAATATCCTATACTGATTCAGCATTTCCCAAAAGATCATTTTTGATAATGGACCATCCTTCAAAAGTTTCAAGATGGTATGATCACACACCATCACAAGATATATTGGAGATATTCATCCATTGACAATGAAAGGGCATATGGCCTCGTTGAGGCATTTGACAAGACCCTCTTCAAGATATTGAAGAAAGTCAATGCCAAAAATAAGAGAGATTGATATCAAAAAGTTTTTGAAGCATTGTGGGCTTCTCGCACCACATATTGGACCTCCACTTAATAAATGCCATACGCATTGGTATTTGGGACTGAAGTAGTCCTACCATTGGAGGTACAAGTTCCCTCTTTAAGGATTTCTTTGCAAAAAGAAATCATAAAAGAAGATAATGTTTGTCTTTGCCTTGACAAACTAGATTTCTAGGATGAAACAAGGTTCACAACTCAGTAAAACCTGGAGATATATCAAGCATAAATGTCTAGGGCCTACAACAAGATGGCCTGACTTCGATTCTTTAAGAAAGAAAAAATAGTTTTGGTCCTAATAAGACTTGTAATCCCAAATCAGAGCAAGAAAGGCAAATTCAAGCCTAATTGGGAAGGCCCTTAGGTTGTTGAAAGGATATTTGAAAGAAAATCCTACCAATTAATTGATGACAAAGGGAAAAGGCCTATGCCACCAATCAAAGCCCAATTCCTCAAAAGGTACTATGACTAAGCCTTTGGGGGCAACAATAATAATGTAAAATGTCTATATTTTGTCTATGATGCAACATTTGGCTTCTTCAAGAAGAATGCTTAGTTGAACATGTACTCTCTATATTTCTCAAGGCAAAACATGGACACAATCTTTTTGTGTGACAATCGAGTTCACAACCCAATTAAGACCACTCCTTGTAGCAAATCAAGTCTACTCCTTGTGGCAAATTAAGTCCATTCCTTATGGCAAATCATGACCATTTCTCATAACAAATCAAAACCACTCCTTGTGGCAAATCAAGCCCACTTCTTATGGCAAGTTAAGTCCACTCCATGTGGCAACTCAAGTCCACTCTCACATGACAAAATGAGTCCATTGTCACATGGCAAGTCAAACCCATTTTTTCAAGATTGGAATGTGAGAGACACAAGGTTGTAAGTAAAATCTGATGCAAAGCAAATTCATAAAGTAATGATAATGTTCCTAAATATGGTGGATAAAAATAAGAGGGATGCTAGATTAAGAAGATAAGAATAATCCTAAGATACATAAAGCCTAATGATGGCTTTCGACGACTATGGCAACTTATTGGCCACTTGCTCATGCTTCTCCATCATCATGTGAGGAAACAAGTGTTATATTAAGAAAAGGGATAGAAACTTTTCAAGATAAGAAGGAGATAATAGACCATTACTTGATGATGGTGATGGTAGATGAATGCCCATGAGGGAAAACATCACTTGACTAAAGCATGATTCAAGAACCACATCTGTAGCGAGGCTTAAATCAATATACACATAATGTAAAACTTAGCAAAGTTCAAATATATCTTACCATCTAAATTTGAAATATTATTTGGGGGGCCTCCAAAATCTTCATTCAGTCCACCTAAAATAGAACATTATTTTAGCTAGAGAGAAGGAGAGATCGGAAAGCAAATGTGGAAGGAATGACCAATGCCTGGAAACTCTATCCTCCTCTGGGTGCTCACATTTGATGATAGCGAGCCCAATCAGACTACTCTATTCAAATCCATATCAGAAGAATGGTGCACTCATGTTAGTGAAAGAAGGGTTGCCCCTATCCCCATTTCATGTTAATCATACAAAACAAAGAAATCAGAGCTTGAGATGATGTATGCAGTAAAATCAACCCTAATCTCATGATCCCACCTATAGATGGACTTGCATATGCTGTTAAATGTCTTGATGCACTAGGAATAGGAGGGTCACATGTAGATCGAGGTGCTTCTCACGTTGAACTCAATTTGAGACCAGCATTACCTCCAAAATAGCCATCATCAATCCTACAAGGGGGAATGGGCCTCTTTTCATTTGGCCCAGGATAAGCAAGCTTACAAGCTAGGGCCTTTAGTGTCTCCTGGACCTACTACTGCTTCCTTTGCTATTTATCATTTGCTTTTTCCTACTGTGCAAACCAAGCTCATTCCTAAATAGAAATCTTGGATCAATACAGAAATACCCTCCCATGTTGTTAAACCAAGCTATGGCATATAGACGAAAAATCTTGGCCTCCAGTTCAATATCAGGGATATAATACTTTGAATTAGCCTAGAGATAAGTAAGATGCTACCATTAACTTGCTAACTAGTCTAGACATGTTGGCAGTGAAGGAGCAGGAATATTTTTAGAAAAGTCCTGATCACACACAAATTGCCAAGAGAATTGATGTGGATTATAAGACTCTACAACCAAATATGCCCTTGAGTGAAGCGAAAGAACCCCATGCTGCAAAGAGATAATATACTCATAGGTTTCTAGAGGTAATGAAAGATGAGCCATATTTGCTCGCATCTTAGAATAAAAAAAGTGAAAGGGCAGGCTCGCCATTTAAAATTTTGAGGATCTTGCACATACATCCAAACCTCTCCAGGAGAGTAAGTAGAAGCAATTATATTCATGATCCAAACCATCTAAAGAATAGGGACCAAGAATGAGTGACATAGTCCTTTAATTGCATCACTAGACTCTAACTCAATATATGTCCTTCGAAAATGAGCATAAATCTAGGCATAAAGAAAATGGATAGGAAACTAAGTCGAGGAATCACCTAGCCCTATAGGACTATTCACCATCACTCTGAGACCCACATATATGGACCCCTAGCACTATAGGAGCTAGAGCATTTTTTTGTCTATATGCCATCCTATAAGCCATCAAAAATGTCTCCAAACAAACATACTACCCATGATGTGGCATAATGAAGCAGCAAAGCCATAAATAGATAAAAGCAATAAAGTATGTCTCGGGACCAAACTCTAGAAGGATGTCCTCCATGTCATGCATGATCCAGTCAAATTTAGTTGGTTCGCTTGTCTAGGATCTCTCACAGAAAAGCCAAACCCAATGGTTGAAGTACACTTGCTTCTAATTATTTGGAAAATGAATTGCCATCCAATTATAAATCTTTAGGAGGTCATGTAGGGCATAACTAAAATGGAGGGATGCATGATAATTAGTAGAGGCATACTCATCATAAAAGCTCCCAACCTCACTATACGGAGTATCAAAAGTGTTTATGGCATGATTTCATATTTTGACCATACTACGCAAAATTTGAGTCTTGTGTGTATTGACCTTTGGATACTATGACTCCCCCTAAGATGCCAAGACCCATGAGTTGGGCTGAAAATTGAGATACCACATCATTAACTCACTCTAAGTAATTCGACAGGACTAGCGTTGCTCTGGCAAGTGGGAAGGATCATACCTAAGCAAATGAAAAGCCATTTAAGATATGAGCCCCTAGAGTTTCTGAAGATTCTTGTCACCTAAAATACCTAAGGGGTTCCAACATGAAGGACTCACCTGCCCCATTAGCACATCCCCTTCTTTGGAAAAGCAAGCAAAAAGGTGGCAATTATTGAACCACACTTGCTTTCGATGCTCCTGAGATTGGTACATGATAACCACTTCAGCATCAGTCCTCAAGATAGGAAAGAAGTGACATAGTGCCAAACTATCATGTTTCTCATCTCAGACTCTCTCACTCACAAGAGGCTTCATAACTCCTTTAAAAGGGAAGAAAGATAATGAATGAAAGAAGAAAAAAGGAAGTTATCACAAGATGATGAGAAAGAAAGTAGGATACCTTTTAGACACTTGCAAAAGCAACAAAAGAAGTTAAGAACTCACTTTTGTTCATATCCACTCCCGCACCAAGGAAACTTCTGAAATGGATACGAAGGGGGCACTTTGTTTAAGTACTTTTTGCAACCCAACTTAGACTTGGAGTTAGAGTTGAACTTTGAGCTTAGTTTGGGATGATTAAGGCCCAATTTGAAATAGAACAAACTTGAAATTTAGGCCCAAAAGCTTAACTGAGTCATATTGGTCAGCCAATTTCCACCCAGTCGACCGGTACTAATAAATTATGTAGACCACTACTCATAGTTGGTTGACTAGTTTCTAACCAATTGATTGACTCGGGCATGATCTATAGAAATAAAAACAAATTCTCTTTGAATCTTTGGAAGACCAATGGGATTTTCAGATACAAAAAGTGTAATCTCATAGTACATCATTGGAAGACCACGAGCGGCCTCGTCTCTATCATGACACCCATTTTGGGACCCCTTATTGAAGCCTTGGAAGAAGGACCAATAATAACTCTCTTGGATTGATGACAAAATAAGAACACAGACAAGAGCATAAGTACAAATCAAATAAAATACAATAAAATACATTAATAAATGGTTTAGGGCCAGCTTGCTATCTTTTCCAATAATCAAATCGACTTAGGGTTAGCTTGTGATCTTATCCGATAACCAAATTGACTTAAGGGCAACCAACGGTCTCACCTAAAAGTCAAAATAGTTTAGGGACAACTTGTGATCTCATTCAACATTCAAATCAACTTAGGACTAACCTACAGTTTTGCTTAAAAGCCAAAATGGTTTAGGGCCAACTTGTGGTCTCGCTCGATAACCAAATCAACTTAGGGCCAGCTTATAATCTTGTCCGAAAGTCAAAATAGTTTAGGACTAGCCTACAATCTCTTCTGATAACTAAATTGACTTATAGCTATCCTATAGTCTTGCTCTAAAGCCAGTTTAAACTTATGGCTAGCGTGCAAGCTTGCCATGATGTTATTATGATAACTCGTTAGCTATTGAATTGAGAGTGGACAAACATAAATCGATTAAAATGAATTGATCATGTAAACTCAAATCAACATGGCCAAGGCAATAAATAAAGTAAAATTGACTCAAATGAAGCATCAAGCAAACCTAGATAGAGGGCAAATAGATAGACTAAAATCAATCCAGATACAAAGGAAAGCCCCCAGTCGATTGACTGATACTAAATCAGTCATCCAGTCGACCAGTACTAAATCAGTCCTCCAGTCGACCAGTACTAAATTAGTCATCCGATATCAGTCATCTAGTTCTACTAAACCAGAAGTAGCACATGTTCACAGTTGGTCAACTGGTAGCCTAACTGATTATCCACTTCAGACTGAAAACTAATAATGAATTTCAAAATCAATCCAAATAAAGTCAAGCCTTGGTCAATCTAGGGTTGGGTCAATTCAAAGCCAAACTAAGCTAACCCAAAAGAAAAACCAAGCTTGAATTAAACTCCAATTAAGTCAAACAACATCCAAACTAAATGAAAATGACTTTAAATTAAATCAAACCACAAAAAATTTGAGGCTAAATCTTCTGGAGTGCTAATTGGATCAAACTAAGTCCCACTGGGTATGTTAAGCCTTTGGTAACATTCCAAGGGTGTACCTAAATTCACAAGTAATGGGTGATTATACCATCCTGACTTGAACCAAAATCAAATTGAATAAAACTGATCTGAGTCAAACTGAATACCACTGGATGTGTTACAAAAGCCTATGATAACATTCCAAGACTATACCCAACTCCACAAGTAGTGGATAATACTCACTTAAAAACCCCAATGAAGTCATTTCAAATACCTTATTGGATAATAGAAACACTCAAATTCATGGAGTGATCGTCTATGCCTTATTGGCCAATGAGAACACTCCAATCTAACAAAACTATCTCCAATGCCTTATTAGATAACAAAAGTACCTCAAATTTATGGGATTATCACCAATGCCTTATTGGCTAATGGGAACACTCCAATTTAATAAAGTTATCTTCAACACTTTATTGGTTAATAAAAATCCTTCAAATTCATGAATTTATCGCTTACTCCTTATTGGCCAACAAGAACATTCCAACCCAAAGAAACTAATTCTAATGTCTTATTAGCTAACCGAAAGACTTCAAATTCATGGAGTTATTACCAACACCTTATTGGCTAACAGGAACACTTCAACCCCAATGAAGTTATCTCCATTATCCTATTGGCTAACATACATACTTCAAGTTCACATAGTTATCTCCAATACCTTATTGGCTAATAGAGACACTCCAACCCAAATAAAATTATCTCCA
Organism: Trichopus zeylanicus subsp. travancoricus; assembly: GCA_005019695.1. Taxonomy (NCBI): domain Eukaryota; kingdom Viridiplantae; phylum Streptophyta; class Magnoliopsida; order Dioscoreales; family Dioscoreaceae; genus Trichopus; species Trichopus zeylanicus. Next base: position 245,257 of record RXID01022312.1, read on the forward strand.
ATGTCTTATTAGCTAACTAAAATATTTTAACTAACGAAGTTATCTCTAACGTCTTATTGGCTAATAGAAATACTTTAACTAGTGAAGTTATCAATAATGTCTTATTGGCTAACAAAATACTTCAATCAACAAAATTATTGCCTACACCTCATGTCTATAAAAATACTTCAAAACTCATGAAGTTTTCACTTATGTCTCATTAGCTATGCAAACACTTCAAAATCAAAGAAGTTAACAACTATGAGATCAATTTTCAACAGCCCAGGAGTAGTGGAGACCATAGAAAGTAATCTCGATGCATAAATCAAATTATGTTTAAATTTAAAGTGTGTTATCAGGTGTTGTAGGAATATTGATTTTCAATAAGTACAAGCTCTTGTTATGATTATTCGATAATTATCAGGAACATCCTAAAATAAGAAACCTAGCTAATAAAATAGAGATACAAAAAGAAAAAAGTATCATTGGATTGATTTTGAGTGGATACATAGTTTAAGTAAGGATATACCTTACTTAACAATGGATTTCATTATGGGAAAACATAAAAATAAAAGAGTTGAAAAGAAGCTATGATGTATGTTGTTGTCCCACTCCTATACGTTGGACCATGTGATGTCTTGACTCAGATGGGTCTTGACTTGATTCTTAATAGATGTTGATAGTGTTGTCTGGCAGGACATGGAAGAATAGAAGTATCTCCAATAACTTCGAGTGTTGGTGATAACTTTTGGCCTTTGATCTTGAGGTATTCCATAACTCGTGAGGTACTGTGTAAACCTCTTTGGTTTGAAGAATTTTGTAGCCCATCGGGTATTGGTGTTAACCTCCTTGGTTTTGAAGTATTCCATACCCCGTAGGCATCAATGTTAACTTTTTTGGTTTGAGATATTCCATTGCTCATGGAGCATCGGTATTAACCTCTTTGATTTTGAAGTATTCTATTGTTGGATCGAAGTTGATCACCCAAGATAGCAGAGACCTCGAAGAGTGATCTCAAATCAAAAATCAAAGTTTATTTTAATTTTAAATACATTATCAAGTGTTGTGAAAATATAACTTTCAATAGACATAAACCTTTGTTGTTAATTATCCTGACAATTATTAGGAATCTCCTAAAATAAGAAACTTAGTTAATAAAATAGAGATACAAAAGAAAAAAAGAAAAAAACATTATTTGAGTAATTTAAGAAAGATGGTACATGACTTAAGAAAGGGTGTGCCCTCACTTTACAATGAATTATAGAAAATATAGAATAAATCAAGAAAGAAAAAAAAAAGAGAGTGGAGAAGAAGTTTTGATGTGTGCTACTCCTCTGCTCCTTTTGCGCTAGATCACGTTGCATCTGACCTGAACCATGGAAAGGGATGAGAGAATTTTGAAATTTTTTCATTAACTTTGAGCTTTGGCTATAGCTTCTTTGGTTTTGTTGAAGTATTTTCATAGTTAATAAGGCACAGGCAATAACTTCACTTGAGTTGGAGTGTTTCCATTAGCCAATAAGGCATTGAAGATAAGTCCATTTGAATTGGAGTATTTTTATTAGCCAATAAGACATGGTCGATAACTTTAATCAAGTATTGTAGGAATATTGACTTTCAATAGGTACAAGCTCCTATTACAATTACTCGGTAATTATTAAAAATCTCCTAAAATAAGAAACCTAGCTAATAAAATAGAGATACAAAAAGGACAAAAAAGTATCATTGGATTAATTTTAAGTGGATACATGGTTTAAGTAAGAATATACCTTACTTGACAATGGATTTCATTGTGGAAAAACATAAAAATAAGAGAAATAAAAATGAAAGAGTTGAAAATAAGCTCCAATATATGTTGTTGCCCCACTCCTGTAAGTTGGACCATGTGATGTCTTGACTCAAATGGGTCTTGACTTGATTCTTAATAGATGTTGATGGCATTGTTTGATAGGATATGGAAGAATACAAGAATTTCCAATGGCTTTGAGTGTTGGTGATAAATTTTGGTCCTTTGATCTTGAGGAATTCCATAACTCATGAGATACTATGTAAATCTCTTTGGTTTGAAGAATTTCGTAGCCCATGGGGCATTGGTGTTAACCTCCTTAATTTTAAAGTATTCCATATCCTGTGGGGTATTAGTGTTGATTTTTTTGATTTGAGATATTTCATTGCTTGTGGGGTATCAAGTATTCCATTTTGAGATCGAAGTTGATCACCCGGGATAGTGAAGACCTCAAAGAGCAACCTCAAATCATAAATCAAAGTTTATTTTAATTTTAAATGTGCTATCAAGTATTATGAAAATATGACTTCCAACAGACATAAGCCCTTGTTATTAGTTATCTCGAAAATTGTTAGAAACCTCCTAAAATAAAAAGCTTAGTTAATAAATAGAGACACAAAAGAAAGAAAAGAAGAAAACATTATTTGAGTAATTTAAGAAAGATGGTACATGACTTAAGAAAGGGTATGTCCTCACTTTACAATGAATTATAGAAAATATAGAAAAAATCAAGAAATAAAAAAAAGAGAGAGTGTGGAGAAGAAGTTTTGATGTGTGCTACTCCCCCACTCCCCCTGTGCTGGATCACATGGCATCTAACCCGAACCATGAAAAGGAATGGAAGAAGTTTGAAGTGTTTTTATTAACTTTGAGTTTTGGCTATAGCTTCATTGGATTTGTTGAAGTATTTTCATAACTAATAAGGTGCAGGCAATAACTTCATTTGGGTTAGAGTGTTTTTATTAACTAATAAGGCATTGATAATAACTCTATTTGAGTTGGAGTGTTTTTGTTAGCCAATAAGGCATGGGCGATTACTCCGTTTAGGTTGGAGTGTTTTCATTAGCTTACAAGGCATAGACAATAACTTTTTTAACCTTGAAGTGTTTGCGAAGCCAATAAGGCATAGGTGATAACTTCTTTGGTTTTGAACAGGTCACCAACAACTTATGAGATTGGGTATAGCTTGAAGATGTATCACCAACTATTTCTAGGGTTAGCTAGCTTGAAGGATGCATCATTAATTGCTTGTGGGGTTGACTAGCTTAAAAGGATGCATCGTGAACTGCTTGTGGGGTTGACTAGCTTGAAGTGTGGCCAATAGTTTTGAGTGTATTATTGGTTGACTTTATTGATTTGGTAGTGTCATCGATGACTTAGGGAGTCAGATATAGTTTTGAAATATGACTAATAGCTTATAGTGTATTAATGATTAACTTCTTGAATTGACAGTGTTATCAATGACTTATGGAGTTGGATATAGATTTGAAGTGTGATCGACAGTTTGGAGCATATTGATGATTAACTTCTTTGATTTGGCAACATCACCAATGACTTTTGGGGTTGGATATAGCTTGAAAGACGTGTCGTCAATAGCTTCTAGAGTTGATTAGCTTCAAAGTGTGACCAACGACTTTGAGCTTGTTAGCCATTAACTTCTTTGGTTTGATAGCATCACCAACGGCTTATAGAGTTGGGTATAGCTTTGAAGTATTGCTAAATGCTTTTATAGCATACTCAGTAAGACTCAGTTTGACTTTAGTTTTATTCAAACTAATTTTGGTTCAAGTCAGGATGGTAATATCACCCGTTATTTATGGCCTTGGAATATTGCCAAAGATTTAGTGCACCCGATGGGACTTGATTTGACTCTATTTAGTTTTGGTCCAAGTTTGATATCATTTGGCTTGAGTCAAGTTTAACTTTGTGTTAGACCTTTATCAAGTTCAAGTCTACTGGACTTCAATTTATATTCAAGTCAACTTAGTTCAACTTAGTTTTAGTTCAAACTCAGCCTAACCTAGTTCTAATTTGACTTTGAGTTTGTCTTTTAGTTTGGACTTGATTTGGATTTAATTTGAGTTTAGTTCAATCCTAATTGGATTTAATTTGGATTTGAACTCAATTTGATTTAAAGTTGACTCAACTTGAACTTGATTAGGGTTGAGTCTAAATTTATTTGGTTAACTCAATTTAGATTTTTGGAGTCTAGTTCAATTTAGGTTTTAGTCCATTGATTTGATTAATTCAAGTCCATTTGAGATAGCTTGGCTTGAGTTCAATTTCAATATGCTTGAGTGATTTCAAATTAATCAAATTTGATTTGAGGGTTCTTAGACAGTTTATGATGACTTTAGATGGATCTGTAAGTCAACTTCAAATGTGTGAACCTGAAGGTTGGCTTAATTCGCAAACTTGAAAGTTGACTTAGTGTGAACTTGAGGGCTGATTGGCTGTGAGTTTGAAAACTAGCTTAGATGCGAGCTCGAAGGTTAGCTAAGGTGCAAGTCCAAAGACTAGTTGAGTGCCAACTTGAAGGTTGGTTTGGATGCGAGCCCGAAGGCTGGTTAAATGCGAGTCTGAAGGCTAGCTGAGTGCGAGCTAGAAAGCTGATAGAGTTGGAACTCAAAAGTTGACCGAGTGTGAGCCTAAAAGCTAGCTAAGATGTGAGCCTGAAAGCTGACTTGTATGTGAACCCGAAGGCTAGCTAAGTACGAGCCCGGAGATTAGTTGAGTGCAAGCCCGAAGATTAGCTTGGTGCAAGTTTGAAGGCTGGCTGAATGTGAGCCTGAGGGATGGCTTAGATGTAAGTCTAAAGGTTGGTTGAGTGCAAATATGAAGGTTAGCTTAGATGCAAGTCCAAAAATTAGCTAAGAAGCGAATTCGAAAGCTAGTTAAGTGTGAGCCCGAAGGCTGGCTTAAACCCGAATTTGAAAGCTGGTTGAGTGTGGGCCTAAAGGGTAGTTAAGTATGAGTATGAATGCGAGCTCGAAAGCTGACTGAGATGCGAGTCTGAAGGCTAGCTTAGATGCGATTCCAAAGGCTGATTGAGTGCAATCCCAAAAACTAGCTTAGATGTAAGTTAGAAAACTAGAAGTTACGAGCCCGAAGGTTGATTAAATGTAAGCCCGAAGGTTAACTTGGGATAATGAAAATCCTCCGTCTTCGAAGGGCTGTGGATAACCATAGTAGGGTCATGAGTTTGCCATATTCATTACATCTTTACCACCATTTTCGAGGGGGCATTGGTGGTCGTAACTGAGCCATGAGTCCTTCTCTTAAATCTTCTCAAATTCTCCTCTGATGCCTATTTTTAGAATTTTTTAATTTTAATTTATTTTTACTACATTATTTTGCTGCAGATCTTTTTTTTTGCTATAAAGTTTTTTTTTGTCTTTTTTTTTCAACAAACTTTTTTCTTTTTCCTTTATATTTTTCCTACTCACCCTCCTGCCCCTCTTTAACAGCTAGCATTAAAAAAAACTCTTTTTTCCCTTAGATTTCTTCTCTTCCCACCCTCTCCCACGCGCCCTGCGGCAAGAAACTCCCTTTTTCTTTTTTTTTAATTTTTTTTATCATTTCTTTGACTTTTGTTTCCCTGCTTCGATTCCAACTCCTGAGTTGCTCCAGCATAGTCGTCGTCCTCCTCCCTCCTTCGATTCTAGCTCCTGAGTTACTCCAGTGCAGAGCTCATTGTCCTCCTTTGATTCGAGCTCTTGAGCTGCTCTAGCGCAATCATCGTTGTCCTCCCTCCTTCAATTCCAGCTCCTGAGCTACTCCAGCACAGAGCTCGTCGTCCTCCTTCGATTCCAGCTCCTGAGCTACTCTAGCGCAGAAATCATCATCCTTCCTCCTTCGATTCCAGCTCTTGAGCTGCTCCAGCACAGAGCTCATCGTCCTCCTTCGATTCCAGCTCCTAAGCTGCTCCAGCGCAGAGGTCGTCATCCTCTCTCCTTCGATTCCAGCTCCGAAGCTGCTCCAGCGCAGAGCTCGGCGTCCTCCCTTTTTCAATTCCAACGCAGAGCTCATCGTCCTCCCTCTTTTGATTCCAGCACAGAGCTCGTCGCCCTCGTTGTCCTCCTCGACTATGCCCCGACCACGCCCCGACGATGCCCCGACTGTGCCCCAACTGCGCCCCGACGGTGCCTCGATGACGCTCCGACTGCGCACGCGCCGATTATCTGAAAATTTGGGGAAGAAGGGTGTCAAAGCAGCTGGACAATTGGTATGGGCTTTTGCAAAAAAGCCCCCAAATTTTTCAAAATTTTTTTTAAATTTATCCCATTGTAAATATCTTAACGATGAGGATTTTTCTGATAAGTGTATTTATATTGAAATTTTGTAGCGTCTGGTGAAGAGAACGGCTGAAGAAACATATTGGACCACAATAAATCAATTTGTTGATCAGGTCAGATTTGTAAAGTTAATTCGTTAATTCGCTTCACTCGTAGTGTTAAAAATATTAAAAAGTAAATTGAGAATGCATGAATAAACTATTTTTTGATAAATGTTTGAATATTAGATGGACGAAGAGGAGTTAGATTTGTTGAGAATACGAGCTGCTGGATATTGCTACTTGGTGACAGTATGTTTGATAATGCTGATTATTAGAAAAAGAAGAGGAACCCAATTGCACATTGAACCAATAACCAACAGAGAGTCTCTCAAGGGTGGCAATCTTCACAATATTTTATATGGTGGTAAAAGTAATTATTTTGACTATTTAAGGATGGATGTGCCTATATTCATGCGTTTGGTCAGTATGTTGCGAGAACGAAATCTCTTATATGATACACGACATGTTACCGTTGAGGAACAACTTGTGATATTTTTGCATTATATTGGTTTTCACTCAAGAAATAGAAGCATGAAGATAGTTTTTTTAAGGTCTGGTGAGATAATTAGTCGATATTTTAATGCATGCCTCCGAGCTATATGTGGAATCAGAGATCAGTTCATGTCTCAAGCAGACGCTTCGACACATCCTATCATAGAGAATAATAGTAACTATTATCTGTGGTTTAAGGTATGTTGTTATAACACATTAGATTTATTTGATTAAAAACATGTTTTTAATATTTGATTATATTTTATGTAGGATTGTATTGGACTAGTTGATGGAACACATGTGCATGCTAGACTATCATCGAATATGATTGCACGTTTTCGTGGACGCAAGGGTGTCATGCAAAATGTCTTACCTGCAATTGACGCCGGCCTTAAATTTTTATATGTTTTGGCAGGATGAGAAGGATCTGCAAATGATTTTATGGTATTGAAAGATGCTATTTCATGACCTCCTCCTGGTCGTGAAGCAGATAGAAGGAAAACATTACCTTGTTGATGCTGGTTACCCAACAATGGCTAGATTTATTGCACCATATAGGGGGGGTGAAATACCATCTGAAGGAATAATTGGGTCACCCACCACAAAATGCAAAGGAGTTATTCAATTACAGGCATGCATCTCTAAGGTCTAAAGTAGAACGAGCTTTTGGGATTTTGAAGGAATGTTTTCGTATATTGGAGGCGACTCCTTTCTTTCCATTCAAAACCCAAGTTGATATAATTCTTGCTTATTGCGTCATCCACAATTATATCATGACTACTGATCCAAATGACGAAATACTGAACAAGAATATGGATGTGGATGATGAGAATGAGGTTGAAGCAGAGAATGAGTCATTCTACATTAGTCAAACAATAAGGAAGCAACGTGAGGAGATTCTCTAGTGGATTCGTTTGAGGGATAACATAGCTGCAGAGATGTGGGAGGCTTATAATCATCATTAGGATTTAGTTGTGTTTGTGAACATATTTTTGTGTTTATCCTTTTTTGCTTATATCAAACTATTTTGCTTGTGCCTATATTTACGTGAATTGTATTGTGGATGTGCTATTATTACACTGATTTGCTTGTTATGATGCTTGTTCTTTATATTAAATGTATATGTATTATTATACTTGTTTACTAAAGCCTATGTTATTGTTTAAAAGGTATGGACTCAGATGGATATGAAGCACTGGACTCCAACTCACTTGCTGACAGGAGTCCTAATTTGGAAGTAGCAGTTGCGAAATAAGGAACAACCAAGGCCAAGAATCATAGATCACATAAAGTGTGATCTAAAAGCAACTCTGAGTTTCTTATTATTTTTTTAGTTAGACAAGTGCATGCAGGTTTAAAACAAGACAAGTCTTTCAAGAGGCAAGCATTTGTCACAGCTGCAAATGCTATGAATGCACAGTTCAATACTGAGTTCAACGCTGATATTGTTGAAGGCCATTATAAGAAGACATTAAAGAAACGGGTTGCAGTCATTAAAAAGGTACAAGACTTCAGTGGGGTAGGGTGGATTAAAGATGAGAAGATGATCACAGCATCCGGACAAGTCTATATTGATATCATAGCCGTAAGAAAGAAATATATTTTTTTCTATTTTTAATTAATTTTTAAATATATTATCAGTTTATGTTACATCTAACATATTTTAAATATAATCTTGCAGCAAATTCTGGAAGCTAAACATATTTTGAACACACGTATATCCCTTTACGAGGAGTTGCTCCTAATTTGTGGATCAGACTATGCTACTGGCAGTATGGCTAAATCTACATTTGACAATTTTGGAGAAGATTTTAATAGAGAGGAGGCTCAACAATAATATTCTGTAGACGAGGATAATCAGAATGCAGCTGATAGAGAGGGACCTTCTACCAACTATGTTACTGATAATCAGTCGAAAGGTAAGCAGCAAGCATCTTCTTCAGAGGATATATCGAGGTCACGTAAGCGCACGGGGAAAACTGTTGATTAGATGATGATGGAAGAGTTGATGATCAGCATGCGTCAAGTTGCATCCGCTCTTCAAACAACTGGAAAGGATTCTTGGAGGAAAGCCGTGTATCCAACTTTGATGAAGTTCATGGGGAAACAATTTAGTAAGCCCTTTCTGAAACTTGCATGTAGGCATTTACATGAGGACGAGGTTGATGGCATGCATTTGTTGATTGTATGGATGATGAAGATAGAATTGAGTGACTTCAGGAGTTTATGGATGATATAAGTATGTAGTTATATATTTTGTAATAACATGTTAAGTTAAACTATGTATTTAACCATTTTTTGAGCGGACTTTTGTATTAACCTATTAAATTGTCTTTTCTAATATATTAAGTTGTCTCTGTAGTAAATACAAATCATCGTAATATTTATTATGATATTTGTACATAAGTGAAACTGAAGTCCCTTTATTTTTGGGTCTTTTTGTAAAATCTTATTAATTTTTAAAATTATTTCAATAATTTTAAAAGTAAAATTATTTTATTTCTCAAATTACTTACAAATATATTATTTTTAAAAAATAAGTATATATTTTCTATACTTATTAAAAATTATTCGAGAAGATAATAACAAAATTATATTAAATAAATCTGTAATTGATTATAATAAGTTACTTACATAGTCTGTCTTTTTTTGACCTTTTTAAAATATTTATTATTATTTATTATTTTTATATATTCAATAATAACATTATTATACTTTTCTAATTATTTACAAATAAAATATAATAAAAAAGAAACTATTTTTTAAAAAAAATTATTTTACATGAAAATAATAATATTATATTGAATAATAATACTTATTTAACATATATTTCTATAATTACAATTTTTTAAATTAAGTTTATTATATTTTTGTATTAATTTATATATAAATTAATATTTTGTGTAATATGCCAATTTTCAATTCTCACGTCAACTAAACACAAAAATTAAACAACTTATAGAATTGATCAATTCTATTTGTCAACCAAACAACGGAATTTAGAATTTAAGAATTGGCCAAATTTTAATTTTCTATACTAAATACTCATTCAAATACTAAAATTATTTAATTTTTTTAATTCTCTGAAATCACTAAATTCCTACTATTCCTCGATTTCTAAAGGCCAAATGGAACCAAACGGGCCTTCGTCTTCTCTTCTGCTTCTCCTTTCCTTCATCCCAGTAAGAACGGCTCAATCTCCTTTTTAATTTTTTTGTTTACTTCCTTCTTCCTCCCTGCAACCTTTCTCCTCCTCGGCTAAACCTTCTTTCTTAAGGACATGGCCAGCTCCTTTCCTCACCACTCATGCCATGGCCGTGCTCCCTCCCCCTTTAATTTTTTTAATCGGATCTGACCTTGGCCATTGGTAGATGGTGGCAGAAAGGGGTGCAAGGAAGTATGGCTTGGGCTCCTTTTCCGGTTTGATTGCCGGATCCGGCTCCTTTCCTCTGACGATAGCGGCTTGGGAAGCTACGGCCTGTAGCGAGGAGGATGCGGGTCGTGCAGCGATGGGGTGCTGGAGCAGTGTCGTGTGACGGCGAGTTGCAGTGCAAAGAAGAGGCGACAAGATGACAGACGCAGGGCGGGAGTAGGCGACGAGAATGTCCTTGATCTCCTTCTTGGACTGCTCGTCGACTTGCTTCTGGTAGAAGGCCACAAGTGCCCTAGTGATGCTCTAGCGGATGGCTTAGGGGAGGAGGATTGGCCTAAAGGCATTGCGGCGGAGGATCTCCGGCTTCACCAGCTCGATCGAGATGCCGTTCGACTTGATCAACCTGCCCCCCGCGCTAGCAGTAGGTAACCGCGATTGTCGTCTCCTCCCACCTGAAGCACTGCACGGACTCGACCGCCACGGCTGCAGCTGCCAACAAATTGGAGAAAACCCTAACCCTTTCGGCAACGTTGTTCCGAGCAGGAGATGACGGTGGATGGAGGAGGTCACGGCACCTGGGTGAATGACGGCTTATGGACAGCAACGATGCTTCACAGGTGTCAGGGGAGCGTGCAATGGCATGGGAGATTGATCCTACATGGAAATTGGGAAGAAGAGGCAGAGAGCTACAGGAAAGAACGAAAGGAAAGAAGAATATGAGCTAAGTCCGACAACATCGCCTTTTTCCTTTCTGATTCTTCTCGTGCTCTCTTTTTTTTTCAGCCCTTCTTTTCATTTCTTTGGTTTCTAATTTCTTCTCCAATTTTTTGATCTCTAGCTCTGTATCAGATTTTCTTCTATTTTTGATTTGCAAATTTTGACAAATTTTAATAGATTCTTGGAAAGAAAGAGTTGGATTGAAATTGAATTTTATGTTTGAATTTCAAACGATCTGAGATGTAAACAGATATGGATATAGATAGCGTTAACTAGAGTTTAAATAAAGTTGTGAAAAGATATGTGTAAATTTATTTATTGTAGATGATGATATCTCAAAAGTTATAGTTATCCCGAATATTGAAATTATATAGAGAATATTTGTAAATTTTTTTAAAAAAAAATTTGGATTAAATTATAATTTTATAAATTTTAGGGGATTTTTTTTACAAAAAGGACTTGTTTATAAAGTTTTAAAATTTTTAAAATTTTTTAATAAAATTTAAATTTATTTGTTAATAAAAATTTTTGAGGAATTTATTTCTAAAAGTTAAAATTTTTGGAATTTATTTGTAAATAAAAAATTTTGGAGAGTTTACTTGCAAATTATGAATTTCATAAGGAGTAAATCATAATTATTGATCTTTTGAGAAGTATATTTGTAAATCCTAGATTTTACAGAATTAATTTGTGGTTTTAGACTTTTATTGAATTTTTTTGTAAAATTCTCATTCAAGAGACTTATTTATGAGAAAATTCCAGCCAAATATCCATTTATAAGGATTTATTCAATTTAGGGCTTATTTCTAAAATTTTTGTATTTTGTCATTTTAGCCCAAATTTTAAATGAATTTTGGGTCCAACTCTAGTCCAAAAAGTCAACCCACTTAATCCATTTGGATTAAGCTACCTAGAGTCCAAATTTTTCAATGATTTAAACTTAATTTTCGATCAAACTCAGATACAATTTAAGTTTAATCGAGACTCACAATTAAGACATAATTTAATGACATATAAGTCTTAATTTTAATTATATTTTTATTAAATTTGATTACAACAAAAATTGTTTCAAACATCCATAGTTTGAGGGTATCGGTATTAACTTCTTTGATTTGAAGTATTTCACTATTCATGGGACATCAATATTAATCTCTAAAGTATTCTATATCTCATGGGACATTGGTATTAACCTCTTTGATTTTAAAATATTGCATAGCCATGGGCATCAGTATTAATTTCTTTGATTTAAGGTATTCTATGTCTCGTGTAGTATTGGTATTAACCTCTGAAATATTTCATAGTCCATGGAGTATTGGCTTTGAGCTCTTTAATTTTGAAGTATTCTATAGCTTATTAGGCATCAATATTAAATTTATTAGTTTGAGGTATTTTATAACCTGTGGGGCATTAATATTAACGTATGAGGTATTTCATATCTCATAAAACATTAGTATTAACCCCTTTGATTTTGAAATATTGCATAGTTCGTAGGCATCTATATTAACTTTTTTGGTTTGAGATATTTCATAACTCATAAGACATCTGTATTAACATCTAAGGTATTCCATAGTCCATGAGACATCAATTTAATCTCTGTGATTTTGAAGTATTCCATAGTATGTGAAATATTGATTTTAACTTCTTTGATCTTGAGAGATTCCATATCGCATAGTATTGGTATTAATCTATTTACGTTTGAAGTGGCATTACTCACTATTTGTGGAGTTGAGTAAAGTCTTTAGAGTGCTGACAGAGACTCTTGTAGCTTATTCAGTGGGACTCATTTTGACCTAGTTTAGTTTTATTTAAACTAGCTCTGATTCAGATTTGGATGGTAACATTACCAATTGTTCATAACCATAGAGTGTTGCCAAAGATTTAGCACACCCAGTAGAACTTTGTTTGACCCTATTTAGCTCTATTTGAACTAGTATTAGTTCGAGTCAGGATGACTGTCTTATCCACTGCTTATGGGGTTAGGCATAGTCCTGAAGAAGTGCTGAAGGTTTAGCATGCCCGGTGAAACTTTGTTTGACCCTATTTAGCTCTATTATAACTAGTGTTAGTTTGGGTCAGAATGATGACCTTACGCACTACTCATGGGATTGGGTATAACCTTGGAGTATTGTGAGAGATTTAGCACACCTAGTGAGATTTAACTTGACCCTATTTTAATTCTATTCGAACTTGTCTAGGTTGGACTTGACCTATGCTTTGGTTCATGTTTGAGTCTGGTTATGTTCGATATGGTCTTGGGCTCAATTTGATCCAATTTGAAATTCAGAGTTAGTTTTAGTTTAAGTCTAATTTTGTTTAATATTTAGAACTTAACCTAGACTTAGGTTTGATTTGATTTAATTTGATGTTCGAAATTTAATTTGGATTAAGTTTGATTTGATTCAATTCGATGTTCAAAATTTGTTTGGGTCAAGTTTAATTTGATTCAGTTCAATGTTCAAAATTCAGCTTTGATTTGAGTCTAATTTGAATTCAACTTGAGTTACTTTAATTTAATCGATTTGGTTCGAGGGCTCTCGAACTGTCATAATGATATTATAACGAGATCATAGGTTGGTCCTAAGTCGATTAGTTATTGGGTGAGATCGCAGGCTGACCCTAAATTATTTTGACTTTTAGACTAGATAATAGATTGGCCCTGAGTCGATTAGCTATCGAGTGAGACTATAGGCTGGTTCTAAATCATCTTGATTTTTGGACAAAACTGCAGGCTGGCCATAAATGATTTTGACTTTTGGGTAAGATTATAGGCTAGTTCTAAGTTGATTGGTTATCAGGCAAGATTATAAGTTGTCCCTAAATTATCTTGACTTTAAGGTGAGATTGTAGACTGGCTCCAAATCAATTAGTTGTCGGGCGAGACCACAAACTAGTACTAAACCATCTTGACTTTTGGGTGAGACTACATACAGGCTCTAAATCGATTGGTTATCAGGCAAAATCACAGGTTGACCCTAAATCATTTTGACTTTTGGGCAATACTGTAGCCTGATCTTAAGTTGATTTGTTATTAGACAAGATCGCAGACTGGCTCTAAATCATTTTGACTTTTGGGAGAGACCACAAGCTGACCACAAGTCGATTGGTTGTCGGGTAAGACCGCAAAGTAGCCCTAAGTTGATTGATTATCGAGTGAGATTATAGGTTAGCCTTAAATCATCTTGACTTTTGGGTGAGATCGTAAGTTATTCTTAAGTTGATTGGTTACTAGGTGGCCATGATACTGATGGAGATTCATCAGTATTCTAGACCATGGGTGGCTGTAGTGTTGGTGGAGATCCATTGTTATACGAAGGGCTGTAGATGGCCATGGTGTTGGTGGAGATTTGCCATCGTATAAAGGTCCACAAGTGGCTCTGGTGTTAGTTGAGATCCGCATTATACGAAGGGCCATGGGTGGCCGGGACGCTAGTGGAGATCTGCCATCATATGAAGGACTGAGGGTAGTTGCAATGTTAGTGGAGATCCATTTTTATAGGAAGGGCTGTGTGGCAGTGGATGATGATGGAGATTTGACAGTGCAAAGCCGTGGATGACCGTAGTTGTTGATAAATAAAAAAGAGGCTCGTGATGAGATTTGGATGCCCGATTTTTTCTGGTTTGGCCTTTCAAACTCAAGCTACTGAGAACGTGTGGTGGTTGGTGGAGAATGAGGCTATATGTGACAACAATCCTTGAGAAAGAAGAGGGCAGTAGCAGCAACAAGTGTGAGAAACTAAAGACCTCCCAGGGGACAAAGAGAAGAGAGAATAATAAAAGAAAAGATAATGAAATGGAGGATGGAGGATGTCTTACATCTTTTCAATTCCTTATTGATGCCTTCTTGCTCGCCTCCTAAATGATGAGATTGCCTCAGAACTTCCTCTTCAATTCGTGTAGAATTTTCCTAGGAATTGTCTATAAATTCTTATTAAATTCATGTGAACTAGCTCCCTTTTTATAGGGCTTTGAGAACATCTTCAATTTTGATTATTGGGATTTGATTAGGAGATTTGATGGATATATTCTTGTCATAAACCTCATATCTAAATCTCAAATTGATATATTCCAAAATTACACCTTTATTATTTGAAAATCCTATTAATCTTGATGAACTTAGTAAGATTTATTTCAATTTCTGCATATTGCTTCCAGTTTGTGCAGTTCGAACACTCGAACTATTTGAGTTCGGTCGCCCAAATACAGGCCAAATTCAAAGAGAAGAGTATAAGGTTTGGGTGCCCAAACCTCTAGATTTGGTTGCTCGAACAGGGTTGATCTAAGTTTGATTTGTTCCAATCATTTTCTATTTTGAATTGAATACTACTTGTTTGAATTGAATATTTGATGGGTATTCTCTTATAATAAGCTTCATATTTGAATCTCAGATTGATATATTTTGATATTACAATTATTTTGTCAGAAAAATCCTATCAATCTTTGATGGATTTGAAGAATTTATTTCAAAATTTGTAGATCATACCTATCTATGAGTTTGGGCAGTTGACTTCTGATGTTCGGTCGTTCAAATATGGGCCAACCAGGGCTTGAATTTCTAGTCATTTTTTTAATTTCAAATTAGGCCCCCTATTCATTTGGGCTCATTTAGTGTCTGAAATTTTAGCTCATATTTATTTCAAATTGGATCCTCATCCATCATAAATTAAACTTATTAAACTTAAAAGTCTACTTCTAATACTTGCTGAATTTGAAATCAAGATTGTGTTACAAAATCGACTCAAATAAATGCCTTCTTTGCATCTACTTTATGAGTTTTTTTGGTGAGGGGAGTGCACATGAGCAATTTTTAGGTGATTCCCCTTTGCGTCAATGTTTTACAAGTTAATTGTTTAAGGTGATTTTTGTCATAATCAAATTTTAATTAAAATATGATTAAAATTGAGACATATATGATATTAAATTATGACTTAAATATGGATCTCAGTCAAACCTAAATTACGTCTGAGTTTAGCCAAAATCGAGCTCAATTCGAACCTGAATTATTGAGAAATTCAGACTCAACCTAGGCTTAGTCCAAATGGGCTGAATGTATTAGATATTTGGAATAAAACTGGCCTAAAATTCTAGCCTAAAATTCATCCAAAATCTGAATCAAAATGAAAAATACAAGAATTTTATAAATAGGTTCTTAGATCAAATAAATTCTTATGAGGCCAAGGTTCTTAGATCAAATAAATTCTTATGAGGATGTCCTTGGCCAATTTTTTTTATGAATAAGTTCTTGGAATTGAAATTTTTGCAAAAGAGTCCAATAAAATTCTAAAATTCTAAAATTCTAAATTGACCTCCACAAAATTTAGGGTATATGAATAAACCCTTTAGAAAATTTTTCCACAAATAAACTCCTAAAATCTCGACTTTTTGCAAATAAGTCCCTCAAAATTTTTTTATTTTTGAATCATTTTTGTTCTAAAAAGACTTTAAAAGTTTTAAAATTTTATAAATAAATTTGTTATTAAAAACCTCCTAAAATTCATAGAATTATAATATAGTCTATTTTTTAAAAAAATTATAAATAAATGCTCTATAAATTCAACATGCGAGATGAGTACACCTTTCACATTATTATGATCTATAACAAATAAATTTATCTATATCTATCTGCAAACTCATCTAATGACATCTATATTCGTTTGTAGCCACATCCATCATTCAAAAATTCAAGTAAAAGGAAATTATTTTCAACTCAATTTTATCTCTTTGTATTCTATATCGATCCTATTAACATTTTAAAGAACGAGAAGAAATTAGAACAAGAAGAATTAGAACAAGGAGATAAGGATATTAACAAGCTAAAAGTCAAGCTCAAAGAGGTTAGTACACTTAGTTTTTTTTTCCTATTTTGTTCTTTGGTTGCTTTGCCCTTGAAGGGGATCCAAGCCTCTCCTTTGTCGAAGGCTGCCTGATCCCAACTTGTACCTATGGCATCTCCTCATGAAATCTAAGCCTCATTGGGACCCTAGCCCGTACTTGTGTCGCCTCCTCGCTAGAATCTGAGCCTCGTTGGGACCCTACCCCTACCTGTGCTGCCCCCTGCCAGAACTTGAGCTTGCCGAAACCCTAGCCTCGTTGCTCACCTCTGTGAGCTCCACTAGAGGTTTGCCCTTCGTTGGGCACTAGACCCCCCCACTCTACGCTCTTCCATGCCAATCCTCCCTCGTCCATGCTCGACGGCCCGCACTCTACTGTGCCATTGACCCTCGTTGGCCATCGACTTGCCCCATCACCCCGCTCCAACCACTAGTTCTCCCTGCACGGTCTACCGCTGCAAGTTTGAGCCCTACGCATGTACGTAGTCTTTCATGGCTGTTCCGCCTCGCCTTGTGCCACCTTCATGTAGTCTTAGCTGGCTCCCATCACCCACCACTAGAGCAAGGCCAGATCCGGCTATGAGATCAAGAGGAACAGGGAAGAAGATTAAAAATATATATAAAAAGAAAAGGGAAAGTTGTTGGTCAGCAAAAAAAAAACAACATTTTGGCCCAAAAAGAAAGAGGGAGAGAAATTAAACTGCTGAAAAATAATAATAATAAAATAAAAAATTCAGAAAGGCATTAGAGATGAATAGAAGGAGAAGATTTAGATGAAGGAGGAACTGGCTCGACCCTATAATCATGGCTACTCGCAACTTCGCCTGTCTTTGCCACATCCATGTTTGTGCGATTGTCATCCTCATGCTTGCAGCCATATGTGGCTTTGTCCATTCATAGGCTAGCCTTAGGATCTACGAAAATTAGACTAGCTCTTGAGTTTGCCAAAACTATAGGTTAGTATTTGAGCCCACTAAAATCAGGTTAGTCTTTGGGCCCATCGAATTCAGGTTGGCCTTCAGGTTTGCTAAAATTGAGTCAATTTAAAATCAAGTCAAGTTTAAATGAAATCCTATTTGGGTCAAACTAAGTTCGAATCAAACTTAATTGGGTTAAATCAAGTTTGAACTAAAAGCTAATCAGATCAAATCAAACTTAAAGTCAAACCAAAATCAGGTTGATCCTAAACTGAAACTAAGCTAAACATAAATCAACTTGACCTTGAACCAAGGTTCAATAAGATACAAACTTAGACTCGATAGGAGTCTAATACAAGATCAAACAAACTTGATCCAAGTTGAATGAATCAGACTCGAGCTTAAATCCAGTTTTAAATATTAAACTGAAACAATTATACTTAGATCAAAATCAATGTTGCTCTTACTAGAGTCAATGATCAACATTTGACAAATGTTTTTCAAAATATCAATGCCAAGTTTGGTGAATCGAATTTGTCATTGCAAGGTGAATATTTACCACAAATGCCAATAGCGATTTTGAGAATATATATTTCACATGGTTCTCCTAGTCATGTTATGGGAAAAAGAAACCATAGGGATTAGTGAATCACAATTCAATCAAGTTCTGAACATTAAGCTGAATCAAATCATATTCAAATCAACATCAAGTTTTGGATATTGAATCAAATCAAAACCAAACTTAAGTCTAAAGCAAACTAAACCAAGTCTGAACTTTAGATCAAACTAAACCAAAAGTAGGCTTGAACTCGCTTAGTTAATTAGCCATAATGTCTTGTTCAAATGAAGTTAACTGACACTACGCTTGAAACCATTGCTAAGTCAATCCAAAAGTATTGACAACATTTTAAATCAAACTAAACTAAGGTAGGCTTGAAATCACTTAGTCAGTCAGCCACAATACCTTGTTTAAATGAAGTTAACTAATAGCATGTTCAAAATTATTAGCCATACTTCAAAGCTATACCTAATTGGTAATGCTACCAAATTCAAGAAGTTAATTAGTAACATGGTCAGAACTATCGACCACACTTCAAAGCTATACCCAACCTGATACATTAGTGATGCTGCTAAGTCAAAGAAGTTAATCATAAATATACTTAAAGCCATTGGCCACACTTTAAAGCTAGTTAACCTCAAAAATCATTGATGATGCACCTTTCGAGCTAAGCCAACCCAAAAGCATTGACAACGCTCCAAATTTAATCGATAATATGCCTAAGAGGCCATCTTGTACTCATTTATAAACCTTCGACAATAAATATGGCAACGTGCATTGCCATTGAAAGTTCACTTTCTTTATTTTCAGCATTGAGGCCTTTTAGCAAAGCTCTAAGTTTGTCAAGGAGAAACTCCTCAAGAGTTATTTGGCTTTTTTCTCTCTAGACCTATTCTTCTATGTCTTCAATGTATTCTTGGATGGCTGATTTTTTAATATTTTATTCATCCAATTGAACTAGTTTCTTTTCCTGGTTTCTATTTCTTTTCTTTTTGATGCCTTGAGCAGGTGGGAAAGCTTGATCCAATGAAGCTTTTCTTATTACCATTCTAGGATCTTCAGGGTTCTTACCTATCTTCTTTATCAATTTCTTCAGTCTTTTAGAGATATGGATCTCTACAGGTGCTCTAGTTCGGGTGTACATTGTGCTTCTTCCTGGAAAAAGAGTCTAACAAGTGGCTCATATGTCTCGATTATAGTAATGTGATTAATATTGTTTAAGTAGATTTTGAAACCTTACTCTAAATTTGAGTTGAATTCGTGATGAGCCAAGTTAAACATTGAACCTGGGCCAAATTTTGATCAAAGGCTAAAGTAAACTTTGGACTAAATTAAGATTTACAAATAATCCCTCAAAAAAATTTATTTATAAATAAGTCCAAATTTTATTCAAAAAGGATCTTAAAAAGTTCAAAATTTTTACAAATGTGTCCTTTTTTGTAAAAAGACCCTTGGAATTTATAAAATCACATTTTAGTCCAATTTTTCCTAAAAATTTATAAATAAATTTCTCAAAATTTCTAATTATAAATGAGTCCAAATTTTATTCAAAAAGGATCCTAAAAAATTTCAAAAATTTTACAAACATATTATTTTTGCAAAGAAACTCCTAAAATTTATAAAATTACCCCTTAAAAATTCATTATCCGAAATTAGTACAAAATTTGAATTTTCTCATTGGGGAAATAAATCCCAATCAATTATAAAATCACATTTTTGATCTTTTTTTTCAAAAAATTTACAAATATCCTTCAAAATTTTTAATTACAAATGAGTCCAATTTTTATTCAAAAAACCCTAAAAATTTTAAAAAATTTACAAACATATTCTTTTTGCAAAGTAGCCCCTAGAATTTATAAAATTACACTTTGGTCTAATTTTTGCAAATTTTTGCAAATAACCCTCTGAATATTTATCATCTGAAAATGATACAAAATTTAAATTTTCTTAGGAAAATAAATCCCAATCAATTACATGCCAATCACAAGATTTTGACATACAATTTCATCCCCAATCAAATCCTATTTGTTTCCCAGGTCCAATCACACTCATGTCACATTCCAAAATCCAACCTCCTCAATTTGATTTCAAAATCCTCTTGGAAGCCTACAAAAAATATTGAAAACCTGCACAAAAGACACGAAAAAGATTAGAACGATAGAATGAGAGGGAGATTAGAATGTGGAGAGTCAAGAAGAAATTTGGAACGAAAACAAGGATAAGCCAAACTCGGAGAGGTCAGTGCACTTAGGTTCATCCTCTCTCTCTTTTTCACTCTTTGGTTGCTTTGTTCTTGAAGGACCTTTGAACATCTCCTCTGCCAATTGGCCGAGAACCTATCCACGCATAGCCTCGCGCTAATGTGCTACCGGCCCCATCCTTGCTCCGTCATCACGGCCTGAACTTGATCATGTTCGGCCAGCTACCATCACACCTCACCTGAGAAGATGCTTGCCTAACTTTACCACCACAATTTGCCTCATTCAGTCCTGCTCCACCCAACCGCCGAACTCATCGCCCGCCACTAGGGAAGCCTGGTCCTCCTCGCCATCGCTGTTGTTGCCCTCTACCTTATCCTCCACACCTGACTTCCAGTTATCTTAGTCTCCCATCTCTCCCACACTAGAAACTCACCCCCATCCTTTTCCGTCGGGTTCACTATCAGGAATCCAAATAAGAAGCTCGAAATTAGCTTCCTTACTGACGGATCTATTGCCCTCTCCCACTCTGGCGCCGACCTTGCCTTTGGGGCATGACCAAAGCTTAATCTTCCCCATCGCAGCAAAAACCAGCCATATCCAGCTGGGAGATGGATGGATTCGACCGAAGGAGGAAAGGGTGGGCCACCTCCCACCTCGCCATGGCCAAGGCCAGCCAGATTCGGCTAGATCTGACTAGAGAAGAGATTGGGCCACTCCGAGTCATGGGAAGACCAAAAAAACCAAAATAAGGGCATGGGTCATGGGAGGAAGGAGAAAAGAAATTAAAAAAATTAAAAAAAGTTGCTAGAAAAAGAGACACTTTCTCTTGTCTCAATTTTAGGTGAACCTATAACCTCATCGTGGCTACCTGTGATTCCTCAAAGATGGCAATGAAGACGACTAGTCCATAGCCTTGTCGTGGCCACTCGTGCCCCCCTCAAAGATGGTGATGAAGATGATGAACTTATGGCCTCGCCGCAACCATCCGCGGCCCTCTCAAAGAGGATGATGGAGATGATGAACTCATGACCTTGCTATGGCCACCCACAACCTCTCGTAGATGACGATGAAGATGGCAAAGTAATAACCTTGCTATAGTCACCCATGGCCTCTCGAAGATAATAGATTCTCATTACATCCAAACTAGCCTTAGGGCTTATATCTAAGCGAGTCTTTGAGCTCGCATCTAAGCCAGCCTTCAGGCTTGCACTTAGCCAAATTTTATGCTCATGCCTTAGTCAGCCTTTAGGCTCATGTCATTCCTCAACTAGCCTTTGAGCTCATACTTAGCCAGCCTTCAGTATTGCACTTAGCTAGTCTTTGGGTTTGCATTTAGACCAACCTTCGAACTCGTATCTAGTCAGCCCTCAGGCTTACACCTCTAAACTAGCTTTTGAGCTCGAAACTTGGCCAGCTCTCGAATTCACACATTTAAGGCTGAGCTATGGGTCCATCTAAAATTATCATAAATAACTAAGGATCCTCAAATCAAAATGCTTACCATGAAGTAACTCATTTATATTAAAATTGAACTCAGCCAAAATAAATAGATAAAGATCAAGTTGACCCAAATAGACCTAAATTGATTAAACAAATGGACTAAAACTCGAACTAAGTTGAACTCAAAGTCTAATTAGGTTCAAGTTTGGTCAATTCAAAATCAAGTTGAGTCTAGATTGAACTAAGCTTAAATCAAATCAAAACTAAAAGAGGCAAACTCCAAGTCAAACTAGAACTAGGCTAGACTGAACCTGAACTAAAACTAAGTTGAGTTAAATTGACTTGAGCTTGAACTAAAGTCCAGCAGGCCCAAACTCTATAAAAGTCCAACACAAGGTCAAACTTGACTCAAGTTATATAAAATTAAACTCAAACTCAAACTATATTAGTCTCAATGGAACTAAATAGGGTCAAACCAAGTCCCACTAGGAGTGCTAAAACTTTAGCAACACTCTAAGGCTATGAATAAAGGGTGATGTCACCACCCTAACCTGAATATGAATTAGTTTGAATGAAACTAAATAAAATCAAATTGAGTCTCATTGGGTGTGCTACAAAAGCTTTCAGCAATACTTTAAAAACTATACCCAACTCCAAAAGCCGTTGGTGATGCTACTAGACTGAAGAAGTTAATCACTAACATGCTCCAAGCTGTTGGCAATATTTCAAAGTTATATCTAACTCCATAAGCCGTTGGTGATGTTATCAAACCAAAAAAGTTAATTACTAACACGCTCAAAGCTATTGGTTACATTTCAACTAATTAACCCTAGAAGCTATTAATAAGGCACCTCCCAAGTTAAGCCAACCCAAAAGCATTAGCAACCTTTGAATCAAACCAAACTATGGTAGGCTTGAACTCACTTAGTTAGTCAGCCACAACACCTTATTCAAATAAGGTTAACCAATAATACCATCCAAGTTGTCGGCCACACTTCAAACCTATACCCAACCCCCTAAGTTATTGGTGATGCCATTGAGTCAACGAAGACAACCAATAATATACTTAAAGTCATTAGTTACACTTTGAAGCTAGTCAACCCCACAAGCAGTTGGCAACGCACCTTTCAAGCTAGTCAACCCCACAAGTAGTTAAAAATACACTCTTCAAACTAGTCAACTCGAGAAGCAATTTATAATGCACCATTTCAAACTAGTCAACCCTAGAAGAAGTTGACAATACACCCTTTCAAACTAGTCAACCCCAGAAGCAGTTGACAATATACTCTTTCAAGCTAGTCAACACTAGAAGAAGTTGTCATTTTCAAGCTAGCCAACACCAAAAATAGTTGGCAACATACTCTTCAAGCTAGTCAACCCTAGAAGTAGTTGACGATGCACCCATCAAGCTAGTCAACCACAAAAGCAATTAACGATGCACCCACAAGCTAGCCAACCTCAAAAGCAGTTGACAATATGATTCTCAAAGCTATACCTAACCTTATAAGCTATTGATGATGCTATCGAAAACAAAGGAGTTATTGTCTACACCTTATCAACTTTGAAAATACTTCAAAATCTAATGAAGTTATCACCTACGCCTTATTGGTTATGGAAACACTTCAAAGTTAATGGAGTTATTGCCAATGCCTTATTGGGTAATAGAAACACTTCAACCCCAAATGAAGTTATTGCCAATATCTTATTGTTAATGGAAATACTTCAAATCATGAAGTTATGACCAATACTCAAAGCTTTTAGAAACATTCCAAACTTCTCCTATTCCTTTTTATATCCCATCAGGTGATGACATCAACCCCTACCAAAGATTGAGTCAATTTGGATTAGATGCCATGTGGTCCAATGCAGAGGAAATGAGGCCATAGTACACATCGAAGCTTCTTCTCTACTCTTTCTTTTCTTTTTTGAGTCTCCATTTTATTAGCTAGGTTTTTATTTTAAGAGGTTCCTAATAATTATTGAGGTAACTAACAATAGAGGCTTGTGCCTATTAGAAGTCATGTTCCACAATACTTGATAACACACTTCAAATCAAAATAAATTCTAATTTATGATTCAAAGTCACTCCCGAGGTCTCCACTATCCCAGATAGTTAACTTTAATCCCATAAATTCTGACACATCCGGTGAGACTTGACTTCTCCTCCAGGTGTAGTAACCTAGTTAATAGGATAGAGACACTATAAGCTAAAATTACAATTGAAGACTGATTAATTATGCTCTCCTTTACAAAAGAAAGAATCAAATGGCAACAATGAAGAACATCTCTGCCCCAAGGTATACTATCATCCTAAGGGCAGGGCTAGCTATGCATTTTCCTCAGTCAATGGTAGTTATAGAAGCAACTGAAGTTTATATGAAGTTCAGGACCATCTTTGAGGTCATGCAGTTTAAAAAGATACCTAATACTACAGCAACTGAAGTTGTTGACATGCAAAATTAGCCTATTTCTCACATTCTATCAAGGGAAAGGGGGCCCAATGTCATCATTCCCAATGAGAAGGGTTGTTCGGATGAATAGCTAGAACCTATACCTCAACCAAAAAGGATATTAGTCTTCCAGAGACTAGGACCAAAACAAAGCTCAGTTTTAGGTTGCCTTCACCCAACTCCTCATAGGGGGCAATCAAAAGTAAATCCAGACATAGGTATCAAAAAAGAAGATTTCATCCTGATTATCATGATTAAAGGGAAAGCTACTGAAATCTTCATTCGACTTGGAAAATCTACTCCCCGAACGAAATTGGTCATTACCATCCCTACCTCTAGCTCCTTCATTCCATTAAGCAATTTAAAGAAGAGTAGGAGCAAATCACTGGGGGCACAATCTTGCCTTAAGACTGTAGCAAAGGGATGAATCACTATAAAGCTATTACCCAACACAATAGTTCACCAAAGGAGACCACTCATACTCTCAGAGTCATTTCTCATCATGACTCTGAGAAGGACCACGACCTTGCACCCCAATTGGCCAAACACTAAAAAAAGGCTATCCAGGTGAGGCTTACATATGAAAAAATCCAAGAGGAGAGGGCCCTTGTGGACCATTTTTTACTACCACGCCAAAGAGAGGATGTGGCAACTTGCTCCATGAATAGACTCTTGAATGAGATGGCTCAATTGATAGAAGAAGTTAGTCTCAACCCAAAGCCTAAATTTGATCCTCAAAACATGGACCATCATATTCTGATAGAAACTTTGGTCATAACTGAAAGCTCCAATCAAGAAGTGACCATAGAAGCACTACAAGAAAAGCTGATATAGCAAAGTAAAGAGAAAGATGAAGCTCAAAAAATGGTCATAGAGTTGATGGAGATGATGCTACAAATAAGCCAAAAGTTTGATAAGTTGAAATGATCTTAACAGCCATCTCAAGTAGCAAAAGTAGCAGAAAGTGCATCTCCTATATATGAGATCCATGAAAATATAAGCCCTTCACAAACACCACCTCCAGTAAGGGATACTCGATCCCTGATTTTAAGGATCCTTGACAATATAGAACTCCTAGTATATATACAATAACAGGTATAATGAATGGTAGCTGTACAATTAAAATAAGAAAGTGAGATGAGTAGGATAAATATTGCTGACAAACCATACCCTAGTCATCATGATCAAGTGCCATATCCTAGATGTTATACAATGCCTAATTTTAAATAGTTTAATAGCATGGGCAATCCTAAACAATACATAGCTTATTTTGTAACTCTATGTGGAGATTCAAGTAATAGTTCCTCATTATTACCCCACTAAATTTCAGCAAGCTTAATAGGAGTAGTATTCGAGTGGTATACCGATTTGCAATCCAAATCCATACAAACTTGGGCACAAATGAAAGAGGCTTTTTGAATCAGGTTCAGAGAAGTTAGTAATAAAGTGACCATTGCAGACCTTATCTCAACATCAAAACGTGACAATGAGTTGATTCTGGATTATATTATATGGTGGAGAAATCTCAGCATCAAGTGTGAACAACCCATGAGCCAATTTGAAACAGTAAACCTAATTCTCAGCAACATAAGGGGAGAATGTATGGTACCTTATTTAAGTGCCTCTTTTATCCATACCATCCAAGACCTCATCATGCAAGTAAAGAAGCTAGAGAAGATTGGCCCACCAACCTTATCTAGTTCACAAAGTTTCAAGCCAAAAAAAGATAAGACAAAGCGTGGAGAGCCTTCCAAAAATATGAGGGCTGCATTTATAACAACTAAGCAAAAGAAACCTCCAAATCCCATCATGAGCAAGGGTAATCCTCAGAAGCCACCAGCTCTTGGAGGAGATGGAGAAGTGGAACGATCCGATGATTTCCAATAAAGACTCAGAAAGAAATATTCTTTCAAAAGAGAAAGAGTAGCTAAAATCTTCTAGGATACCCTGAATTAGGCCTCTAATTGCTAGAATCCAAGAGGCCAGATGAGGCTAATAAAATACATCACCCAAACTATTATCCTTATTATAGAGTTTTGGAGCATTCCATTGAAGATTGCTGTGTGTTTATGGATTGGATCGAGAAGCAATACTGAGAAAGCAAGCTAACTTTCTCAAAGGCAGCCCTATTTAAAACCCCACCAAACACATCAATCATATTACTATGTTCAAGGACCATGGACCACTTGCTGAAATCCTATTTGGGGAAGAAGTACAATGTATCTCAGAACAAGGGCACTTATAAAATGTCTACATTTCAAAAAGGCTAAAGAAATTAATAAAGAAAATGACTAGAAATCCTAAAGAGCTTGGGATGGTGATGAAGAAGGCCTCATTAGAGCAAGCTGCCTCACCTACTTGAAGCATCAAGAAGAGAAAGAATAAGAGCAAGAAGAAGAAGCTGGTTTAGCCAAATAAATATGATATCTAGAAATTAGCCATCCAGGAATGCATCAATGCTATCAATGAATATGTTGAAGTAAAAAGAAGCTAAGTAACTCTTGAAGAATTCTTCCCTAATAAACTCAAAGCCTTACTCAAAACCCTAAAGTAGGAAACAAAGAAAGTGAACTTTCGGTGGTAACATGCTCAACCATATTTATCATCGGAGGTTTACAACCAAGCCTATCCCCATCCTATCACTTCAATAATGAGAAAATTCAAGGTGTAAGGCAGAAGAAGCAAATAGATTCATTGGAGATGTTACTAATGAAATAAGAAATGCCATAGGTCTCCCTGAGGGCTGCTCTCGAGATGACTATCTTACAAAGTAGTTTGCTCATGAGTACGGCTATGGTATGCTCAAACTATAGTAGATATTATGAAAGAGCTAGCTATAACTAACATTAGGTTTGTTAGAGGGCAAATGCAAATATTGAACAAGCATATGAAGGCTATGGCTACCCACATGGAAAGTGTAATAAATACAACTACCATGCTCTGTGAGGGGATCAAGAGAATGGAGAAGGTGCTAGCAAAAAAGATAAAGCCATACAAAGGACCTCATAAGAGTGATGAGAAACCACTTTTTGACCCTCCTTGGGATCAAAATGACCACTCGTGCCATTTACTCTAGATATGGGTCAAGAAAGCTAGACACTATCAAGAGAATTGTCTAATTCTATGTCCTCTTGTTGCATGGTGACTCATATTTGATGTGAATGAAGGTGAGCTGCTATCCTAGCCTCCATAAGGCAATCCAAAAGATAATGCTCAACCTACTAGGTTTGGTAAAGTCTTAGTCTTAGAGTCTGTGGAAGGATGCACTTTGCCATCTTTAAAGAAATTATGCATACAAGGCACGGATGAGGAATATGACTCCATGTCTGACTCAGAACAACCTTATAACCACTTCTGGAGGCTCTATACCAACAAGTGCCAAAGGAAGAAGAAGGCATTTTGGGAGAGGATCAAGTAGGCTAATGCTAAGCTCATTCCACCCTTGCACCAAGTCAATCTGAATATCCACAGTCAAGCTGATCTGAATATCCATGGAAGAAACTTCCTAAATACAAAGTCTTGAATAAGGTTATGCCAACAGACGAAGTACAAGAGTTTATTCAGAGAGTCTCTGAAGATCTCTCTATGAGAAAATCCCACGTGCCTTATTCTAATATTGAATGAGATTATTATTACTCAGTCACATCCTCCAAGGACATTCAAAAAACTATTAACTGGTAGCAAGGTCCACTGCTTCATGTTGCATGATTATCCTCAAAAGTGATTCCGAAGATGAACCTTATTACTCTGATGATGCTAGATTTCAATTAAGGAGAGCAAACTAGGTACAACTCCAAGGTGAAAAGGTGTTACCTTCGAGACAAGCTCCAATGTCTAGGGATAGGAATATCTCCAATGACAAGGAAAAGGAAATTTAGATAAATGAGGACATAAAGCCTTCACACGCTAAACCTACACCCAAAAAGCTGGAATACAATATAGCAGCCCATCTCAAAAAGATCCCCTCTATGCTGAGTATTTTTGATGCCTTGATGATATCACAAGAACTGTGGGATATACTAGTATACATCTTGTAGAATCTGGCTAAGTACCAAGCATACTTTGATAAAAAGAAGATGAAGGAGTCTTTATATGTATGCCAAACTCCTGCCATCACCTTCACAAATGATGACCTGCTACCTAAAATAACATACCATAATAGATCATTGTGTATCACAGGGAATAGCAAAGGGATCAAGATTAATCATATCCTAATTGACCCAAGTTTTGCAATCAATTTGATGACTCTCTGAACTCTAAGAGTTCTATCTTTGGATGTGTGTCACCTATTGTCCGAGATTATAATCATATAAGGATTTAATCAAAATAGCCAAAGAACTCTAGGAACCATAACTATCCCTCTAAAAGTTGGCAAAAATGATAATAGACTCCAAGTTTTATGTGATCGATACTAATGCATCATACAAAGCACTACTAGAGAGGTTGTGACTATATGAAAACAAAGTAGTATTATCAACCCTACATCAATGCCTCAAATACATTGAGGATAGTGAAGAACATCGAATTGATGGAGATGTACATCCTTTTGATATTCATGAGGTACATTATGATGATACAAAATACTATTAGAAATCTGACATTGATAGGGGATCTACTTCCATCAGTCAAGTAAACCAAAAGATTGCTTGCCTAATATTTCCTCCTCCTCACCTAAGAAGTGATTCTGATCTAGCCTCTTTAGATGAAGAAGCCTCATGAGTCTGCTTGAGTGGTTATACTTCTAATGAAGATGATAACAAAAGTCAAATAAAAAATGCTCTCCTTATTACTAAAGTTCTGAAAGACTTACTTAAGCCGTTAGATCAGATGAGTATCAATGTTGTGGAAGAACCAATGACTTTCTACATTCCTCCATGGCGCAAAGGAGAAAAAGAAATACTATTTTACAAGGCAATCCCTTATGCCCCAAGCATACATGAAATCCTAGGGATTGAAGATTTGGCGGATGATGGTGACCATCAACCAGTAGTCATGCCTAAATATTTCTCAAATTAGCTTCATCAAATAATCAATAAATCTAACTACATACATCCATAGACAAAGAGAGAGAGAGAGAGTCATTTCTTTAAGAATATATGAGATCCACCCAAAGGATGTGCTTACATTCCTAGAAGAGGAAGCAAGAATACTAAGCTAAATGCCCACACATGTCTTATAGTCACCATTGGACCTCTCTTCAATATTCAAGATGATCAAATGACATCGATACCCCCCTGACATGTGCACCGAAGTAGCAATGACTTTTCGAACATCACAAGAAGGTGACATCCTTGGTGGAATTTCATCAGAGCCAAAAGAAAGGGGATATAATACAACTGAAATGCCTTCAAACAAACCTTTGCTAAACCTCACTCGACATGATGAATCACTTGGTGAAGAAGTAATTCTCAAACCGAAAGAAGCTCCACCAAAACTTGTTGATGGGGGCCAAGCCACAGTCAATGAACTGATAGAGATTAACCTAGGCTCAGAGGAAGACCCCAAGCTGACTTTCATTAGCACTCAACTTTCAAAGGAAAGCCAAACCCATCTCAAAGTAGTGCTCCAAGAGTATATTGACAACTTCGCATAAAGCTATAAAGGAATACCTAGACTATATCCTGAAGTTAAAGTCCACAAATTGGCCATTAATTCTAAGCTTCTGCCTATCAAAAAAGCATGTAGGAAGATGAAACTCGACCTAGAATAAAAGGTGATAGAAAGAATGAAGAAATTGATCGAAGCAGGCTTCATCAAAAAGAAAAAATATTTAGATTAGGTGGTAAGTATCATGCCAGTCAAGAAAAAGAATGGCTAAATCCACATCTATATGGACTGTAGGGACTTGAATAAAGTATGTCCAAAAAATAATAATTTTCCATTGCTAAAAATGCAAATCATGGTTGACAACATAGCCAACTTTGAAATATTCTCTTTCATGGATGATTTTTTAGGATATAATCAAATTAAAATACATCCTAATGATGAGAAACATGCAACCTTCAGGACACCAATTAGTATTTACTACTACAAGGTAATGCCCTTTGGGCTCAGGAATGCAGGTGCCACTTATCAAAAGGCCATGACTCAAATCTTTGATGATCTCATACACCAGTTAGTGAAATATAATATGGATAACTTGGTGGTCAAAATTAAGTCCAAAGACAGACACGTCCAAGACCTAAGAGTGGTATTCAACTGCCTTAGGAAATATAACTTTAAAAAGGAATCCTATAAAGTGTGCTTTCAGGGTATCATCAGAAAAATTCCTTAGCTTTATTTTTAGACATTGAGGGATTAAAATCAATCCATCTAAGATCAAAGCTATCTTGGATATGCCACCACCCAATAATTTAAGGTAATTAAGGTTGTTTCAAGGCCAGCTCGTATATGTAAAAAGATTCATTTCAAATTTCTCTAGAAAATGTAAGTCTTTTTCCAAGTTGATGAAGGACACTCCATTCATTTGGGATCAAGACTACCAATAGGCCTTTGAAGAGATCAAGCAGTATATCCTAAAGCCACCAGTCCTAGCAGTAACTTTACCTGATAAACCCCTTATCCTCTACACAATAGCAATGGAAGGATCCCTGGAGGCACTTCTCACCCAAAATAATAAAGAGGGCAAAGAAAATAAACTCTACTATCTAAGTAGAATGCTAGTGGGGGCAAAAAGTAACTATTTTCCCATCGAAAAATATTGTCTGACGCTTATATTTATAGTCAAGAAGTTGAAACACTATTTACTTTCACATCAAGTCATTTTAATATCAAAAATTGATCCCATAAAGTACCTAATGACTAACCTTGTACTCATTGAGAGGCAAGCAAAATGGGCTTTAATCCTCATGGAATATAATATAAAATTCACTCCCCAAAAGGCGGTCAAAGGGCAAGCCCTCATCAATTTTCTCATAGCTTATCTAGTACTATACAATTCTTCTTTGAGTTGCAAGCTTCCTGATAAAGAAACCCTTTTGGTTGAAGAAGAAGAATCTTAGTAGAAGCTATACTTTGATGGAGCATCATCCATCAAGCTAGAGATCAAACCAAAGCTTCCGTAAATCAAAGCAGGCATTGGACTCGTTTATGTTACTCCGAATTAGGGCATCTTATGGCACTCCTATTCCCTCTCAAAACCATGCACAAATAATAAAACTAAATACATGGCCCTAATTGTAGGACTGAAAATGGCTCTCAATATAAAAATATTATGCCTACATTTTTTTAATGATTTGTAACTAATTATCAGCCAAGTTCAAGGCAAATATAAAGTCCACAAATCTGAGCTCCTGAAATGCAATAAAAAGGCTCAAGAGCTCATACGGCAAATCCCACATGCTCAAATAACAAAGGTTCCTTGGTCTATTCATGCAGAAGCTGGGTTTAGCCAAACTAGCCAAGGCACTGGCTAATTCTAATCAAGAAAAAAATTCTAATCACAGTCCATAGTAAACAAATAATGAGCTCATTTTTCAGCATCAAGCACAAGAGAATTAAATCTAAACTAGTAGAAGAAGCCACAGACTGGAACACTATTCACCAACTATCTCAAAAGTGGCAAACTCTCAAAAGATAAATCTGCACATACACAACTCAGAAAGAGTGTCATGCACTTTTTTGCTTATCAATGACACTCTTTATAAAAGGTTCTATCAACTACTTCTACATATCTCTCAGACAAAGAGGCCAAGAAAGTAATGTATGAAGTGCATTCTAGGGTCTTTGAGACTCATCAGTTAGGCCTAAAAATAATGATGAAGATTAAGCGTATAGGCTACTGTTGGCCCATGATGGTAGGAGATTGCATAGAATATATAAGAAGACATCACCTATGCCAAATTCATGGTGGCTTCCTCCATCAACATCCAAATCCTCTACACCTAACAATGTCCTCGTGGCCATTCAAGGTATGGGGTATAGACATTATTGGCCCAATTGAACCATCTTCTTCTAGGGGCCATCACTTCATAATGGCAGCAACTGATTATTTTTCTCGGTGAGTTGAAGTGATTCCATTGAAAGAGGTAAAAATAGATATTGTTATTCACTTCTTTTAAGAAAATATCTTATACTGATTTGGTGTCCCCCGAAAGATCATTTTTTATAATGGATTGTCCTTCAGAAGCTTCAAGGTAGGACGATTCATGCATCATTACAAGATAAATTGGAGATATTCATTGATCTATAACACGAGAGCCAACGGGCTTCTTGAGGCATTCAACAAGACCCTTTTCAAGATCTTGAAAAAGGTTGTTGTCAGAAATAAGAAAGTGTCACCAAAAGCTTGCTGAGGCACTATGGGCTTATCGTATCACATATCAAACTCCTATCTAATCAATACCATATGCATTGGTGTTCGAGAACAAGGGAGTCTTGCCACTAAAAGTGCAAATCCCCTCTCTAAGGATTGCCTTATAGGAAGAAATCACAAGAGAAGACAATGTTCGTCTTTACCTCAACGAGCTAGACTCCTTGGACAAAAAAAGGCTTATGGCCCAACAAAACCTAAAAATGTATTAAGTATAAATGTCCAGGCCCTACTATAAGATGACTCAGCTTAGGTCTTTCCAAAAGATAGACATGGTCTTAGTCTTGAGAAGACCTATAATCCCAAACCAAAACAAGAAAGGTAAGTTCGAGCCTAATTGGGAGGGCCCTTATATTATTGAAAGGATATTTGAAGGGAGATCCTACCAAATGATCGATGACAAGGGGGAAAGGCCTATGCCACCAATCAATGGCTGATTCCTCAAAAGGTATTATGCCTAAGCCCTAAGGGCAACAACAATCACAACCAAAAGTATCTATGTTTTATCTATGATAGAATATCCAACTTTCTCAAAAAGGAATGTCTAGTCAAACATGCACTCCATGTTTCATAAGCCAAAAGATGGACACAAAATTCCACCCAATTTGTGTGATGATTAAATTCGTGTCCCCATAAAAGCTCACTCATTATGGCAAGTCAAGTCCACTTTCATGTGGCAATATAGGTCCACTTTTACATGGCAAGTTAAGTTCACTTCTATGTGGCAACCTAAGCCTTTTCCTACATGGCAACCTATATTCACTTCCATGTGGCAATATAAGTGCGCTTCTATATAGCAACTCAAGTCTACCTTCACATAGTAAGTTAAGTCCACTTCCACATGGTAATCCAAGTTCACTTCTATATGGTAAGCCAAGTCCACTTTCACATAACAAATTCTACATGACAAAGCAAACTCACTCATTGTGGCAATGCAAGTCCATCATCACAAATGGAGAAATTAGAACTCGTTCATGTAGCTAGAGTGCAGAAAGGGGGGATATATGAGGTTGCAAGGTCAAATCTGATGCAAAGCAAAGAAATTTCATAAAGAAATAATAATATTCATAAATAAAGAAGACCAAAATAAGCAAAGGCTCTAGATAAAGAGGATAAGCATAATCTTGAGATACATAAAGCCTAAATAGTACTCCTGATAATCATAATAACTCAATAGTCACTTGCTCATACCTCTCTATCGTCATCTGAAGAGTCGAGCGATGCATTAGAAGACCGAAAGATTTTTAAGAAAAGAAGAAAAGAATGGGTCATTACCTAATGCCGGTGATGGTGGATAGATACCCATGGATGTGGATATCCCTCGACTAAAGCATGACCTAGGAACCACATCTGTAGCAAAGGAAAACTTAGTACATGCACAATGTAAAGTTTGGTAAAGCTCAGATGTCCCTTACTATCAGAGTCTAAAATATCAATTGGAAGGCCTCTAAAACCATCATCCACCCAAAAGAAAAGGGGTTTTCAACCAAAAGAGAAAAGAAAAGAAAATGAAGTTACTGGCACATAAGGATACTCACATTTGATGAATGGCTAGCCGATGTAGGCAATGGAGAAGCTGGTCAGACCGCTCTACCCAAATTTATATCAAGAGATTGGCATACTGGTGTCGATGAAGGAAGGATCTCCCTTGTTCTTGCATCCATGTCAACAATGGAAAATGAGGAAACTGAGTCCTGAGATGGTATATGTGAACCTACCTCCATACTCCCACCTATAGGCGAGCCTGCATATGTCACTGGGCACCTCAGAGTATCAGTCACATGGTGGTCATATATAGGTCGAGGTACCTCCTGCCTCAAGCTCAATTTGGGACCTGCATTACCCTATAAATGGCCATCACTCACTTTATAAGAAGGGATGGGTCTCTCTACTAGATCCAAAGCAAGCAAATTTATGAGCCGAGGCCTTTTGTGCCTCTTAAGTCCTCTGCCATTTCTATCCTCTACTGCTTGTTGCTTGCTTTTCATTGTTGTGTGAACTAGGCATATTTTGAAATAAGAACTTAGGATTAATGTGATAATATCTGCCTATATTGTCAAACTACACTATGGCATAGGAACGAAGTACCTTGGCTTCACGCTCGATGTCAGGAATATAATACTTTGAATCATCCTAGATATGATGAGATATAGCCAATAGCCTGCTAACTGGTCAAGACATGATGGTGCTGAAGGAGTAGAAATGTTCTCAAGAAAACATTAATCATACCCAAACTACTGACCAAATCAATCTGGATTATAAGACTCCATAGCTAAATGCTCTCTGAAATATAGTGGAAGCACACCATGCCTCAAAAAGATGATATACTCATAAGCCTCTGAAGATAAGGGAAGATGAGCCACATCCGCTGACATGTTAGAATTATGAAGAGTGAAGGAAAAATTTTGCCACTCAAAATTCTAGGGGTCCTGCACATTCATCCTGGCCTTTCAGGTAGAGAAAGTAGAGGTGGTTGTACCCATGATCTGAATCATCTCAAGGATGAAGATCGAATGTAACAGACATAGCCTTTTAATTTCATCACTAGGCTCCAACTCAGTATACATCTTCTTAAAATAGGCATAAATCCAAGCATAATGAAAATGAATGGGGAACTAAACCAAAGAATCACCTAATTCTATGGGACTATCCAGTATCACTCTAAGATGAATATATATCGAACCTAGTACCACAAGGGACAAGGAAACCTTCCACCTATGCAGTATCTTATAGGCCAACGTAAATGTCTTGGGATGGATATACTACTTGCTGTATGGTATGACAAAGCAACAAAGCCATAAACTGATGAAGGTAGGAAAATAGGTCTCAAGACTGAATTTTGGAAGGATATCTCCCGTGTCACACATAATTCAGTCAAATTTCGTTGGCTCACTTGTCATACCTTTTTCATAAAAGATCTCAATCCAACAATTGAAATATATCCTCTTCTGATTATTTGGAAAGTGTGCCACCAATCACTCATACACTCTAAGGAGATCACGTAAAGCATAATCGAAGTCAAGACCTACATGATGCTAAGTAGGGATGTACTCATTGTAGAAGTGCCCAAGGACGGGAATACCGGCTAGTTGCCTTATATCCTATAAGGAAACATTAAACTCACCATATGAAGTATGGAAGGCATTAGTGGCATGATTTCACATCTCGATCACACCATGTAAAATCCCCTGAGTCTCTAGCATATTGTCCCTTAGATGCTACAACTCCTCCCAGGATGCCTAGTTCTACAAGTTGAGCTGAGAACTGAGACACTACATCATCAACCCACTCTAAATAACTCTATAGAACTGGTATTGTACCGGCAAGCGAGAATGATCACCCCCAAATAGGCAAGCTACCATTAAGAATGTGAAACCCTAAGGTCTCTGAAGATTCTTGCTATCTAAAATGCCCAACTGGTTCCAACATAAAGCAATTGCCTACCCCATCACTATATAGCATTCCTTCCTTCGAAAAGCTAGCTAAAGGATGATAATTATTGAAATGCACCCATTTTCACTGTTCCTGAAGCTGGTATGCAATGGCCACTTCGGCATCAGTCCCAAAGATTGGAAGGAAATGATTTAAAGCTAGACTATCTTCCTCTTCAATCCTCTTGATCACAAAGGGTTCTATAGTACCTTCAAAAAAAAAAGTGAACCACGCAAATAAGAGAGGGCAAAGGAGAAGAAATCAATATTGTGAGGAGATAGAAGAATAAACACTCAAGCTTACCTATTAAACACTCACTCTTCTTTTTACATCTACTCCCTTCGCTAAGAAAACTCATGAAGTGGATATGAAGAGGGCACTTTATTTAAGTTGATTTTGAAATCATACTTCGAATTCGAGTTGGATCCATGATGAGCCAATTTTAAACATTAGATCTGGGCCCAAATTTAGATCGAAGGC
This sequence comes from Trichopus zeylanicus subsp. travancoricus, assembly GCA_005019695.1. Lineage (NCBI taxonomy): Eukaryota > Viridiplantae > Streptophyta > Magnoliopsida > Dioscoreales > Dioscoreaceae > Trichopus > Trichopus zeylanicus. The sequence goes on from RXID01022312.1 coordinate 281,558, forward strand.
TAAAGTAAAATTTACTAAATTGAGATTTACAAATTAACTCCTCAAAAAATTTTATTTATTAACAAACCCAAATTTTATTCAAAAAGAACCCTAAAATTTTACAAATTGCAAAATGACTCCTAAAATTTATAAAATCACATTTTGGTGTAATTTTTCTGGAAAATTTGTAAATAAACATGTTCAAAAAAGACCCTAAAAATTTTAGAATTTTATAAACATGTTCTTTTTGTAAAGAAGCTCATGGATTTATAAAATTACACTTTGGTCTAATTTTTTGAAAATTTTTCAACTAATCTTTGAAAATTCATCATCCGAAAATGGTGCAAAGTTTAAATTTTCTCATCTGGAAAACAAATCCCAATCAATTACATTCTAATTAAAATAGTTTGGCAAAAATTTCACCCCCAATCAATTCCTATTTGTTTCCAAAATGAAATCAATCAAGAGACTAAGATCCATTCACACTCATGTCACATTCCAAAATCAAACCTCCTCAATTTTATTTTAAAATCCTCTTTGAAACCTATAAAAAAGATTGACAATTTGCACAAAAGACACAAGAAAAGATTAGAACAACAAAATGAGAGGGATATTAGAACATGGAGAGTTAAGAAGAAATCAAGAACGAAAATGAGGAAAAGCCAAACTCGGAGAGGTCAATGCACTTAGCTTTTCATCCCCTTTCTCTTTTTTGCTCTTTGTTTGCTTTGTTCTTGAAGAACCCCTAAACATCTCCTCTGCTAATTGGCCAAGAACCTACCCATGCATGGCCTCACACCAATGAGTTGTAGGCCCCATCCCTACTCTGCTATCACTACCTAAACTTGATCATGTTTGGCTAGCTACCATCGCACCTCACCTGAGAAGATACTTGCGCAACCTCATAACCATGTGCTACCTCATTTAGTCTTGCTCTGCCTAACTGCCAAACTCACTACCCTCTGTTAGAGAAGCCTAATCCTCCTCACCATCACCATCGCCACCCTCTACCCCATCCTTTGCCCTTGATTTCCAATCATCTTAGTCTCCCATCTCTCCCTCACTCGATCCTTGTTCCCATCCTTCTCTGCCAGGTTCACTGTCGATAATCAAAGTAAGAAGCTCGAGATTCGCTTCATCGCCGGTAGATCCATCGCCCTCTCCCACTTTGACATCGGCCTCACCTTCGGCGCATGACCGGAGCTCGATCTTCCCCCTTGTAGCAAAAGCCAGCTAGATCTGGCTAGGAGATAGCCAAATCTAGTTAAAGGAGGAAAGGGTAGGGCACCTCCCACCCTACCGTGGCCAAGGCTAGCCAAATCCAATAGTCTCCAGTTGAAGAAGAGATCGGACTACTCTTAGCTCAATTGTGGGAAAACAAGGGAGACCGTCTCTTGTCTTAATTTTTGATGAACCAAACTCGCTGTAACCACCCACGGCCCATCAAAAATGGCAATGAAGACGATAAATCCATGGCCTCACCATGCCACCCACAGGCCCCCTTGAAGATAATGATGAACACAATGAACCCTTGGCCTCATCATGGCCACCCATAGGCCCCCCCCAAAGACCGTGATAAAGATGGTGATGAAGATGGTGAACTCATGACCTTGCTATTGCCACTCATGGCCTCTTGAAGATGGTGAACTCTCATCACATTCAAGCAAGCTTTTAGGCTTGCACTTAATCAGCCTTTGGGCTAGCATCTAAGCAAGCTTTTGGGCTCGCATCTAAGCTAGCCTTTGGGCTCGCACTTAACCGGCCTTCAGGCTCACATCTAAGCTAGCCTTTGCACTTACATCTTAGCCAACATTCAAACTTGCATCAGCCAGCCTTCAGGCTCATACTTTAGCTAGCCTTTAGGCTCACACTTTAGCCAACCTGCGAGCTCACATCCAAACTAACCTTTAGGCTTGCATCCAAGCTAGCTTTCAAGCTCACATCCAAGCTAGCTTTTGAGCTCACACTTAGCTAGCATTTGGCTCACATCCAAACCAGCCTTTGGGCTCACACTTTAGCTAGCCTTCGGAGTCACATCCAAACTAACATTTGGGCTTGCATCCAAGTTAGCCTTCAAGCTCGCATCCAAGCTAGTTTTGAGCTCACACTTAGCTAGCTTTGGGCTTGCATCCAAATCAGCCTTCGGGCTCATACTAAGCTAGTCTTGGGGCTTGCATCCAAGCTAGCTTTGATCTAGCACTAAGCCAACCTTCGGGCTCTCATTCAAGCTAGCCTTCAAGCTCACATCTAGCTAGCCTTTAGGCTCACATTCAAGTCAGCCTTCGGGCTCACACTTATATAGCATTCGGGTCACATCCAAGCTAGCCTACAACTTACGCTCAGTCAGCCTTCGAGCTCACACTCAACTAGTTTTTAGGCTTTTATCTCAACAACCTTTGAGCTTACACCTTAGCCAACCTTTCAGCTTGCACTTAGCCAGCCTTCAAGCTCACACTTAGATAGCCTTTAGACTCACATCTAAGCTAGCCTTCAGGCTCACACCCAGCTAACCTTAGGGCTCACATCCAAGTTAGCCTTCAAGCTCACACCCAGCTAACCTTCAGGCTCGCATCCAAGCTAGTCTTTGGGTACTTAGCCAGCCTTAGGGTTTGCATCTAGGCTAGTCTTCGAACTCACACCCAATCAACCCTCGAGCTTATACCTCTAAGCCAACTTTTGAGCTCATGAACTCAGCCAGCCATCAAGTTCACACATTTAAGGTTAAGCAATGGGTCCACCTAAAATTATCATAAACAACCAAGGACCCTCAAATCAAAGTGCTTAAGATGAAGTAACTCAATTACATTGAAATTGAACTTAACCAAAACAAATAGAGAAGGTCAAGTTGACTCAAACATGCCTAAATTGATTAAACAAATGGACTAAAACTAGAACCAATCTGGACTCAAAGTTTAATTAGGTTCAAGTTTGGTCAATTCAAAATCAAGTTGAATCTAGATTGAACTAAGCTCGAATCAAGCCCTAATTGGGTTAAATCAACTCCAAACTAAAAGGGGCAAACTCCAAGTCAAACTAGAACCACACTAGGCTGAGATTGAATTGAAATCAAGTTGAGTTAACTTGACTTGAACTTGAACCAAAGTCCAATAGACCTAGACTCTATAAAAGTCTAACATAAGGTCAAACTTGACTCAAAGTAAATGAAATCGAACTCAAACCCAAACCATATTAGTCTTGATAGAACTAAATAGGGTCATGCCAAGTCTCACTAGGAGTATTGAAACTTCGACAATACTCCACGGCTATGAATAAAGGGTGATGTCACCACCCTAACCTGAATATGAATTAGTTTGAATAAAACTAAATAAGGTCAAACTGAGTCTCATTGGGTGTGCTACAAAGTCTTCAGCAATACTTCAAAGCTATACCCAACTTCATAAGTCGTTGGTGATGCTAGTAAACTGAAGAAGCTAATTTCCAACACACTCCAAGCTGTTAGCAATATTTCAAAACTATATCTAACTCCATAAGCCATTGGTCATGCTATCAAACTAAAGAAGTTAATTATCAACATGCTTAAAGCCATTGATTACACTTTAGCTAGTCAATCCTAGGAGTCATTGACGATATGCCTTCTAACCTAAGCCAACCCAAAAGCATTGGCAATGCTTCAAATCAAACCAAACTAAGATAGGTTTGAACTCGATTAGTTAGTTGGCCACAACACCTTGTTTAAATGAAGTCAATCGATAATACCCTCCACGTTTTTGGCCACACTTCAAAGCTATACCCAATCCCCCCAAGTCGTTGGTGATGCTATCGAGTCAATGACATCAACCAACAATATGCTGAAAGCTATTACTCATACTTGAAATTAGTCAACCACATAAGCAATTGATAACACAACGTTCAACCTAGCCAACCCCACAAGTAGTTGGCAATACACCCTTCAAGCTAGTCAACGCCACAAGCAATTGATAATGCACTCTTCGAGTTGGTCAACCTTAGAAGTAGTTGATGACATACCATTTCAAGCTAGTCAACCCCAGAAGAAGTTGATGATGCACCCTTTCAAGCTAGTCAACCTCAAAAGTAGTTGACAATACGCTCTTTCAAGCTAGTTAACCCCAGAAGCAGTTGATAATATGCCATTTTCAAGCTAGCCAACCCCAAAATTAGTTGGCGACATACACTTCAAGCTAGTCAACCTCAGAAGTAGTTGACAATATGATTCTCAAAGCTATATCTGACCTTATAAGTTGTTGGTGATGCTACAAAAACTAAACAAGTTATTGCCTACACCTTATCAGCTATGAAAATACTTCAAAATCCAATAAATTTATCACCTACACCATATTGGCTATGGAAACACTTCAAGGTTAATGGAGTTATCACCAATGCCTTTGACTAATGAAAATACTCTAACCCCAAATGAAGTTATTGCCAATGTCTTATTGGCTAACAAAAATAATTTAAATTATGAAGTTATCACTAATACTCAAAGTTTTTAGAAACACTTCAAACTTCTCCTATTTTCTTTCACATCCCATCGGACAATGCCATCAATACCTACCAAAGACTGAGTTAATTTGGATCAAACACCATGTGGTCCAGTGCAAGGGGAGTGGGCCAGTAGCACCTATTGAAGCTTCTTCTCTAATCTTTCTTTCCTTTATTTCTTTTATATTTTCTATAATTCTATGTTAAAATTTATTGTAAAGTGATAGTATACCCTTACTTAAGCTATGTATTCCTTTCTCAAAATTAATCAAATACTTTCTCTTTTTTGTGTTTCTATTTTATTAACTAGGTTTCTCATTTTAAGAGGTTCTTGACACTTGTCAGGGTAATTAACAATAAGGACTAGTGTCTATTAGAAGTTATGTTCTTACAACACCTGATAGTTTACTTCAAATCAAAATAAATTTTGATTTATGGTTTGAGGTAGCTCCCGAGGTCTCTACTATCCCGGATAGTCAACTTCAATCCCACAAATGTATTTGGTGGATGTTTCAATTAAGGCTAATTATGAGAGAGTTAACTTACCTTCTTGGTATTATTTTTTAATCCAATCTTTAAACCCAAAATAGTCTGTAATGGTATGACGTAAAACTCTATGTAAGGATAATAGTTTAGGTCATCCATTTTGCTAGCTTCACTTCACCTTTTGGATTCCAATAATTAGAGGCCTAGTTTCATAGCATCTTCAAAGATTTTGCACACTCTCTCTTATTTAAAAGAGTATGTTTTCTTGAATTGAAAATTGTTGGGTGATTCCATTTCTCTACCTCCTCCAAGGGTGGGTATCTTTTGAGGATTATTTGCATCTTTGGTAGAACTTGTGGGTTTCTCCTACTCACTTATTGTGAATGCTACCCTCACATTTTTAAAGGGCTCACTATGCCTTTTCCTATCCTTTTCTAATTTGAAATTTTATGGATTAGGAAAGCTAGTGGGCTGATCCTTTCCAACTTCTTGACTTAAGTGATGAGGTCATGGAAGGTGTCGATAGAGGAAGCACTTAATTAGGGTACCATCCAATCCTTCCTTATATTACCAAGGACTAAATTCACTATCCAAATTGGCTTATGAGTTGCTTGCATTTAATACTGAGACTTCTCTACCATGTGATATAATCCAACACTGACTCATTATCATGCCTTGGTGTTAAGATGAGATTCTCAATAGTCGCCTTGTTACTAATCCCTCCAAAGCTGATCTAGAAATCCTCTTTCATTTATGATCACATTTTTTATAGATTTTGGTTGTAGACTAGTATACCATTCAAATACTACCCCCATTAAGCTTTTGCTGAAAATTGGCAAGGAGCAACGAGGGGTTATTACTTGAATTACCACATAGAGTCACAAAGTGAGCTATATGTTATTTTAGATTTCCCAACCATTAAACTATTTGAAGCTAGGCACTATGTAGCCTCTAGGGTATGGCACTCAATCATGATAACTAGGGTATAGATTGTCCATATTATTTATCATACCCACGTCTCTTTCTTGTCTTAGCTGGATAGCCACCATTCATTATATCTACTATTATGTGTATGTCGATAGCTCTATGTCATCATGAATATCTAAGATCAAAAATAGGGTTTTCCTTGCTAGAGGGGGAGAGGCTTGTGATGAACCTGCATTTTCATGAACTTCATATGCAAGAGATATGTATTCTTCTACCTCTGTAGCTTCTTGAGATGTTTGCTAAGATTGCTCAAACTTGTCAAGCTTTTGTCTCCCTCGCATTATCATCTCCATTAATTTCATTACCTTCCTTTGAGCCTCATCCTTCTCTTTCCCTAGTTGTCTTAATTATTCTTATAGTGTCTTTATGGTCATCTCCCCACTAGAGCTTCCAGTTATGGCTAAGCTTCTATTAGGATATGATGGCCAACATTTTAAGAGTTATGCTTTTAGTGTGTTTTAGATAGCGGCTATCTTTTCCCATTAGGCGAGTTACCTTACTAAGGAGTTTACTCATAGAGTGAATAGCTACTCCTTTTCTCTGATGTGTTAACAAGGATTGATTTGCAAGAGCTCTTTCTTCCTACACCTTATTCTTGAATCCTTCTTTCAGCACTTAGACAATTTAGGTGTGGGCTCACAATTTCTTCTAGAGTCATGATGAAAAATAATTCTAACAATATGGATATTCTCCTTTAGTAAGTCTCCATGCTGGGTCACAGTCTTATGATGGCTCTCGTTATTTTGTTTGATGATTCTTCCCTTTGCCATAGTCTTAAGGTAATACTATGCTCCTATGATTTTCTTTTACCTTTCTCTATATTGATTAATGGAGCAAAAGACTTGAAGATAGGAATGGTAATTATCAGCTTCATTCGATGGGTAGGCTTCCCAAGTTGGTTAAAAATTTCAGTAGTTTTTCCTTTACTTGTGATAGGTAGAATGAGTTCTTCTTCATTCGTGCATGTATCCAGACTTGTTTTTGGTTGCCCCATGTCAGTAGTTGGGCAAAGGCACTCAAAGATTGAGCCTCATTTTGGTCCTAACCTCTAGAAGATTGATATCCTCACTGGTTGAGGCATGGCTTCTACATCTTCATCTAAATGGCTCTTTTGATTAGAAATGATAACATTCAGCCTCTTTCCCCTTGATGAAAGGTGTGAAGTGTGCTGGTCCTACATGACAGTAGCTTCAGATGGTGCAGCAACAGGTGTCTTTTAAACTGGATGACCTTAGGGATGGTTCCAAATATGATTTAAACTTTAGCTGCTTTGATAGTGACCATTGACTGAGGTAGATACATAGCTGATTTTGACCCCAAGATGATGGTGTATCTTGGGGTGGAGGTATCCTTTGTTGATGCCATTTAATATTTTGTTCTACAAAAAAGAACACAATTGATTAATTTTTAATCATAATTCTACCTTATTAATGTCTCTATTGTATTAACTAGGTTTATACAATTGGAGGAGAAGTCCCACTAGGTGTACTAAAATTTGTGAGATCAATTTTATCAGTCCAAGATTAGCCGACACCCTACGGAGCAACCTCAATGTACAAATTATAGTGTGTTTAAATTTAAAGTGCACTATCAAATGTTATGAGAATATTAACTTCCCATAAATGCAAGCCCCTATTGTTAATTATCTCAATAATTATCAGAAATCTCCTAAAGTAAAAAACCTAGCTAATAAAGTAGAGACTCAAAAAGAAAAGTAGAAAGCATCATTTGATTAATTTTGAGAGGATACATGGTTTAAGGAAGGGAATACTCTCACTTTATAATAGATTTCATTATGAAAAAATATAAAAATAAAAGAAATGAAAATGAAGGAGTGGAAAAGAAGCTCTAATGAGTGCTGCTACCTCACTCCTATATGCTAGATCATATGACATCTTGACTCGGATGAGTCTTGACTTGATCCTCGGCAAATATTGATGGTGTTATCTGGTGGGATATAGAAGGATGGAAGTGTCTCCAATGTCTTAAGTGTTGGCGATAACTTTCGGTCCTTTGATCTTGAAGTATTCCATAGCCAGTGGAACATTGGTGTAAACCTCTTTGGTTTGAGAAATTCAATAGCCCATTGGGTATCGGCATTAATCTCCTTCATTTTGAAGTATTTCATAACCCGTGGGACATCGATATTAACCTCTAACGTATTTCAGAGTCTATGGGGCATTGATATTAACCTCTTTGATTTTGAAGTATTCCATAACCCGTGGGATATCAGTATTAATTTTTTTGGTTTGACATATTTCATAGTCCATGGGACATTGGTATTAACCTCTAAGGTATTCTATAGCCCATGAGGCATTGGTATTAACCTCTTTAATTTTAAAATATTTCATAGCCCAAGGGGTATCTGTAATAACTTTTCAGTTTGAGGTATTCCATAACTCATGGGGCATCAATATTAACCTCTAAGGTATTGCATAACCCATGGGATATTGGTATTAACCTCTTTGATTTTGAAGTATTATATAGCTCATGGGACATCAATATTGACTTCTTTAGTTTAAGGTATTCTATAACCCATGGGATATCGATATTAACATTTAAGGAATTCCATAGCCCATGAGGCATCAATATTAACTTCTTTGATTTTAAAGTATTTCATAACCAATGTGGCAATGGTATTAACTTCTTTGATTTGAGGTATTCCATACCCTATAGGGCATCAGCATTAACCTCTAAGGTATTTTGTGGCCCATGGAGCAACCGTATTTACATCTTTGATTTTAAAGTATTTTACAGCTTGTGAGGCACCAGTATTAACTTTGTCGAATGAGACTATAGGCAGACCCTAAATCATCTTGACTCTCGAGCGAGACCATAGGCCAACCCTAAGTCAATTTATTGTTAGGTGAGACAACAGACTAGCCCTAAATCATCTTGACTTTTAGGTTAGACCATAGACTAGCCTAAAATCAATTGGTTATGGGCAAGACTAAAGGTTGACCCTAAACTATTTTGACTTTCAAGTAAGGTCACAGGCTGGCCTAAGTCGATTAGTTATCGAACAAGACCATAAGATAACCCTAAACCATTTTAACTTTTGGATGAGACTACAGGTTTATCCTAAGTCGATTCATTGTTAAGCAAGACTATGGGTTGGCCTAAACCATCTTGACTTTTGACCAAGAGTGCAAATTGGCCTTAGGTCAATTGGTTGTCGAGCGAGACCGTAGGCTAGCCCTAAGTCATATTGACTTTTGAATGAAATCATAGACTAGTCCTAAGTTGATTGATTATTGGGCGAGACCGTAGGTTGATCCCAAGTCAATTAGTTATCAGTTGAGACTGCAGATTGGCCCTAAACCATCTTGAATTTTGGATGAGACTGTAGGCTAACTCTAAACTATTTTGACTTTTACCCGAGATTACAAGCTGGTCCTAAGTCAATTGGCTATCAAACATGACTATAGCCTAGCTCGTAACTATCTTGACTTTTGGGCAAGACCGCAAGTTAGCTCTAAGTTGATTGGTTGTCAGATGAGATCACAGACTAGCCCTAAATCATCTCGGCTTTCAAGCGAGACTGCAAGCTGACCCTAGGTTAATTAGTTGTCAAACAAGATCATAGACTAGCTCTAAATTATTTTGACTTTCAGATGAAACTGCAAGCTGGCCCTAAGTCAATTAGTTATCGGGTGAGCCTACATGTTGGCTCTGGCCCTAAATCATCTTGACTTTCAAGCAAGACCACATGTTGACTCTAAGTCAATTAGTTATCAAGAGACACTGTAGGTTGGCCCTAAGTCAATTGGTTATCCAGTAAAACTATAGGCTGGCTATAAGTCAATTGATTATTGGGCAAGACCATAGACTAACCCTAAACCATTTTATTAAAATGTTTTATTATTATTTTTGTTATTTTGTTCTTGTTCTTATTTTTCTTCTTGCTCTTATTCTTGTTGTCAATCCAAGAGGTTCTCTTCATCGATTTTTCTTTGACATAATACAATGGTGATGAATGAGGCTATGGGTGGCCATGATGGTAATAGAGATTTGCCAACATTCTAAACCATGAGTGGCTAGTGTTAGTGAAGATTCGCCATCATATGAAGGGCCACATGTGGCTGCAATGTTGGTGAAGATTCTCCATCAGATAAAAGGTCATGAGTGGTCACGATGTTGGTAGAGATCCACCATTGTACAAAGGGCTACGAGTGGCCGTAGAGATCCATCATCATACAGAGAGCCATGGGTGGCCACGAATGATGGTGGAGATTTGCCAGTGGAAGCTGCGAATGGCTGCAGTTGTTAATGAACAAAAGAGAGGCCCATAATGAAGTTCAGACACCCAATTCTTTCAAGTTCAATCATCTAAATTTGAGCTACTAAGAATGTGTGGCAATTGGTAGAGAACAAGGCCACAAGTGACCACAAGCCTTGAGAAAGAGGGGAGCAATAGCAACAAGAAAATAAAGACCTCATAGGGGTCAAAGAGAAAAGGAGATAATAAAAGAAAAGATGAAAAAAGGGATGGAATCTTACATCTTTTTAATTTTTTTTTGATGCCTTCTTGCTCTCTTCCTAGATGATGATATCTTCATTAGAACTTCTTTAATTCATGCAGAATTTGCCCAAGGATCTTATGAATTCTTATAAAATTCATGTGCCCTAGTCCCCTTTTTATAGGGCTTTGAGAGAATCTTCTATTTTAGTTATTGGGACTTGTTTGGGAGATTTGATGGATATATTCTTGCCATAAACCTTGTGTTTGAATCTCAAATTGATATATTCTGAAATTACACCATCTTTATTTGAAAATTCAGTCAATCTTGATGGATTCAATAAGATTTTTTTTTATTTTTGCAGATTGCTTCCAGTATACAAGGTTCAAGTTCCTAAACTATTGGAGTTTGGTCACCCAAACATGGGTTAGATTCAAAGAGAAGTCTATGAGGTTCAGGTGCCTGAACCCTAGATTTAGTCATCCAAACACAGGTTGATCTAGGCCCGATTTTTCAATCATTTTCTATTTTGAATTGGATTGTATTTGCCCAAATTGGAGATTTGATGGGCATTCTCTTGCTATATGCTTCTTATTTGAATCCCAGGTTAATGTATTTCGAAATTACAATTTTTCTTGTCTAAAAAATTCTATTGATCTTTGATGGATTCGAAGAATTTATTTACAAATCTATAGATCACGTTGTCTGGAGGTTCAAGTGATCGAACATGGGCCGCCTTAGGCCTGATTTTTTAGTCATTTTTTTTGTTTCAAATTGGGTCCCATACTCATTTGGGATCAATTTAGTGTCCGAAATTTTAGTCCATATTTATTTCAGATTGGACCCTCATCCATCATAAATTAAACTTAAAATCCACTTTTGATTCTTGCTGAATTTGAAACTGAAATTTGGTTACAAATTTGACTCGAACAACATTTACACCACATTAACTATGGAAACATTTCAAAATCCTAAAGTTTTAACACATACACCTCATTAGCTAGAGAAACACTTCAAAATCAAAGAAGCTAATACTTATGCCTCATTGACAATGGAAACACTTCAAAATCAAAAAAGTTAACACCTACATCCCATCGGCTATGGAAATATTTCAAAATCAAAGAAATTGATGTCTATGCCTCAATATTTCCACAACACTGATAGTACACTCAAATTGAATATTCTTTGATTTATGCATTGAGGTTGCTCCCCAGGGTTGCTACTACTCCCAGGCTACTGAAATTGATCCCATAGTTCGGACACCCGACCCTAGTAGAAATAACTCTAGAATTACTAACAACTTTGGATGCTCGACTCTAGTAGAAATAATTTTAAAATTACTAATAACTTTGGATGCTCATACCTCACGATCGAACTCCCAAGTTTCAAAAGTTGTAACTTTTGACTTTTTCAAGTTTATAGTTTAGATGTCTAGTATCTTGGCCAAATGCTCGAATCTGTAATGGTCAGGTGCCAATACCTGATCATGGGATACTCAAACTTGTGACATCATTTACAATAGCTAGTCAAATTTGACCATTAGGATTCTTCAGACACTTGGACCTTTATGGCCCAGATGCCCAAACTTGGCAGAGCACGGCTTAACGGCTAATGCTCTCACCAACAAGTACTTAAGAGCTTGGAAGTTCATGTTTAAGGTAATTTTTGCCACAATCAAATTTGAATTGAAATATGATCAAAACTAATACTTGTATGCCACAAAATTATACCTCAACTATGAGTCTCAGTTAGACTTAAATCACATCAGAGTTTAGCTAAAATTTAAGCTCAATTAAAACCTGAATTATTCAGAAATTTAGGCTCAAGTTAGGCTTATTCCAAATAGGCTAAGTGGGCTAAATATTTGGAATAAGATTGAACCCAAAATTCATCCAAAATCTGAGTCAAAATAAAAATTATAAAAATTTTATAAATAAATTCTTGAATCAAATGAACTCTTACGAAAAGGTCCTTGCCGAGATTTTTCTTATGAATAAGCCCTTGGGATTGAAATTTTATGAAAAAGTCTAATAAAATCCTAAAATTACAAATTGACCTTTGTAAAATTTAGGATTTGCAAATAAACCCCTCAAAAGATTCATAATTACAAATAAATCCCTTAAACTTTTTGCAAATAAACCCTAAAATTTTAACTTTTTATTGATAAATCTCTCAAAAATTTTTATTTACAAATATGTTTAAATTTTGTTTAAAAAGAACTCTAAAAGTTTTGGAACTTTATGAACAAGTTCTTTTGCAAAAAGCCCCTAAAATTCATGAAATCACAATTTGATCCAAATTATCTAAAAAAATTATAAATAAATTTCTTATAAATTCAATATTCAAAAGTAAGTACAATTTTTTAATTTTCTTATCTACCTTCTTATCTGATCTCAAAATAAATTTATCCAATAAATTACATCTATCCATACAAATTTAAATCAAACAAAAGTCATTATCCACATCCATAACTTGAATTTTCAAATGAAGATTGATTCAATTATCAATGCCTATAAAGCTCTCCGGATTCCTACAGAAGAGACAAAGCATTAGAGAGAGGAGAAGCTAAAGAGAGATGAGAAGAAAAAACTCGAAGATCATAGAGGTTATCAAAACTTATCTTGGGTGTTTGCTTCCTTTGTTTTTTCTACATTTCTTCATTTCACTCCTCTTCCATAATACAGGACCATTGATTGCTCCACACATTTGAGCAGCTATAGGTCTAGCAACTCCTCAATTCACAAGTCTACGTTGTTTTGCCATCCCTCCGACCTTCATTGCAGCACACAGCAACTGCCGACCATCAGACCCATATGCTTGAACTCTATCTTGCACCCCTTAACCCATAGTCACCCTTGGCTGACCATCAATTACCTATGTCTACTTCCTATTGGAAATCCTTCACTACACCTCTCCCACCCCCCCCCCCCCCCCCCCCGCGGGCCCCCATCACTTGTGTCTTCCCTATTGACTCAAGCCTAAGGAAATCTCCAACTCCCGATCCTTAGAGTTGTCCCACCAATGTGTGCCTAAATGCAACATAGTTCGCTTGCCCACCAACCTCACTATCAACCTACTCCCTAGCCTAGACCAACCAATGCAGCTTCCCAATAGCCAGCATCTCTATGAGCTTTGCCGCATCCTACATCGCTTCAAGTAGGCATCTCCGTCCTATCTCGCCGCCATAGCCACCTCCAAATGGTCATCATTGCTGCCCACCACAAACCGTGGTTAGATCTGACTGGAATCAAGCTTCGAATTGCCATGGCCCAGCAGGGTTTCAAGAAGAGGGGAAGGAAGACATGGGAGCACAGGGAGAGAAGAAAATGGAGGGAGAAAAAAAAAATGCTCTCTTATCACTAAAAGAAATAAAAAAATTGGCTATTAAAAAACAAGAGAAAGAGAGAAGTTGAGTTGGTAAAAAAATAATAAAAAAATAAAAAATTAAGGAAGTGCAAAATGCAGGCATCAGAGGAGCATCGGAGGAGAAAATTCAGAGGGAGGAGGAATTGGCTTGTCCCCCATGCTTGCAGCTACCCACGGCTTCACTCATCTTCGCCGCACCAATACTTGCAAGGTTATCATCCTCATACTTGCGGCTACCCATGGCTTTGCTCATCTCCACTGCATTCATGCATGCATGAACATCATCCTCATGCTTGCAGCCATGCGGGATCCCTCTTACACACCGGCAGATCATTAGACTTCAAGCCAGCCTTTAGGCCCGCGGAAATCAGGTCAACCTTCAATTTTGTCGAAATTAGGTCAGCCTTCGAGCCCACTATATCTATAGGATAGTCTCAGGCTCACCAAAATCAAGCCAGCCTTTGGATCCGCCAAAACTAGGTCAGCCTTGGGGTCTATCGAAATTAGGCTAGTTTTAGGGTCCTTCAAAATTAGGCCAACCTTTGGGTCTATCAAAACCAAGCTAGCCTTTGGGCCTATTGAGCCTTTGAGCTGCTAAGACCAGGCTAGCTTTTGGGTCCGCTAAATTCAGGCCAGCCTTCAAGCCTGCCAAAACCAGGCTCGCCTCCGGACCAGGCAAAACCAAGCCAATCTTTGGGCCTACCAAACTCAAGCTAACCTTCGAGCCCTCCCAAACCAAACAAACCTTTGGGTCCACCAAAACAGGCCAGCCTTTAGGCCTGCTAAAACTAGACTGAAGGCTAGTCTTTAGGTTGGCACCTCTATGCCAGCTTTCAAACTTGCTAATTTCAGCTAGCCCTCGATCTTGCACATCTAAGGCCAACTCATAAGCTCATTCAAAGTTATCATGACAACCAAGGACTCTAAAATCAAATTGATTAATATAAAGTGACTCAATCATATTGAACTCAGATGAACCACTAAATGAACCCAAATTAATCAACTAGATGAAGTAAAACTTAAATTGAATTGGACCTAATTCAAATTAAGCTAATATAGACCAAATCAACTCAGACTGAACCCTAATTGGGTTTAAATCGAGTCAATTTCAAATCAAGTCAAGTTCAAATCAAATCTGATTTGGGTTGAACTAAGTTCGAATCAAACCCTAATTGAATTAAATTAAGCTCAAACTAAAAGCTAATCGGGTCAAATAGAACTAAAAGTCAAACTAGAACTAGGCTACTCCTCAACCAAAACCAAGTTGAATCTAAATTGACTTAAACTTGAACCTAGGTCCAGTAAGGTTCAAACCCAAATCTAATAAGGGTCCAATAAGAGTCTAGCATGGGTTAAATCGAAGCCCATTAGCAGGTTAAACAAGGATCCAATAAGAACTCGTTAAAGGTTGGATCTAACATCCATAAAGGATCCATTAAGAACCCAATAAGGGTCAGATTCAAAATCCATTAAAGATACATTAAGAACCTATTAAGGGTCGGATCCAAAATTCATTAAAGGTTCATTGAGAACCCATTAAGGGTCGGATCCAAAATTCATTAAAGATTCATTAAGAGCCTATTAAGGGATGAATCCAAAATCTATTAAAGATCCATTAAGATCTCATCAAGGATCGGATCCAAGATCCATTAAGGACCCAATGAGAACCTATCAAGGTTTGGATCCAATATCCATTAAAGATCCAATAAGAACTTAATAAGGGCCCAACATAAGGTCTAATCTAACCCGAATTGCATCAAATTAGACTTGAGCTTAAATCAAGTCTAAATTTTGAACTGAATCAGATCAAACTTAAACCAAATCAAGTTTGAATTTTAGATCAAATTAAACTAAAGTAGGCTTTGAACTCGTTTAGTCAGTTAGCTATAATGCCTTGTTCAAACGAGGTCAACCAACAATATGCCTAAAGTTGTCGACCATACTCCAAAGCTAAGCCAAGCCAAAAGCATTGGCATCACTTCAAATCAAACCAAACTAAGATAAGCTTGAACTTGATTAGTCAATCAGTCATAATGCCATGTTTAAATGAAGTCAACTAACAATACGCTCAAAGTCATTAGTCACACTTCAAAGCTAGTCAACCCTAGAAGTCATTGATGACATATCTTCAAGCTAAGCCAACCCAAAAGCATTGGCAATACTCCAAATTTAATCGACAAAACGCTTAAGAGGCTGTTAATTATTAAATCAAACCAAATTAAGATAGGCTTGAGCTCACTTAGTCAGTCAGCTATAACACCTTGTTGAATCAAAGTCAATCGATAATATGCTTAAAGTCGTTAGCCATACTTAAAGCTAAGCCAACCCAAAAGTACTGGCAATGTTTCAAATCAAACCGAACTAGCATAGGTTTGAACTTGCTTAATCAATCAACTACAATGCCTTGTTCAATTGAAGTTAACCAATAACATGCTTGAGCTATCAATCGCACTTCAAAGCTAAGCTAACCCAAAAGCATTGACAACACTTCAAATCAAATCAAACTATGGTAGGCTTGAACTCTCTTAATTAATCAGCTACAATGCCTTGTTCAAATGAAGCCAACTGATAACACACTCAAAGCTATCGACCACATTTCAAAGCTATATCTAATCTCATATGTTAGTGATAGTACCAAATCAAAGAAGTTAATTGCCAACATGCTCAACACTATCAGCCATACTTCAAAGCTATATCCAATCTCATATGTTGATGATGCTATCAAATCAAAGAAGTTAATTGCTAATATGCTCAAATCTATTGGTCATACTTTGAAACTAGTCAACCCCCAAAAGCTATTGAAGACACACCTTTCGAGCTAAGCTAATCCAAAAGCATTGGTAACATTTCAAATTTAATCGATAGCAGGCCTAAGAGGTTATCGATTATCAAATCAAATCGAACTAAAGTAGACTTTAACTCACTTAGTTAGTTAGCCAGATGCCCTATTCAAATGAAGTTATTACTTATGCTTTATTAGCTATGAAAATGCTTCAAATTAGAAAAGTATTACCTACATCTTATTGGCTATGGAAATACTTCAAAAAATAAAGTTATCGCCTATACCTTATTAGTTATGAAAATACTTCAAAATCTAAGAAGGTATCACCTTTGTCTTATTGGCTATGGAAACATTTCAAATCATGAAGTTTTGCCAATATCTCATTGGCTAATGGAAACAATTGAAATCACAAAGTTATCATCAAAGCTCAAAGCTACCAAAAACACTTCAAGCTAATCCCGACAACCTGCCAGCAACACCATCCAATGAAATTACCGCCGAAACTCAAAGTTATTAAAAATACTTCAAACTCCTTTGATCGTATTCTATGTCCCGTCAAACGACACCATTAAACCAAATCATCAACATCCACTAATGATCAAATCAAGACCTACCCGAGTCTAACTTTGTATGGTCCAATACGTGGGAGTGGGGTAGTAGCAAATATTGAGCTCTTACTTTCTCTTCTGATTTCATATTCAAATTTATTAAATATAAAGTGAGGGTATGTCTTTACTTAAGCCATATATCATTTTTAAAAAAAATCAACCAAATTATGTTTTTTTAATGTTTCTATTTTTATTAGGTAGGTTTTTTACTTTAAAAGATTTTTGATAATTATCAGGGTAATTAACAATAGAGGTTTGTGCTTATTAGAAGTTATATTCTCACAATACTTGATTGTGCATTCAAACCACCATATTTTTTATTTGTTTCTTCAAGATTACTCCTCAAGATCTTCGCTATCCCAGAAAGTCAATTTTGATCCTACAGTTCATTAGATAACTTTTGCACATTTTTGAGCAATCTAGATCTAAGAAAACAAGCTCCCAAATAGCCTATTAGTCTCTGAGAGCTCTAAACTTTGTTCTTTAGCTTTAAATCTTTAAACCCTTGTTCATCTTTTGAGAGGTCTTATAGTGATGTGAAAGTATTAATCTTCATCCTTCTCATCAAGTGTAAATACTCCAAGATTGTTTGGAATGGTTGAGAGACTCAAGCTCCGGATTAGAGTGCATTTTGCCAGTTGGTACAAGAGGAAGTGTACGGGGTTAGCTTCACTAAGAAAGTGATACTCTAGTGAAGAGTTGACGCCCTCAAGAGCAAGACAAGGGCTGTGGAGTAGGAGCGGTTAATCTCTGAACCATACTACATCACGATGCACTCATTTTTACTTTACTTATATTATTGCACTTGTGCTTGATTGGAAATTACTTGAAATTACTTTAGTGGATTGAATTGATTTTAATTTTATTAAAAACTATTATTTGTCTTTAAACACCTAATTAATCCCCCCCCCTTCCTCCTATTTTAGGTAGTTTTTGTGCTTTTAATTAGTATCAAAGCTTGATGCTCTCATTTTGGTTTCACTACCTGGAGTTTTTTTTATCCATTTTTTATGAAAAATTTTGGTGCTTCACCTTCCCTTCAAGAGGGGCAATATATCCCTCACCTATTGATATTCAATGGTACACATGTTAATTATTGGAGAGCACAAATTTGGATCTTTGTTAAGGGCATTGACTATAATTTATGGCCATTGGTAGAAAAAGGGTATACTCCACCCATCAATGTAATTAATAATGTGAAGGTTCCCAAATATAAGGACGAGTGGGATGATGGTGATAAGAAAAATGACTCATTGAATGCAAAAGCAATGAACATTTTATATTATGCCCTTAATCTAGCAAAATTTAATCAAATTAATATTTGTGAGATAGCTCATGAAATATGGCATTATCTTGAGGTCATCCATGAGGATACAAGACAAATTAGAGAATCTAAAGTGAACATATTGGTTAACCAATATGAACTCTTTAAGATGAAACTTAATGAATCTATCACCAAGATGTTTACTCATTTTACTATTATTCTTAATATGCTAAAACCTCTTGGTAAAGCTTATAATAACGATGAGATGGTGAAAAAAATATTAAAATATTTGCCTAGGTCTTAGGATCCAAAAGTGATAGAATACAAGAGGCAGAGGACCTGAACACTCTACCTTTGGAGGAGCTCTTAGGATCTCTCATCATACACAAGATAATAATGAAGGACCGGATCCAAGAGGATAATGAAAAAATAGAAGAAGAATATCTCTTTCAAGGCTAAGGATTTGAGCGGAGAGAAAGAGAAAGATAGTGACAATAATATGGTGCTTCTTACAAGAAAGTTCAAAAAATTTCTCAAGAAGAAGTATATGCCAAGGAAGCCAAAGAAGGGTGAGAGGAGTGACCCAATCATGGAAGAAGAAGAAAATATGCCAACATGCTTCAAGTGCAAGAAGTCAAGCCATATGAAAGCTAATTGCCCTCTCATCAATCAAACGAAGAAATTCAAGGCGAAGAAGAAGGCAATGGTGACCATATAGGATCACTCCAAGGAGGAGAGTGAGAATGCCTCATCTGATGATGAAATCATGAACTTATGCCTTATGGCAAATGATGATGACGTATGAACTTGTTCTTTGAGTAATTGCAATAAGTTTCTAAAGAATTATTTTCAAGGCATGAAAAATTAAGCCTCAAATATGTTTCATTGAGAAAGAAATTATCTTCACTTGAGTGATTTTGATAATTTAAAGTCTTCTAAGAACTCTTGCAATTACAAAGAGAATATTGATGCACTTCAAGTAGAATATGAAATTTTAAAATCTTCTAAGACTACTTTTGAATGCCAAAATGAATTCAACATACTTAAAAATGAGAATAGTAATTTAAAAAGGCTTTCTAAAATTTTTTTCAAAGAAATACTACCTTGAACATAATTCTCAAAAGCCAAATATATATTTTAAATAAACCAAACTAGGCTTTATTTCATCTTCCAAGTTCAAAAGTACAAAATCCATCTTTGTGAAGTCTTCAAAAGCAACTCATTCTAATTTAACTTGCAATTATTATTGTAGAAAGGGACATGTCTCTATTAGTTTTCCAATTAAGAGAAACACATTTCTTAAATAAATATGGGTAACGAAGGAGATAATCCCAAAAATCAAGGAATCTAAGCTCATTTGGGTTCCCAAAAATTTTTTAACATAAATAGTGTGGGGTAGCTAGGGATGACCCATGAACTTTTACTAGCTATATTTGTGGTCATTCTCTAGCTAATAAGGTAGAGGTAAATAATTGTGTTTACTATGTCTCACATCTTGTATTTTTTAAAATTTTCTTTTTGTGTCAAGCTATATGCTTTGTTTTGCCTAACATTAAAGACCCATAATTGAGAATGGATACCATCCCAATTTTTAATATGGTAGTTATGTCTTCACTTCAAGAAGAAGAATAAAAAATTATTCCTCAATAATAGATGTTCAAGCTACATAAAGGGGAACCCATCAATATTTAAGGAGTTAACAAGCAAAGAAGGTAGATTCATTACCTTTGGAGATGATGATAAAGGTAAAATCATTGGTAAAGGTGATGTTTCCATTGGTTCCTCTATAATTAAGGGTGTACTCTTAGTTGAGTAACTCAAGTATAATTTATTATCTATTAGTCGATTATGTGATAAAAAATTTCATGTCATGTATAAATCTAATTATTGTATAGTTAGGCATAATGATAGAAATAATATTGCTTTTGTAGGTCATCATGATGGAATTATTTATGTTATTGATCAAGATGACCTGAATGTTGAAAGTATTTTTTAGCCCATGAAAACCATGATTGACTTTGGTATAGATGCTTTGGATACATATATATGGATTTAATTACCAAAGTCAATAGGAAGGAGCTAGTGAGAGGGCTACCTAGAGGTAAGTTCATCAAATATCAAATATGTGACTTATGTTAAATGGGAAAATAAGTGAAGTTCTCATACAAATCTAAGAAGGTAGTGTCAACTATAAGGCCGCTACAACTTCTTTATAAAGACTTGTTTGGACTAGTTGTAAGGCTAGAAAGTAAAAACTATGTCTTTGTAATTATTGCTGATTTTTCTGAATACACTTGGGTTCTATTTCTTACTAGTAAAAGTGATGCTTTTGATACTTTTGTTGGTTTCACAAAATATATTCAAAATGAAAAGGACTATTTGATTTCAAAAATTTGTAGTGATTATGGTGTAAATTTGAAAATCATCCTTTTAAAAATTATTGCATTGAAAATAATATTAAGCATAGCTTCTCAAGTTCTCGTTCTTTATAGTAAAATGGAGTTGTTGAAAGGAAGAATAAGTCTCTTCAAGAGATGGCAAGGGCATATTTACTGAACACTCTCTGCCCAAGTATTTTTGAGTGGAAGTCATTAACATGACTTGTTATATCTTGAATAGAGTTTCTATTTATCCAATTCTTGACAAAACTCCATTTGAGCTTAGAATAGAAAAAAGTCAAATATTGCATGCTTTCATATTTTTGGATGTAAATGCTTTAGTTTGAACATAAAGGATCATTTATCAAAATTTGATTCTAAAACTTTTAAAAGCATATTTTTTTTGTTATTCTTCCATGTCTAGACTTTTTAAAGTCTTTAACAAGTCTTCTATGATTATTGAAGAGTCATCAATATTGAATTTGATAAATCAAACCCTTACTTGGAGGAAAAGGTTATTGATAATGATGTAGATATCTCCAAGAGAATAGATGATTTGTAAATGTCAGAGAAAAAGGAGGGTAAAACTAGCAAAGAATTAAATGAGAAGAATATTGATGATGGAGATGATGAGCAAAAAGAGGAAGAGCTTGATAAGGAGCTACCCAAGGAATGGAGATTCAAGAAGAATCATCCACTGGATCAAATCATAGGTAATGTTAATCAAGGGGTAAAAACTTATCATATTATTAAGTATAACCTTCATCATATTGCATTTCATTATTGTATTGAGCCCAAGAACATTGAGAAAGCTCAAAAGGATGAAAGTTGGATTCTACTTTGTAAGAAGAATTAAATCAATTTGAGCAGAATCAAGTTTGGGAGCTTGTTCCAAGACCAAATGACTACCTAATTATTAGTATCAAATGGATCCATAGGAATAAGTTAGATAAACATGGAGTTATAGTTAGAAATAAGGTTAGATTAGTGGCCAAAGGTTTTAACCAAGTTAAAAACATTGATTTTGAAGAAACTTTTGCTTCTATAGCTCATTTAGAATCCATTCATATATTACTTGTCTTTGTATATTTTAAAAGTTTCAAGCTATTTCAAATATATACCAAAAGTGACTTCTTAAATAGTTTTTTATCCGAAAAAGTTTATGTTAAATAATCTCCCGGATTTGAGAATATGAAATTTTCAAACTATGTTTTAAAATTGAAGAAGACACTGTATGATCTTAGGCAAGCTCCAAGAGTTTGGTATGAGAAACTAAATTCCTTCTTAATTTTAAATGGCTTTACAAGAGGTTATGTTGATACCACATTATTTCTCTTGAAAATGCATAATGACCTATTAGTAATACAAATTTATGTTGATGATAAAATATTTGGTGCTACTAATGAAAATCTATGTAAGATATTTGCAAGTACTATGAAGAAGGAGTTTGAGATGAGTATGATGGCAGAATTACACTTCTTTCTTGGACTCCAAGTGCAATAATTGAAAGATGAAATCTTAATCGACCAAGCAAAATACACTAAAGAACTACTCAAGAAGTTCAACATGGATGAAACTAAGGTAATAGAAACTCTAATGAGTCTTTCAACCAAATTAGATAAGGATGAAAATAGTGAAAAGGTTGATGAAAAATAGAATAGAGGTATGATTAGTAGTCTATTATATCTCACAACAAGTAGACCTAATATTATATTTAGTATTTACTTATGTGCTAGATTTCAAGCATCTCCTAGGAAATCTCATATAATTGTCATGAAACACATATTTAGATACCTTAAGAGCATACTAGATTTAGGATTATGATATCCTATAGATGATTTCTTAGACTTAACTGGATTTTGTGATGCGGACTATGCTAGATGTCATGTGGATAGAAATAGTTACTAGTGGTACATGCCAGTTTCTTAGAAAATTTATAGTCTCATGTAGTTCTAAGAAATAAAATTCAGTAGCTCTTTTAACCACCGAGGCCAAATATGTAGCCGCGAGGTGTTGTTGCTCATAAATCTTTTGGATGAAGCAAATACTTCAAGATTTTGATTATGATTTTTCAAATGTACCAATTTATTATGATAATACTAGTGCTATTAGTTTATCCAAAAATATATTACTATATTCTCATTTAAAACACATTATTCGACATCATTTTATTCAAGATCATGTTTTGAAAAAAGATACTTCATTAATTTTCATGGAAACTAATTTTTGACTAACATATATTTTCACAAAACTATTAGATGAGATGTAGTTTTATTTGATTTGAAATGAAATTGGTGTTTTACAATTTACTTAATTTGAATGAGTATGCTTTTTGATAGACAAATTTCTTTATTGATTGAAAACTTTTTCTCTGCCTATCTAGTTTGGACATCCAAAATAGGACATTTCGAATGCCCCAAGTCTAAACTACTTTTCTACTCTCTGCTTGCAATTCTTTAATCGCCCAAAAAAGGGCTGTTCAAATGTCCGAAGATAACCTTTTCAAATGATTGATATAATAATCGAATGACCTCCGCCGAGTTACTCGCTATCTGCTATCTTCGGATGCCTGAACAGGACTGTTTGGATGTCTGAATGCAATATTTCACACTTAAATCCTAGCTGACCACTTGATTCCTTTCATTTCCTCTTGTGTGATCTTTCTTCTCTGACCCTCCAATGACCCTAATTGGCTCCTCCAGCATTCTAGAAGCTTCCTTGCATCTCCCTTCTCCTTCCTTCTCCATCCTCAACCACTCCTTTTTGACTTCACGATGCCTCCTTGCATCAAAGCCCCCATCTCCAAGTGCAAGCAATCTACAGCTTCTACCTCCAGCAAGGAAGCTTAATTTCCTCCTCAATTTCATTCTATGAATATTTTTACTCATTTTAAGGACTGATTTGCTAGTGCTAGAGTCATCCCTCCATGTATTATAAATTCCATTGACTTACCCTTTCAAACCTCTCCATCCTTTTTGTTACTCAAGGGTGCTAGGCATAATATCCTCCTGTGGAACCTATAATGAAGAGGATGTGCAAATTTTCTACTCCAATATTTTCTTCGATCATAACTGCATGATCCTCACATCCTATTATGGGGATACCAAGAATATTATTGATTCTAACATCTTAGGATTGATCTTAGGACTTTCCACTAAGAGAGCAGAGGTCATCTTTACTCAGTAATGGTGTAGTGTAGATCTTCTCCTCACTTTCTCTAAGACCATTAAGAGAGTTTTTGAGGAGAATTATGTATAGACCCTGTGCATGATGAAGGCTCTAGCCTCTAATCTCATCTCTTCAAACTTATGTCATCCATAAAATTCTTTGCTACACCCTCCTCCCAAAGAGTGGGCATCATGATGAGGTTTCATACCTCAAGCTCTTCATGATTTTATATCTTCTAATTGGGTGACTGGTCAATTTTTTCTACATCATCCTACATCACATGGCCCATTATATTTTTTATTTAACCACAATTCTTGGCTACCACAGTATCATCACTCGCATCTTTCACCATTTCCAAATAGTCTCCACCTTATAGGGCCCCTCCATCACCTCACCCCTCCATAGACCTTTACCTGAGCTTCTCTCCATCGCATGGGATTCAGCCCATAAGAGGATGATAATACCATCTGAACACAAGACCAGGCACCCGCCATAAGACAATTCTAAGAGGTCACTCCTACTACTACTGATACTCATGGATCAACGCAGGTTGAGGCTAGAGCTACTCCTAAGATTGCAAATGTTGTACCTTCTTGTCAATATATACTCGTGGATCAATGCAGGATGAGCTTACTAAGTGGCTGGATTATCTTAAGGGATCATCTTAATGGACTAGTCACTACAAGATTTCAATAGACCATGGAGCATCTAGATTGCTTTGAGGGACTATTTTTGACCATTTTGGACAGGGACTGAGCTCTTAGAGTTTTCGTATCTTATTTTGTGCCCTTATGTGTTTTGTGGTCTACCTCTATGTTTGGATGATGTGTTTGTGGATGGCTAGTGGTTTTATGACTTGGTTATGTATTTCAAATCCTTATTTATGTTTATGAATGTTTCGGCTCTTATGGATCCTATGTGGGGTTATATGAATGTGAATCTTTCTATTATCTTGTGGCTTCATAGTGTTGTTGATGCTCCTATTTTTGTGGGTTCCTTATTGTAGATGCTTCCATTGTTCTTATATTCTTCTTTCCTTATGTATGACCTTTTTTGTTAATGTCAAAAGGGGGAGAAAATATAGATAAATAGATAAGGGAAGTTAGTATAGTAAGGGGGAGCCCTACTTTTTATGCTTATAAAATGTTACAATTAATTTGTATACTAAAAAGGACTCTTATCCATGTTATATCCATGTATGCATGACTCTAATTATATTAAAATGCTTTAAATTTAAAATTTTTTTTAACAAACTAGATTATATATTTTATATTTGTGAGGGTTTGTCATCATCAAAAAGGTGAAAATTGTTGCCCCTTATAGTTTTAATGATCAAAAGATTTTATATTTAATTTTATCTTAAACATGTGTAGCTTGTATCCAAAGATCAAGCCCATTCGAAAGTTTCAAGTGTATATGAAAATAAAGACATCACTAAAAATGAGATGTGATGGTAGATCAACCAATGGAATTTGAAGAATTGAAGATGTCTTGAAGAAGGCTCAAGAGATTGCTCACTAGGTTGAGATTTTTTATTTGTTTAAGTAGAAGATTTATAATTTAGATTCTTAGTTTAGAACTTTGGGTAATACTCAAACTCATCTTGAAATTTCTTTACTGACTCATCATTTATCCAAGGTTAGTTTTGAGAAGATGTCAAACTGAGAATTAAAGTTACAGTAAACCAGTAGGTTTTTTCTATTAACTTCATATATTCGAGCTTCCTAGTTTGGATACTGATTCTAGTAGAAATAACTCTAAAATTACTGATAATTTTGGGCTCCCAAATCTTAGGATCAGATGCCTAAAGCTTCAAAGCTAGAACTTCTGGATATTTCACATTCAAAGTTTGAATGCTTAGTGCCTTCATCAGATGCTCGAACCTATAATGGTCAAGTGCCCGAATGTAATCATTGGACACTGAAACCTATAGCATCAGTTACAATAGTTAGTTAAATTTAACTATTAGGATTATTCGAATGCTAGAACTTTATAGTCTAGATGTCCAAACTCGATAAAGCATAACTTAATGGCTAGTGCTCTCACTAACGGATATCTAAGGGTTTAGAATTTATTCATTAAATAACTTTTGCACATTCTTGAATAATCTAGATTTGAGAAAATAAGCTTCCAATAGCCCATTAGCTTCCAAGAGCTCTAAGATTTATTTTTCAACTTTTAAATTTTCAAAACCCTTCATATTCTTTTGAGAGATCTTGTAGTGAGGCAAAAGTATTAATCTTCATCTTTCTCATCAAGTGTAAATAGTTCAAGATTATTTGGAGTAATTGAAAGACTTAAGCTTCAGACTAGAGGTCATCTTGCCGATTGGTGCAAGAGAAAGTATAAGTGGTCGACTTCACTAACGAAGTGACACTTTAGTAGAGAGTTGAAATTCTCAAGAGTGAGACAAGGACTATAGAGTAGGAGCGATTAGTCTCTGTGGGATTAATTTTGGCAGTCTAGAATAGCAGAGATCTCGGGAGCAACCTCGAATCACAAATTAGAATTTATTTTGATTTAAAGTGCATTGTCAAGTATTGTGGGAACATTAACTTTCAACAAGCATAAGCCCCTATTATTCATTACTCCAATGATTATCAAAAATATTCTAAAGTGAGAAATCTAACTAATAAAATAGAAACACAAAAAGGAAAAGAAGAAAGCATTTGATTGATTTTAAGAAATAATATATGGCTTAAGCAAGGGTATGCCCTCACTTTATACAACAAATTTCAACATAGAATTATAAAAATCATGAAAGAAAAAAAGAAAATAAAAAAGAAAGGAGTGGAGAAGAAGCTCTTATATGTGCTGCTGTTCCACTCCCCTGCGTTGAACTACATGGCATTTGATTCAGATTGACTTGTTCTTCAGCAAATATTGATGACATCATCCGATGGGACATGGAAGGGAATGAAAGAGGTTCAAAGTATTTCCAATAGTTTTGAGCATTGGCAATAACTTTATTTGGTTTGGTGGCATTAACAATGACTTATAGGGTTAGGTATAGCTTTGAAAACTACATTGTCAACTACTTTTGGGGTTGACTAATTTAAAGTTGTGTCATCAACTGCTTCTAGAGTTGACTAACTTGAGGGGAGAGTTGTCAACTACTTTTGGGGTTGACTAGCTTGAAGGGTGTGTCGCCAACTACTTCTGGGGTTGATTAACTTGAAGGGTGTGTCATCAACTGTTTCAAGGGTTGATTAGCTTGAAGGGTGCATTGTCAATTACTTTTGGAGTTGACTAACTTGAAGGGTGTGTTACCAACTATTTTAAGGGTTAATTAGCTTGAAGGGTGTGTCATCAACTATTTCAAGGGTTGATTAGCCTGAAGGATATGTTGTCGACTGCTTCTGGGGTTGACTAACTTGAAGGGTACGTCATCAACTGCTTCAAGGATTAATTGCTTGAAAGGTGCATCATCAACTACTTCAAGGGTTAACTAGCTTAAGAGCATACATCAATTACTTCAAAGGTTGACTAGCTTGAAGGACACGTCGCTAACTACTTCTGGGGTTAGCTAGCTTGAAGAATGCATCATCAATTGCTTCAAGGGTTAACTAGCTTGAAAGGTGTGTCATCAACTGCTTCAAGGGTTGACTAGCTTAAGAGTGTATCGTCAACTATTTCTAAGATTGATTAACTTGAAGAGCACATTGCCAACTACTTCTAGGGTTGGCTAGGTTGAAGAGTGCATCAACAACTGCTTCTGGGGTTGGCTAACTTAAAGGGTGCATCATCAATTGCCTCGGGGGTTGACTAACTTGAAGGTTATCATCAACTACTTCAAGGGTTGACTAGCTTAAGGGCACATCATCAACCTATTTTAGGAGAGGATTCATCAAATACTGATCATTGACTCTAATTGGAGCAGTAATAATTTTGATTTGAATTTGATTCAAATCAATTCAATGTTCAGGATTCAAGTTTGATTTTATCTAGCTTGAGTCAAGTTTAACCTTGTGTTAGACCTTTATCAAGCTTGGGTTTGCTGAACTTTGGCTCAACTTCAAGTCAGTTTAGTTTAACTTGATTCTGATTCAGGCTCAGCTTGCCCTAGTTTTGGCTTAATCTTGAGTTTTCTCTTTTAGTTTGGACTTGATTTAACCTAATCAGGATTTGATTTAAGCTTAGGTCAATCCAAATTGAATTTGATTTGTACTCAATTTGATTTTAAATTAACCCATCTTGGGTCTGATAAGGGTTGAGTCTGAGTTTATTTGGTCTGGATTAACTCAATTTTGATTTTTGCAGTCCAGCTCGATTTGAATTTTAGTCTATTTATTTAATCAATTTAGGTCTATTTGAGTTAACTTAACCTTTGTCTATTTATTTTGGCCGAGTTTAATTTCAATGTGATCGAGTTATTTCATGTTAAGTAGTTTGATTTGAGGGTTATTGGTTATTTATGATAATTTTAGGTGGACCCATGACCAACCTTAAATATACAAACTCGAAGGAGGATAAGTGTGAACCCGAAGGCTAGCTAAGTGTGAGCCCGAAGATTGGTTGACTGCTAGCCCGAAGGCTGGCTAAGTGCAAGCCTAAATGCTAGCTTGGATGCAAGCTTAAAGGCTAACTGAGTGCGAGCCCAAAAGCTAGTTTGGATGTGAGCTAGAAAGTGGCTAAGTGTGAGTCAGAAGGCTGGCTTAGATGTGAGCCCAAAAGCTGGCTGAGACGTGAGCTAGAAAGCTGGCTAAGTACGAACCTGAAGATTGGCTAAGTGTGAGATTCACTGTCTTTGAGTGACCACAAGTGACTGCAGTAGTGTCAAAGGTTCACTATCTTCAAGGGTTCAATATTGGTAGAGTTCGTCAACCATCGGTGGCCATGGTAGTGCTGGTAAAAAAAGAAAAGTCTTGAGGCCATGCCTATGCTCCCCTCTTCTTTGAGACCTCACTGGGTTGCAATGGCCCGACAGCCCACCTAGCTGGATCGAGTCGAATATGGATAGATCTGGCCTCAATCTGTTAATGAACAGTGAAGGGGAGGGCAAGGCCCTCTGCCTCCCTCTTTTCCTAACTTGATCCAGTCGGCTGGATCTAGCCCCTCTCTCTTTCTCGAGCAGGATGATCGTGGAGGAGGGCCGATAGTAGCCAAGGAGGTGAGACACTATAGGCATGCATGGATCCCAGCAGCGGTGATGGTTGCAGAAGAAAAAGGCATCGGGGAGGTCGGGCTAGAGCCGTCGGTTGAGCCAACTAGGGCCGGTGTGGGCTAGAGGCACAAGTCAAGTGGGCTAGGGCTGGTGTGGGTTAGGTCGGTGAGTGAGGTAGGCTTCTTTAGCAGGTGGCTATGCACATGTGAGGAGACAAGCGAAGTAGAGCTCAAGCAGTGGTAGGGCAAGCGGCCGACGATGGAGCTCGAGGATGCCAGTTGAAGCTTAAGAAGGGTAGTTTAAGATGATGATAGGCAAGCACAACAATAAGCCGTGGGTGGAGATGAAGTCACATCTTGCCAGTAGAACATGGGGATGGCTAGGTGAGGAGCCCTGGCAAGGCAAGAGCAAGCTGTGAGGTTAATAATGGCATAGGGTCTCCAACAGAGGCAAGTGAGGCTGAAGTAGTCAAAGATAGGCTGTGGCTCAGTGCAACACGAGCACAGGGCATATTAAGGGAACCTTTCTTGCTATCTTCTCATTGATTTTCTTTCATCTTCCCCTACAAAGGTTCACTAATCCTCCCTGTTCATTCTCTATATTGTTTCTACGTAGGTTTTGACATTTTTTATAGGCTTTGAACAGAATCGAAATCAAATCTCTGATTGGTCTGATTTGGAATAATGTTAAACCCCAATTTGCAATGAGATTGTATTTGATTGAATTTCCAAAATCTTGTGATTGACTTGTTTTAGAATGTTGTTGTTTGTGACGGATTATATTTTCATTTTTGTGAATGGCATGTAATTCATCAATTGAGATTTATTTCCTTGATGATGATATTCGAAATATGTATTATTTCTGGATTTTAAATTTTTAGGGGGTTATTTACAAATTTTTCTAGAAAAATTAGGACCAAAATATAATTTCATAAGTTTCAAGGGATTTTTTTTAAAAATATTTATTTATTTATTTTAGGGTCCTTTTTGAATAAAATTTAAACTCATTTGTAAATAAAAATTTTCATAAATTTATTTGCAAATGTGATTTTGTAAATTTCGATGGGCTTTTTGTAAAAAGAAGATATTTGTAAAATTTTGAAACTTTTATGATCCTTTTTAAATAAAAGCTTGAACTTATCCACAAATAAAAATCTCCGGGGTTTATTTGCAAATCCCAATTTAGCTCAAATCTTATTTTAGCATTTGATCCAAATTTGAGTCTAAACCCAATGTCTAAATTTGGTTCATCATAAGTCCAATTCAAATTTAGAGTAAAATTTCAAAATCTACCTAGTAGTTTTCGAACCACATTACGTCGCAGTGCACTCATTCCTTTTTTTATTTATATTATTGCACTTATACTTCATTGAAAATTGCTTGAAATTGTCTTTAAATACCTAATTCACTCTCTCCCCTCTCTCTCTCACTCCCCCCTCCTTCTCCTCCTTCTTCTTCTCCTAGGTGGTTTTTGTACTTTTAATTAAAAGTCTTTAACAAGATTTCACAAGTGTTCTAAGCCAAAATCTTCACTTTCACAATTTTATTATCATTGTTTTTCAATTGAAAGACACTTGTAATAAAAAAAAAATACTTGTAAGTTATTCTTCCACTTTATTGTAAACTCTCTTGTATGTTGGGAGAAAATTATGTGTGGTTTATAGGAGTTGGAGCGACGAGTTGAGTAAGAGACCGTAAAGATTTGACTCCATCTCAATAAGTGACAATACGAGTAGAGTGATTAAAATCCTCATAAAGAGACAAGGATAATGAAGTAGGAGCAATTGATGTTGAACCACATTAAATTGATTTGGTCTCTTGTCTCTTTTATTTTATGTACTTGTGATGATTAGTGAATGCAATATGTTTTATTGTTTATCTTAATTATTTTTAAAAAAACTTGACTTATCATTAAAAGAGTTTTATAAAAACTTAATTCATTTTCTTCTTAGATTGTCTTTTTGGATTACACAATTGGCAAGTTAATGAGTTTAATTCAAATGGATTGCCTTGCGAATTTAATTTAAAAAGCCTTGAAATTACTTTCTCATGGTATAAGATGTAGGATTTACCTTTTGTATCACCCAAGGACCACCATACCATAGTATCATCAAGTCTTATTCACAAAAAATATTTTGCGGAACAACATTAGCCCAAGACCTTCTTGGGGTATAAGAGACAACACTCGAAGTAGAAGCCCCATGAAGGATTGAAGAAGACACAGTAAATGAAGGAGGAACGTAAGGAAGGAATATAAGAGTTGGAAGAACAACAATTGAAACTTAAGATGCAACAACAACAAAGAGAAGAATTAACATGAAAAATCTTCTAAAAGAAAGAAAACATGTGAAAAAAGAGAGAGTGGTAGGGAAAGGAAGGCGAGATCCCAAAAGACCAAAAGCCCTCGCTACCATAGAACCCCAAAAAATCTCCTGGTTTGAAAAAATCACGAGGACAAAAAAGGATGGATGCGTGGGGGATCTCTACTTTGAAAAGTAGTTCCTCTAATAGCGTTTCACAATGAGTGTTTTTACGGTGTCAATATTATTCACCACATTAAGTTGTTGGTTCAAATTTTTTCCAATTTAGCTATTTAATATATGTTCACTATTTTTGTAATCTTATTTATGCCATGTCAATTTGAACTACGGAAACTAAACTTAATATGTTCAAAGTTTCCAAATTGGACTTAGTTTAATTCAAGTTATGATTAAACTAGACTCAGAACTTTGCTCTCGTTGGCTATTTCAAACAATCACATTCTTTTTTCAAATAACTTCCAAAATATGTTTCATAGCTTTTTTAAAGTAATACAAGGAAAACGTTGAGCTCCGTAACCCGTTACACATCTGTCATGGTATTTGGTTGACGCATCGAAAATTGTAGTTTCCACGAGTCTAATAGGGATGTGATCAAGCCAAACATTGAGCTTATCCTCTGTTTAGTGGCTTCGACAAGCTAATCCCCCCGTAATATTGACTTCACGATAATGATGAGACACGATAATGAAATACAGGATTAGATGCAAGAATTACTCAACAATCATTAAAAAGAGGGTCCTCATCAACTATATCACCCAACACTTGCAGCTGGGCATCACCGACAGAACTCCCTTCCCACCGTGTTGGGAGGATTCTTTACTCTGCGATTGTGAGCAAGCCGAGCTTGACTCAATAAAGTTTGAGCTTGACTCGGCTGGGTTGGTGAGCTCAACAATTAATATCTGACCACAATCACGTCTAATAATGAAACTCGATGCACTCCATCCCTTCTTTATATTATGTGCCCTATCAAAATTGATTTTTAACCACCCAAGTAGAGGAAGTTTCTAACAAATCCAAATAGTTTTTAAATAAAAACCATTCCTTTTCATTTCAGACTACAATAAGCTTATACAACATTGTTTTACAACGTCTCAAACTTTCACTGTGTAACATTGATCTCCGAAATCACACATTCATTATGATTATACCAAAACAATGCAGTTAAGTGGATCTTCTGTCTAGTTCAAGAAATCTAATTATCCAATAATCCCTAAAATAATCGTCTTACTTTTTTTTTTTTAACACTATTCATTTAAAAGAAAATTTACATACGTGATTATAAATATGCGAGGGTCTACTCTGAAAAACTTGGAGGAATTTGGAAAGATATGATAAGAAATTGTAAAATTATGAGGGGCTAAACTCAAAACCATGAAGAAATAGGAATTTGCAAAAAGAGCCCTCTTCTTTTCCAGCTTCTTGTTTCATTATCATTGCGTTTCCATCACGGGCGAGGCCGATGGAAATTTCTGCTTCCCTTCCAGTGAAAAACACAGAGTGAGACGGCGCGAGACCCGAGCACCTCCTCCCCGTCTTCTTCCTCGCTCCGAGACCTCCACCACCGCAGATTTCTAGGGCTTCTGCTTCTCGCTTCTATCCCGACCGATTCCTCGATCCCTCGCCGGGATAGCGGATCTCGGCCATGGGAACCTACGAGCCCAACCCCGAGGTCACGGCTGTGGGGAACTTGTCGGAGCGGTTCGCTGCCATGGGCGTCGGGGAATCGTCCAAGGAGCAGCTCTACCAGGTATGGAAGGCCGTGGTTGACGCCGAGACCGTGATTAGCCAGCAGGTATTTTGTGTAATCGTGATTAATGTTCTGTAGTTAGCGATCTCGGGAGCTCGTGAAATTGTTGTTTTGTTGGGATTTCCGTGGATATTTGGACGTTTAATGCGAAAATGGATAGCATCTTATGGCATTAGCAAGTTCCTGAATTCTGTGTTTAAATGAAGAAATAATTTGAATGAGCTGCATATAATGATCTTATCGAAATATTGTTTCTTGGTCAGAGTGGCTTCTTAGTGTTTTATGAACAAGTAAATAAAAAAAATGATAGATTGGCGGTAGACAAAGATTGTTTCTTGGTACAATGAATGAATTGCGTTTCAGAAAACCATAGGATGTTATTTGAAACATGTGAATCTTGGTTGTTTTGAAGGAGGAAGAGAATAACCGCTTGAGGGCAGAGCTTTTGCGGCAGACGCAAGAACTGGAGAAATATGTAAGCGGTGTTCCATTTCTTTGTTTCTCTCCATTTGGATTTCTTGTTTGGTTTCTGTATTGAAATGGTCTACCAAGTGATGGACATGGTTTAGAGTTTTGCCCTTCTTGTATTTTAGCAGAAGCCAGGTGGTACTTCTCCAAGGCTATCTGCTGATCCTCTAAGTGATGAACTTATTGTGGAGCGTTACAAACCACAACCATCAAATTCTCCATCTCAAAATGAACCAGATAGGATTGGATGGCTTGCTGATGGTCCTGCAACAGATCCTCATGGCACCCTCATTGGCCACCAGGAAAGTGAGGACCCTTCTTTACGATCCACATCAGGAAATCACCACTGCTCTGAGAGTAACAAGGCAAATGAGACTTTGAAGGGAATTCCTGGACAAACTGGTGTCAACAGTTCTGGTCATTCTCAGTTTCCCACCTCATCACCTGGATCCCAATCTCCAAGCGGGTCAATAGCCTCTAAATTTTACTGCAAATGGTTAGCTAAATATGGAACTGGTAATAAATTTTCACTCTTTCCCTCTTTTGAACCTGCTATGCAGACATCAGAAAGGAGAGTATGGTCAAAGGCTTGCTTTATCTGGACATGGACTTTTTCCAGCATCAGAGATTAACTCAAATATTCTTTGGAAGCAGGTAGTATCAAGCAGCAGTGGATCATATATTTTGATTGGTTGCTTATCTTGTAATGGAATAAAAGCTATGTGTGTAGGATCTTGTTATTAAGGTAAGAGAGCATGAGGAAGAAATAATTCAATTAAGGAAGCATCTTGCAGATTACACTATGAAGGTAGGAAAAGCATTGCTGTGAGATCTGAATATAACACATATCATGGCAAGTGCTATTATCCTGCCTGATTGCTGCTTTGTATATTTAATTTTTTACAGGAATCACAAATACACAATGAGAAATATATTCTTGAAAAACGCATTGCTTATATGCGCTTGGTAAGTGAGAATCTTGTATGCTGATGTTTCTGAGTTAAGGCACAAGTTCTGAACTAAGATTTTGTCCTCAGGCATTTGATCAACAGCAACAGGACTTGGTTGATGCAGCATCAAAAGCTCTTTCCTACAGGCAGGATATAATTGAGGAGAACATACGCCTAACATATGCATTGCAAGTACTATTTCTTGCTAATCAGTTTACTTGGATCCTTTGCCCTTGAATGTTGAATTTTTTTTCCTCTTGTTTAGTTAGACTGTTACATTTAGGATGATCTTCACAAATAAGTAGCAAAACATTGAACTATTTGAAATTGGTTTCAAACTGTATAATTCCTACTTGTTGATACCAAAATATAAGTTATACTGATGCATTTATCTTTTATCAAAGGGGAATATAACTGATGTTTCCATGCAACCTGTGACAGTCATGGAATGTTTAATATCTCAGGTTCTTGCCAGTTTATACAGAATAATTAATGTTGTATTCCTAGTATATAACATGCATCTTTGTTTTTCCAACGATTCCATTGCTCATTTGTCTCTTGTGCACTTGCTATATACATTCTAAGAGGCAGCTTTTCTGTTTCATGAACATCCTCCATATATCTGTGGAAAGGGGTTTGAAATGTTTGTTGAAAATCCTGTTTCATTTATTTATGCTGCTATGAGTTGACTAAATTGAGCATTACAATATTTATCTGGATTGTTCTTTTACTTGATGCCTGATGTTCTTGTTTAATCTTCAGTATTTATCTAGATATGGTTGTTATTGAAAGCAACACTTAGAGAGTTATGTGCCATTTAATAATGCTTTCCTGCATGCTAGTCAGAAAAAAATACTGAATGTCAATGTTTTCATACAGGCAGCACAACAGGAAAGATCCACTTTTGTTTCATCTTTGCTGCCCCTTCTTTCAGAATATAGTCTCCAGCCACCTGTTCTTGATGCTCAATCCATAGTTAGTAATCTGAAGGTTGACTGCTACTTCTGAAAATATTTTGGATGTGTATTGCTATTCTTATCTTATTGTTTTGGAGTTTTTTTTTCCTGTACATATCATATAGCCATATATGTAATAATTGCTGAAAAGCATGTTATCTCATTGTTTTATGAATGTGTTTTGCAGTTTCAATGTTCCTTCCTGAGATTCAACTAGTAATTATTTTAAGGGAAATCAAATACCTAGTTTGATGGAATGTCGATTCCTTTTTAGGGATCTAACTGAATATACTGATTCAGATATTTTCATAATAGTAGTTACACATGAAAACACACGTGAATATGTACTTGAATTAGTGATTATTATTTTTCAACTTTATGTAATACTTTGTGCTAGTACCCTCAGCTGGTGTAGGTTGAACTGATGTTGTTGCTCCCTTGAAAATAATCGCTAAAAATATTCATGAAGCTATGTTCATTACTTAATGGGGTTTTAAATTTTTTATAATTTCTTCTTATGCAGATACTGTTCAAACATCTTCAGGAAAAACTAATCATTACTGAGGTATGCCATTTTAAGTTACTGGCGGTCTAGGTAGGTAATATGCCCTTTTTATTTGGTGCTGGTTTGATGCTAAAGATTTTCCCCTACTGATCTAGTTGTGTTTGCTTCATCATATGTGAACTTTCTAGAATTTTGAAGTTGCCTTAGCTGTAAATTTGGATTCCAGGAGAAGCTAAAGGAGTCACAATACCAGTTGGCTCCATGGCATCCTGAAACATCAAATAGTTCAAGTTACCCTCCGCAGTCACCTTCTCATCTTCCAGGTGGAGCACTTGCTACTCTGGTAAGTCTCTAGGTATAATTTTGTAGAATATAGTTTGTCATAGTATTTCCCTAATATTTTAATTTTTTTTTCTTTTTCAGAACAAAAATAGTCTTGAAATTGTACCACAACCACCATATGCTCATGGTCAATCTCTTTTTTCTTCTCCTTCCAATGCTCAAGCAAGAACTAACTGGGAGACATTAGGGAACCAAAATCCCCATACTGCTCCAAGTGGGGTTACCATGAAATCTCTAGAACATGAAAATTTGGAAAGAAGTTCCCCTTCTGTAAGCAGGTTAATCTGATTAGATTGAGGTTGTTTATAAAGTTAATGCGATCTATCCTTTTCTTAATGATTTCTACCTTCCTATGCATTCCTTTTTGTGAAGTATCATTGCATCAGATGAGAAAGAAAACAACATCTGAATAAACTAAAATTAATAACATTTGACAGGTAAGAGGTCGGCCTGTGGCTAGTGGTGGCAATTCTGAGAGTTTTTGTTGTTGTTGTTGTTGTTGCTGCTGTTGTTTTTAGTGTTGTTGAGTGATTTGAGGTTTTTCAGGAAGAAGAAGAATAGCGTGTGGTGTGTATGTGCATGTGTGCGTTCAGCGGGTTTGGGGGTTATGGGTTCAGCTGTTTGAAGAAGAACACAGATGGACTGTTGGCAAAAGCCAAGTAGACACCATAATCCACAGTCACATGCTGACTTGGTAACATTCTTTAGTTGGGTTTTTTCCTTTTTTCTTAGGCTTGGTCAGGTAGTCTGGGCTCCACCCATCAAACCCTTCTAATGGCCCATTTGGATGCTTAAGGAAAACAATTCATTGGAATATTTTTCCATAAGATTCAGGGTTGCATGCAACTGTGTTTCCTATGTAAGACTCTATGGTCAATGAGAAGAGGTAATTAGTGTCAGGGAGAAGCTTGCCTGCAAGCTCAATTCTGTTGGAAACCTCTTTTTAATTTTCCTCTAGAATCTCATGATTCCAAAGGAAAATAGGATTGTCAAAAAGCCTCTTTGTTTATATAATTATGAACTATTCTATTAGAATTAGAGAGAAAAAAGGAAAGGAAAAATGCCAAACACCTAGATAGGAAAAAAAATTCCTATATATGAAAAGGATCCTATGAAAACCCCAAATACTACAGAATTTGTGGGTATCCAAACGGACCCTAAACTTGCCGGTCCCATTTATGTACCATTTGTTTTCACAGATCTGCATGTTTTCCTATGACTGTTTTCACAGTGCCTATTATAGATGTCTATAAACCGAAATGTGGTTTTAACTCATTTGAACTCAACAAATGCTTATGTTTGTTGCATATGACATTTATCCATGAAAACATATGAAAATCACTTTATAAATAGAATTACTTGATGTAGACCGGTATCATCATTTCCATGTTCTTTGACTTTGGGGGTTAATTGAACATCCTTTTACCATTCTCTATTTTACACAATATTCCCAGTGTCAAATGGTGTTCAATTTTTCTAGGCATTCTATGCCACAATATATTCCACATGGTGCAAATCAAGGTGACAATCCTGATACACACTTTGGTGCTGAATCCCAAAATCAAAACCCATCATTTAAGGATTTCGTTGGAGGCAACTTAGTGGATGATTCAGATGCAGCTGTGGGTCAACATGGGAGAGAAACTTCCGTCCATTGGGGTCCGGGAAACTCCCCTTATATAACATCTGCACTTGATGATCCAAACTCTTCCTATCCTTATCTGCCAACAGTACTTGAGGAGCCTGGGTCTTCTGTTTCAGAAGGTACTTGCTGATCCATAAGATCATCACCTGTAGTTAGCTTGGAGCTTCAATTGGTAACCTCACACTGCAAAATGTACAGCTGCAGAGGACGATCCATTGCCTGCAATTGAAGGGCTTCAAATTTCAGGTGAAGCTTTCCCTGGAAGAGAACTTCAAGCATCTGGGTATTCGATCAATGGCACCACCAGCTGTAATTTCGAGGTAAATTTTGTACATTCATTAGTTATCCATTGTTGAATAGTATTTAGTCAAGATGGCATCTTCGGTAGGTTTTTAGTACCTACTAGTGAGGATCTACCAGTTTTTTGGAATTTCTTTTCACTATAATGATGTCTCTTGCTCGTTTCTGTATTTATAGTGGGTACGCCATTTAGAAGACGGGTCTGTGAATTATATTGATGGTATGCCCTCTCTTTTTTGCCATTCTCATTTGATTGTTTGTACTTTTTACTACCGTGTTTTTGTGAAAATTTTGAGCCTGACTATTTTTATGTTTCTAGGAGCAAAGCAACCTAGATATCTTGTTACTGCTGATGATGTTGATACATACCTTGCCATTGAAGTTCAGCCACTTGATGACCGGATGCGGAAGGTATGCTAGTTTTTTGCTTGAGAGCAAACTGTATATATTCACATTTCTGTTACTTGAAATATCTCCAAAATAACTTAACCTATGTTTTGCAAACCACAAGCTGAATTAGATGTATACTGTGTGGTATAGGAGGTCAAACTGAGTCAAGACATTTGTTTAGATGGACTTGCGAATGCTGGTTACTGTTGCATCGATAATAAGCCATGACGTAAAGCATCAAATATAAACTGCGCTCTTAGTTTATAAATCAATGACATATGTTGTATGAAAAATTGTTAATTTGTTCATCTTTAAGTAGTTATATCTGAAATGAGTTGAATTATGTTGTGGTAAGCTCCATGTTTAAACAGGTTAAGAGTTTATCTAACATTCTCATTACATTGCAGGGGGAGCTTGTGAAGGTTTATGCTAATGAGCAAAAAAAGATAAGTTGTGGTAAGCTACATAATTGCATTTAGGAGTTTCTCTTTGTTTTCATTTTTAGTTTTCTGCTATCCAAGTTGAGCTTTCTAATAACATGGCAGCAAACTTTCAGCCGCTACAGACATGTTAATGCTTTAATATCAGTTATTGTGTTCACTGCTACATGGAGTTGTCCCCCTTTAGGTTTGACTTATGTTTTTCTGAATAGGTTTCTTACTGGCTGATGCTTATGGCACTCAGTTTACTTTCAGTGACTTTACTGTTTGAATTGTCAATGTTTCTCCCTTTCTTTTTGGGACTATTTTTTTGCCTAATATGAGTGGAGCAGCCTGCTTCATTTTATTTAGGTATTCACTTTGATTTTTTAATTAATATATGTACGAATATAGTAATATGGCATTATGGCTTGTGACTTATGCAAGGTTTTTTGGGTAGGTTGATCCTAGTTTCTGAAGCCATTGTCTAATTGTAATGTATGATATTTTTCTATTTTGCACTCTGATTACAAAAATGTTACTTCAGCCTGACTCTTAATTGCTCTAGACCTATCTGAGATCATTTTCCTTTAGATTGTTCTTCACCATTTCATTTCCACATTGCTAAGAACTACATGTGGCCTAAAATCATTTGCCTTCATATTATCTTGCATTATTTCATTTCCACACCTTTAGAACTGCTTGTGGCTACCAGTGTGCATATTACTTTATGGAAGAAAACAGGATATTATATTCATTAACTCTTATTGGCCACTAATTGGTAATGGAGCTAACTATATCCAGGTCTCTGTCTTTGTACAAAGCAGCCTGATTCTCTTTAATGCTCAGTGGCACTAGCCTTTCGTGAGACTTTTGGCTTAATTCAATTTTTTGGTGGGAGTATGGACTTAAATATGTCATCCGATATGATTTTTAAGTTCTTTCACATTTTGTTAACGTAATCAATGATGTGGATGGGCAAAATGCATGTTTTCTCAATGCAACTCAACACCTTATGCTTGGAAATTTCTTGCCCAAAACTAATAAGATTTGTCTGTTTATGGTTCAATGTGAGGTGAATGTGTGGGAAGCTGTTGGAAGATTAGTTGAGGAATGAATGTTTTATAAGGTGGGCAGAAATTGATCTACCAAATAATTGATTGAAAAAGCAAGAACATGTGAATGAAGACAAGGTCATTGAGGGCTAGAACTTTTGTTTATGTTGATGGGCCATTAAGGATGTGAGGACCATCAAACAGGGCACAGATGCAGGTTTCAGTTAAGTATTAAGAAAGGCTTGCAATATTAGGTGTTGCAGTAGCTAAATGGAGATGGTTAATGGAAAAGAAAATCATAAGTTCCTTCCCATATGTTCAGATATTGCTTGATTGCTATCTTCCTTGACTCGTTATGTAATTGGTAAAAAGGATGTCCCGTCAAGCATTTCCTTCATTTTGCAATGGTTGATTGGAAAACATGCTCTATTACTACTTCCACCAAGTGTTGATAACATTAATGTTTCTTTTGTTTATTGTAATAGCAAAATTTTAGTTTAAACTTTGTATGTATTGTATATTATCTCATCCTTGCCTTTGAATAATCGTAACATTGTTAGAAACTTCTCAAGATCATAGATTCTTCTCTGAAGTATTTCTGAATCTTGAATAACAAGTTTTCTCTAAACTCCTTGCTGCATAACTGATATTCTTTTGCTTTGTCTGGATATAGATTCTGCGATGCAAGAGCAAATTGAAAAAGCCTATTCTCTTGGTCATGTGACATTTGAAGTATTGCTCTCGGTATGCTTTACATTATCATCCATGAAGGTAAATCAACAATAATGACTGTGATTCTTACTTATGTATAAATGCATGATTATGAAATTGTTAGGCCAGAGGTTTAGATATATGGGAACGTGCCACATTAGCCATCAAGAGGGATGGCTATAGTATAAAGCGCAATGGTCCACGGGATGCTGTGGTCAATGAGAAGTTCATTCCAACCACAGCTGTAGGTTCTCTGCTTGGTAAACCATTTCAAATTATAATTATTTCTATCATATATTGAATGGTTTGCTTCCACTTCGCTCAACTGATTACACAATCCATTTTCCTTTCTAACCTAATTTTATAGTTTATTCAGTCTGAAATAATTTTAGTTTATATTGGGTGAATTTCTGGTGACCTGCATGCTTAAACAGTGAACAATTAGCAAATAAGCTTGGATACTGAGGGCTTATTTATCAAGTTGTCATTGAGAAAGCTTTTGTGATGATGTCTTATGAGTAAGATAGCAGCATCCTGAACCTCAGAGACTGCATCCTCCACCTGTGCCATGCATTCTTTGATATGTGATTAGTGGGCTGGAAAAAAAAAACATGATAGTTCAACTACTACTGGGAGAATGTCTGGTGTTGATAATGCAGTTATCAGCATGAAGATATCGTCCAAGTGGTTAGTGTTCAAGCAAAAATAATGTATGAGGAAATATGTTTGAAAGGGAAGTTTAAGGTTAGTAAGGCACTTAAGGCACAATTAGGTGATTTGGGCCATTATCCAATTTGATACTCTGGAGCCTTGTCGAAATTAATTTATATAAGATAGCTCGATGTTCTTTCTGACAACATATTGAAGAATAGGGAGAGGAGTTATGCATGATACTGGTCAGATGGTGACCTTCCTTTTCAAGCTTTGTGTTGCTTCATTTTAGAAAACAGTGATCCCAGTGATATGGTTGAACACTGAAATAATTCCAGCATGCAATGATTGGGCTTTCAAGATATGTTTACTCTAGACAAACAGTGACCAATACACCATGTAGTTAACTAAGCTATTATTTGGTGCGTGTTATTCCTTTTGCTGCTTATCAACATTGATGACCCAGGCCCATGCATATTATCCATTCACATCACGTGTATCTAGGTCTGATATGATTTACTTTTGCAGATAACAATTCTATATGGACAGCCTGCTGAATTTTCAATTGGTTGTGCTAATGGTGAGGAATATCTACTTAGGCCAACAGAAACTATGTTGTAAGTGCCTGCCTCCTGTACTATTAACAGCAGGCTTTTGTACGGGACATATCCAAGATACCAGAGCTGCTGTTGGTATATATTTTTTCATGGCTTTGGGAATTTGCAATGTCCCTTATGTTGCTTTTTTTGTCTCATTTGACAGGTCACGTGATACTATTGTACTCACAATGAGATTGTTTAAAATGAGGGTATGGCTATACTTTGATGATTCTAATACCCATTTCGTTCCATGTAAAAGCCAATCAGCCTGTCCTTTCATATGCATGCTTGCAGCATCCATATATCTTTATGCATCAGGTTTTGGACTACTTATTTGAAATTTTGATTTCCTACTAAGGCAATGTAAGAGTCTAGGCCCTATATATGATCATCTGGCTGGCCATTTGGCTTTTTACAAAGAGGGCCTTGTGAACATATTTTGGGAGGTTCCGCTTTCTAGTTACTAGTACCTTGTGATCTTATTACTAGTTCTTTCAAGGCACCTGGCAAAGTAATGCTAGTTGGATATATGTTACCTGCCCTTCATAGTAAATTGAAATAATGTCCGATCCCTGTTATTGTTACTCAAAGAAAGTTCATCAATAGTTGTTGGTGAATGTATAGCATGTTCTAGTTGGAACGTGAACTTTGTGCATTCAAGACCTTTCTGCAGCTTTAGGCGATGTGAGACCTTCAACTCTGGGCAATAAAGGTTTAAAACTAATACCAAATTTCTAGTATGATAATAGGTTATATGTCAGTACTATTCTTTTGGGAATAGAATATGAATGATTGATCTGATTGGGAAATCTGACGTGCAATTTGCCTTTTAAAATGCCAACAATTGCTAACAAAAAAATTGCTTCAGCATCTCAGGTGTCTCTAAAATGTCATTTCAGCTACGAAACATTCTTGTGTATTCCATTCAAGCACCATTTTTCTCTGTTATCTACTTTTTGTATATTTTTGTGTGTAGCTGTTCATTATAAGTGATTACAATATTTTAGCTTATTATATACTTGAACCCTAACTTCAGTACCCTGTTTCAGTTCAGGCTCTGGAGAAAAAGAAAGGCAGGAAAAGGGGCCTGTTTTTCAGATAGATCTTTTTGTGCAGTACCTTGGTCACTGGATCCTCGGGAATTTGTGTTGTATATGATATGTGAGTGTAAATCCTTTTGAAAGTGTTGTTAGTTCTAATGCAATCAGTTGCAGTAGTAGTCATTTTTTCATTGAGAGATGCCTTCCAAGACCATTTTTGTATTACAACCCAAATTTTCTATAATTACTCTAGATCTCTTCTTTCTTTGCTTTTCTCCTTTTCATTTTCCTTGTAAAAATGCAGTGTTTTGCAGATGATTGAGGAGCTGCAAAAAAAAAAAAAAAAGTTACTGGAGGCTATTTAGTTTTGATTTTGATGAGCTCTTTGTACTAACAGATTTGTAGACTCTTGTGGATTCAATGCTCGTTTTCAACCGTTTTAGTGATACTATTTTTTCGGTCATCTTAACTTGTGAAATTTTGTTATTTAATGCGGTTTTCAGAAATATATTTGAACTTCCCAAAATCTTTCTGTCATTTTTAATATTTTAGGTTAAATTAACTTTTAAAAAACGTTTGAACCCGGAATGCTATCAAAAATTGTTTAAATGATAAAATGACATGTTTTATGTAAAAATGATCCTAACGGGTATGTAGAATGAAATCTGCTGGAAAATAAAATTTACAATTAAAAAAAAAAAGACTTTTCTGGCGGTGAGCTTTTCATAGTTCTTCTCATTTGCAGGGGTTATTTGTAAAATATCTAACAAAATACAAATATTCCTTGTTCCGCAAATAAATCCGAAAGGAAGCTAGACCGGGTTCTGTCACGTATCCGCGCAGCGATGTAGGGCTCGGATCGATTCGCAAAGTACGACTGCGATTTCATCTTTCGTCCCCTTATAAACTGAGTCCCCAAGTGCCTTCTCCGCGACGCCGACGACCTTCTGAGATCTGTCTCGTCCAGATTGGGAACGGAAGAAGCAACAAGAAGCAGAGTAAAGCGCTCGAAACCCTTGCTTTTCTGGTCGACATCCATTTCTGATTAGTGTTTGGATTCTTAATTCTGCTCTCCTTCTTCTTAGATCTCTGTATTCCCCTATTTTCTGTGGATTTTTGGGCCGATTCGGGCGATCGTTCTGTAAGATCTGAGGTCCCTTTTTCCTGTTCAGGATTTAATTTGTGGATATATCTGATTTTATTTGATTTAGTTTCTCTAGATGTAATCTGTGCTTCATGGCTTGCAGTTCGATCAAGTAATAAAATCCCATAAATTTTAATGTGATAAAGTCTGCGATTTTGTTCACTACATGCTCGTCTTTCTTGAATTGCTTATTTT
Source organism: Trichopus zeylanicus subsp. travancoricus (assembly GCA_005019695.1). Taxonomy (NCBI): domain Eukaryota; kingdom Viridiplantae; phylum Streptophyta; class Magnoliopsida; order Dioscoreales; family Dioscoreaceae; genus Trichopus; species Trichopus zeylanicus. The sequence goes on from RXID01022312.1 coordinate 326,041, forward strand.
GTTTTACAACAATTTGAATTATGTGACTAAATGTATTTTGGAAAGATGAGTTTTTGTTCGTTGCAGATTTAGTTCTACCCGTTTTAGTGTTTTTGCCATTTACCGCGGTTTGGGTAATTTTGTTTTGCAAGGCAGGGTTTGTTTAGGAAATGGCTGAGTCAAAGCCTGGATTGAGGAAGCCGGTGTTCACCAAGGTTGATCAGCTTCGACCTGGCACAAGTGGGCATACGCTCACAGTGAAGGTTGTGGACTCAAAGATGGTGATGGAGAAGGGGCGGCCTGATGGGCCTCAAGTTCGCCAAATGCGTATTGCTGAATGCTTGGTTGGAGATGAGACTGGAATGATCATATTTACTGCCAGGAATGAGCAAGGTAGATTTTTGCTCACATATCAAAAATTTGTTTGTTAAATTTTGTATTAATAATGTCATCTCTCTTGCATATGGTTTTATTAAAATGTCGCTGTAACTTTTTGATCTATGCTTCTTAATATTTATGATTCAGTTTTATCTATTTCTATAAAAAGGTATTTTTCTTGATTATGCTATGTTGACAGTGTACTAATTCAGAAGTTTTTGATGTTTTGACTATTGAATATTTTGAGTAATTTTTGATGTTGGAATCTGTGAGTTATGACTTTAGTTTGTCGTGTTGTCTTTTCCTATCAACTTGTGAGATTGTTTGCATCTTGTCCACATGCTTCCTCTATTAAGTGAAATTTTTGAACGAGTTTATTTATGGAATCTGACTTTATGGTTTATTGGCTCCTTGTGACAGTTCGGAAATTGATCTTTTATCTATTGCCACCGCTGTGCTGAACGCTTAAGTGCTCTCTTCAACGCTTGCTTCTGGAACATTTTATTGTGCTTATATGTGAAACATTGTTTTTGGAACATAGTTGTGCTTGAAAGACAAGCATTGCTTCTGGAACGTCTAATTATGCTTGAAAGAAAAGCATTGGGAGTAATGTTTTTTTTTCCTTGCTCATATCTGAAATAGAAATATGCAAACCCACTTGCTCATGTGAGAAGCCATGATATGTTTGTTCTATTTGTTATGCTTGTTGTGTTGGCATGCATGTTTGTTGTGCATGTAGTTGAATATGTTTACTGTTTTTTCTTATTTCTGTTTATATGGTCTTTCTCTTCATTTCTGATTATTTGATGCTGGTGAATGGCTTCTTATTTGCAGTCAACCTTTTGAAGCCTGGGGCAACTGTAATACTTCGCAATGCAAAGATTGACATGTTCAAAGGATCGATGAGGCTTGCTGTGGATAAGTGGGGCCGTGTGGAAGTCACGGACCAAGCTGATTTCATGGTTAAAGAGGACAACAACCTTTCTTTGGTGGAATATGAACTGGTGAATGTGGTTGAAGATTGACCGACATAAATAACTTGCTTAAAGCAGTGAGAAAGATCAGGCAATGTGGTTGGTGGATTTTATCATTTACAAAATACTTATCCTATCCCGAGCAGCTTATCTCTGGGAAGCTGTCAAAGCAATCAAAAATCCTAAAGAGCTCAGAATGAAAGACGAAGCCATCAATGCATCTATAATATGGTCAACCAGCTGGAGTTGTATCCAGGCCTTGCACAACATCGGAATGCAACTTCTGATATCCCTGGTTTGCTGATAGATGGCGATTGCATCTTGTAAATGGTTGCTTTATGTAATAACCTGGGTTGAGTTGTCTTATCAGTGTGATGTGTGTGCGAGCGTGTTTCTTGTCAGACATTGCCAGTATTTGCTCGTAATCTACATAAATGAAGTGTTATGTCTCTTGCCTTGTCAAGATGTCAATTATTAATGCAAATTCTTAGTTCCTGAAAGTTGTCTTTGTCCGCGCAGGTATTTGTAACCATTGTACAGGGAGGGTTGGATATGCAATGAAATTGATGGATTTATTTATTCAGATGCTTTTCAAATATCCTATCTGTTTGACGAATTTAAATCTTACAATGTATTTGGTTTCTGAAAAAATTGGGACATAGCGATTTATCCGAGAAGTGCTTTAGTTTGCCATGTGTGCTTATTTGTTATGATTCACTTATTGATAAATCACTTGTTTATTAAATCATGGTATACCAGTTTATCCAAAAAGTGGTCTTCATTTATCCATATATAAGCCAGTAAATTGGCTTATTTTGATTTTTTTTTTTTTTTTTTTTTTTTTGTTATCATTTGTTCACGAACCAAATTCATTGCTATAATATTCTCAACAGTAAACCAGTTTTTGAATAAATTAAAATAAAATCAATATGTTGGCCAAAATGTCAAAACTTGGGGTTTATTGTAGCCCAGCCCACAAACCTTATCGCTCTTTGGGTCTTCGAGGGCTCGACAGAGGGTTTTCGAAGAGAATAGAAGCAAGCAATGGCGGCACTGTGCGCCGCTCGAAGGGCTCTTCTCCGCTGCTCCTCCTCCTCCTCGCCATTTCTCTCCCCCCGTGGGTTCAGCTCCCTCCCTCCTGTTTCTCCGACCCCGGCCTTTGCTCGGATCTCCCGTCGCAAGCTTCCTTCAAACATCTCAAGGTGATCTAGAAACGAAGTTTAATTTTCTGGCTTTCTCCGATCTGAATCGATTCGCGTGGGAAAGTTTGAATTTCCTCCGTTTCTTTTTGTTAGGAAGTTAAAAAGTTCCTAAAGGCCTAAGATGTGTTTATGATCGATGTGTTTTTGTTCTGTAGGCTTCCGGTTGAACTTGGATGTGCCCAGTCATTGATGCCATTGCATAGTGTGACTGCTGCTGCATTGCTGACTTCGTTGCTCTGTTTGAAGCCTGGAAGCTGGGGGTGGCTTTCTGAAGGTAATTTGTCTCGTATTTGTGTTTTTTTGATGTCCGTGATTGAATTTATGGTGGGTTTGTGAATATGATTATTTGAGTTGGTAGAGTAATCATCGAATATTATGGCGCTTGTCATATAATGTCTAATTATTTCCCAGTCCTTGATATATGTGTAGCTTTTTAAGATTTTAGACAGGAATTCATCATTGATATTCTGAGTTAGTGATGATAAAGCTCCAAATGTCATGGATATATTCAACAAGGAAATTGATACCAGTATTATCTAACCACAGCTCATTTAACATGATCAATTTTGATCCACATCTGTTTACTTGTCACTTGGCGGAAACTCCTCTTTTAGCTAATCTTGATGCAATGATTGGCTTCTTATTTGCATGGTTTGCTCTTACTGAAGTGGAGAAGTGTTCCATCTATTGGCTGATTGTTTCTGGAGCGCCTTGATGGATGATGCATGCAGTGACTTTACTATGTTCTCATTAACTTTGTTGCCTCTGCTTACCACCTATTCTTAGTGTACTTATTCAGAAGGATACGATTTTTGTTCCTTCCTTCATTTGTTCTCCTTTTAGTGGCTATAAGCCATCCAATACACCATATAACCGAGGTGTTTTAGGCCAATGAAGAAATCCATTGGGTTTTCAATCTATTTTGCAGAGGAGCACTTGGCTGTTATGTGATTTTAGATTTCCTCCACACATGAACCATTAGAAACTTATGTGCTGGCTTGAATGATGGTTACATTCGTTTAGGCAATCACCATTCATTAACTCCTTTGACTTCATTTCCCTTACTGACTTGCTAATTTATTTATCCTTCATGTTTGGGTTTGTAGAGTTATCAAGGGACAACTAGGTACATTAATTCTTGGATCTGTTAGGGGTGTGGCGCTATGCTCAGCAATATCCAATTGAAGTATGTTGAAGGATGATTTCTGGATAACATTAAAGCCACAAATTTGACGGCTTGTGTTTAGGAAACAAACATGGAGTCATGTTGTATATTCTTTTTTAAAAAGAGAACTCCTGCTATTAATGTAATTCAGACCTAATTAGATCATAGTCTTTTGCGTTTTGATATGTTTGGGGATAAACATAAACTATGTCCAAGCAGCAGGGAGTATATTTTGCTTAGTTTGGTAAAATGTTAGAGCTGGTTAAGGGGTGTGTATGTGTTTAATCTTTACATTTTGTATGGTTCAGATTGAATAAAAATGCAATGATTACACTTATACACACTAGTCAACCAACTTTAACATTTTACCAAACAAAGCCTTTAAATCTATGTAGGTACATGATTTCTTAAAGTCTTCATGTATGAAAAATGGTTGGACTCAGTTCATTGGAGTGATCTTTCATGATTCACTGATTAACCATAGTTTTCCTCCTTGATGTCGTCTTAACTGTGCTATTCTGACCTATTATAGACAACACAAAAGCTTTTCTCCTTATTTTCTACCTGGATCCTACAGAGCAAAGACTATGAAACTTGGTATTTCTTGCCATCAAATTCTGTAAGATGTTTCTTAATTTCCATTGTGCGTGTACATGATGTAACCTTAGCTTTATCGTGTTCAGTTTTAAGCTCTTCATGTCAGACCAATTGTCAATGGAGTTTGTCTCATCAATGTACATTTTATCACCCAAAGATTATTCCTTATTCTCATAACTGGCCACTTTCGCGTAAATTGGACTTACTGTGAAATTTTGGTACAAAGAATGTGACCCACTAAGTCTAAATTGCCACAAATATTTTTCTCTCACGACTCAGTTCCATATTATTGATATTTACAAACAATTACGCTCACTCATCTGTCTGTTTGAGCTGTCTCTGTTCTTGGCGAACTTTGATCGCTTTAGTGTCTGTTATGTGAGCTTTTACATTCAAGGTCTGTCTGTGTACTTTGTAAACATTCTGTTGGCAAGTTTTTTTAATAGGAATTCAGGTAATACAGGACTTAATTCCTATCCAAACTCCAAGCGTGGAAGAGTGATCTATCTTCCAAAGGAAAAATAGAAGGGGATGAAACCTATTTTACATTTTCCAAGTGTTTCGATTAGAAAATGGATCCATCAAGAACTGCTGCAGAACAAGTGTATAGAAAATTTTCCAAATTGGTCTAAAATTCCCATGGAAAGCCTAGTGGTATTGAGATTAGACCAGTTTGTAAAGGCTCTTAACATAACTTTGGCTGCTTGGTCCTGTTTCACCTTTGCAAAATATAAATTTGACAATTGCTGACCACTTCAGATAGGTGACATTTCTGAAAAAAAGAAAGCTATCAGATTTTAATTCTGTTGACATTGGGTTCTTTCCAAGTGCCCAAAGCTTCTAAGCTTTCTATTTTTCCTATATGAAATGCTTTTGCTAAGTTTGAACCCTATAATGTATTCTTATTCTTGATCGTAAGCAAATCTGGATGAATTTTAACTTTGGTGATTCTATGTTTACTAGTTTTTTTGTGAAATATTGTAGGGTTTGCGACGCCTCTATAGCAGCAATGGTATAGCTGATGAGGCACTAAGGCATTTTTTGTTGTTTCACTCTGAATAATCCTTTTAAACTTTCGATCTGTTCCAGTATCAACTTGTTTCAACTTTGTATTTTTTTGGCCTCCCGTTGATCTAAATTTTATGGTTTACAATATATTGGGCTCGAATGGAAAGTAGGACAGTGGTGCTTTTTTTGCTGCATTGCCAATTGTTTCAGAATGAAAAGATGATCAGTCTGGTCTGTTGATGTTGCTCTATTTTGGTATATTGCTTCTTCTTCTTGGTTTTTTATATTTATTTTTGTCATTGGAATTGCTTGAAAGAATCTTTTTATGTTTAGTACTTGAAAATTCGTGAGCAATGCGAACCTTGTTTGGGCTGCAAATGGATGTGGTCCAGCCCTCTTTCCTTTGCAGTTTGTAGCTATCATTTAAATAATTTTTTGGCTGTTATGGGCTACTGTGTTGACGTTTGCTCCAAAAGTAATCCGTAATCCGTTAGTTGTACCCATTGCATGGTGGCAGCTTTTGAGTTTCTGGTACACATATCCTCTATCCAGTACTCATTTCGAAGGAAAATTCTATGGCATATCCGTTATTTGGCTTCCAGTGAATTTTAGCTATTGATTTGTTATTGTAACTTGTTTGCACTGGTTTGGTAGTTTCCATCTTCAATATATTAGAAGTTTCAAAACACTTTATTTGTTGTAACTCACATGTTCACCTCTCAAATAGAGTTAAATTGAACTTTGCTTAGGTTTTTGTGAGAGTATATGGTGACAGGGAAGTCCAAGAGTGTTAAATTGGATTAATATACTGGATCAGATATCAAAATATTTTAAAAATCTACTCTCATAGGATATGAGTTCAGACTTTTGAGATATAGGTTTTTTTATTATATATATTAAATTTTATCTATTTAATATCTAATGTGTGATTAATTCATCACACACGACATTATAGTAATATCTCTTTTCAAGTATGATATGATTATATCAATTTTTGATTTTTTTTTAAAGAGAGATTAACATGCAAATATTCTTAAAAGAGTATTCAACCAAGTCAATATAGTGAGCTAGATATTAAATTATCGTAAAAAACTTAAGTTCATGGAATATGAGTTTTTTTTTACTATATATATTAAATTTATTTTAATCGAGATTCGATGTAGGGCTAATTGGTCACGCATAACATTATAACAATATCTTCCTTTGATGCAATTTGATAATATCAATTTTAATATTTTTACTCTTTTACTCAATCAGTTTCATTATATGATTTATACTAACGGATTTTTGTTTTTATTTTTTTTTAAAAGAGATTAGTATGTAACTCAATTCAGTCATATCATCATAGTAATTTTGGTTTTAAGAGTTTGCATATGTTCAAATTTGAAATTCTGATATCACTTATTAGGAGAAGTTCAAGAGTATTAAATCGGATTAATATGGTGGATCGAATATCAAACTATTCAAAAAATTTACACATGAGATATTGATTTTTTTCACTATATATAGATATATAGATATATATATATATATTGAATTCTATCTATTCAATATCTAATATAGAAATAATTTATTATACTTGATATTATAACAATTTCTCGGTTCAGGTATGATCTGGTCACATCAATTTTTTTAACTTTTAATCAAGAATTATCTTACTTGACTAGTTCTATTATGTGATTCATATTAATAGGTTTTTGTCTTAATTTTTTTATTTTTGTAAGAGAGACTAATATATGATTAGACTCAGTTGTATTATAACGGTAATTTCGATTTTAAGAGTTTATAGAGTTTCGAATCTGAAATTTTGATACCATTTATTAGGGGAACTTAAAATGTGTCAAATTGGGTTAATATTGTGGGTTAGATACTAAAAAATCTCAAAAACCTAAACTTATGGTATATGAGTTTTTTTATTATATATATTAGATTCTAGGGCTAATTACGTATACCTCAAAATTATCCCTTAATTATGAAAATCCCCCGCAATTTCCGTTATTACCTACACCACCCTCTTCTTAAAATATTTACCTACATTTCCCTAATTATTATTTAATCAAATTTTTTTCAAAAAATTTGCTTTTACCCTCTATAATTTTATAATTAAATTCCTAAAAAATTTATTATTTATTATATATATAACTTTCGAATATTTGCATATAACATCCTGAGGGAGTACGAGCGCGCGGGCGAGGGCACCATGCCAGCGAGGGCGTGCGAGTGTGCAGGCGCGGGAGCCATGTCGGTGAGGGCGTGTGAGCGTGCGGGCGCGGGCTCTAGAGGCAAGTGCGAGCGCGGACGCCCGAGCACTGGCTTTAGGCTGGCGAGAGTGTGGGCATGGTCGGCGAGGGGTATATTTGTAAAATTTAGTTTTAAAATAAATAAAATTTGGACTTATGTATAAATAAAAATATTCAAGGGGTCTATTGTTAAATGTACAAATATTAAATTTATAATTTTAAATTTTAAGTTTTAAAACCTTCAATGTCTTTTTTGCAAAATTTTATTTAAAACATGATAAAAAATTTAGATTTATTTATAAATCAAAATTTTCAAGAGGTGTATGTGTAAATGTACAATATGAAATTTGTAATTTTAAATTTTAAGTTTTCAAACTTTTAATGACTTATTTGTAAAATTTAGTTTTAAAAAAATCAATATAACAAACCATAATTGGATTTATCGATAAATAAAAATATTCAAGGGGTCTATTTTTAAATATACAAATGTTAAACTTGTAATTTTAAATTTTAAATTTGAAAACTTTCAATGTCTTTTTTGTAAAATTTTATTTAAAACATGATAAAAAATTTAGACTTATTTATAAATAAAAATATTTAAGGGGTCTATTTGTAAATGTACAATATGAAACTTGTAATTTTAAAATTTAAGTTTTCAAACCTTCAATGACTTATTCGTAAAATTTAGTTTTAAAATAAATAAATTTGGACTTATCTATAGATAAAAATATCTAAGGGGTCTATTTTTAAATGTACAAATATTAGACTTGTAATTTCAAATTTTAAGTTTTAAAACCTTCAATGAATTTTTTGTAAAATTTTATTTAAAACATAATTACAAATTTAGACTTATTTATAAATTAAAATATTCAAGGGGTTTATTTCTAAATGTACAATATGAAACTTGTAATTTTAAATTTTAAGTTTTCAAACCTTCAATGACTTATTCGTAAAAGTTAGTTTTAAAATAAATAAAATTTGGATTTATCTATAAATAAAAATATTGAAGGGGTTTATTTTTAAATGTACAAATATTAAACTTATAATTTTAAATTTTAATTTTTAAAACCTTCAATGTCTTTTTTGTAAAATTTTATTTAAAACATGATAAAAAATTTAGACTTATTTATAAATCAAAATATTCAAGGGGTTTATTTGTAAATGTACAAATACTAAATTTGTAATTCAAAATTTTAATTTTTAAAACTTCAATATTGTGAAATTTTATTAAAAAATTGATAAAAGTTGGGTTTATTTATAAAAAAATTTTGAGGAATTTATTTGTAAATATACAAAATATTGAACTTATATTTTTAAATTTTAAGTTTTAATACCTTCAACTTTTTTTATTTTAAAACTTATAAATTTTGGACCTTATTTATAAATAAAAAATGAAGCGGACTTATTTGTAATTCACAAATAAAAAAATTTGTGATTAATTTCTTATATAGGGTTTATTTGTAATATATTTAAAATTTTTAAGGTTTTTTTATAAATTTTTATTTGAAAAATATTTACATTTGGATTTTTTATAAATAAAAATATTCAAGGGGCTTATTTGTAAATATACAAATATTATGATTTATTTGTAAAATATTTAAAATATTTCCGCTCCTTTATAAATATTTTTTTGAAAAATATTAACATTTGGACTTTTTTATAAATAAAAAATTTAAAGAGCTTATTTCTAAAAATACAAATATTAGGTTTTATTTATAAAATATTTAAAATGTTTCAACTCCTTTTTAAATATTTTTTTGAAAAATATTAACATTTGGATTTTTTTATAAATAAAAATATTTAAAGGGTTTATTTGTAAATATTTTGGATAAAAGAATGTAGAGTGAGAAAATAAGTTTTTTATGGGTTTAATTGTAAAATTATGGAGGGTAAAAACGAAATTTTTGGAGAAAAATTTGATGATTACGGAAATTCTGGGGGGTTTTCGTAATTAAGAAATATTTTGGAAGGGGGGGTTGTATGTAATTAGTTATAGATTTTATTTATCCAATATCGGATGTGAGATTCATCTATCCCATCTGACATTATAACAATATGACTCACTATATTAGTAATTTGGGTTAATTGCATATAACCCTTTAAAATTTTACTAAATTACATATTTTTCCTCCAAATTTAAAAAAATATATATTTCCTTAAAATCTTGCCAAATTGCATATTTTTTAAAAAAATTTGAAAAATTGTACATAACTTCTCGAAATTTTTTCAAATTAAATTTTCTCTTCCAAACTTAAAAATAAACTATTTTTTGCATTACTAAGATGTATCATAAGATTTTATCTTATATATATTTATTATTAGAATCATAAGTAATTTGAAAATATATGTTATTTAACATCATTCAGACCGAAATAAAAAAACCGAAGATACTCTTTATTTGATTAGAGAAGACATTCATAATGGTGTCATTATTATAAAAAAAAATTTCTCTTGTTTAGTTGAAATACTTATCTCATATTAAATTTTAACTTAATATGTAAAATTACTATTTTACCCTTATTTCGTTTAAACCTATTTTAGTTTGATCTCAAATTAAATTTAAATTTGAGATGTAATACGATATTTTTGTCTTGAACTATTTTAAACTCATTTCATTTAGATCTTAATTAGAATTTGAGTTCAATTTAGACCATATATGAGACAGGATATAAATTATATCCGAAATTATTTTTTATTCATGATTTTCATTATATTAATCTATACCTAATCGAAAGTATCTTCGTTTTTTCATTTCAATTTAAACAACATTAAATGATATTTATTTTTTTAAATATTATTGATTTTAATGATAAATTTATATCCAAAAAGATTTTTTTTCATTATTGAGTAACTCAAGAAAAAAAAATTTTAAGTTTCGAGGAGAAATATGTAATTTGAAAAAATTTTTGAAGAGTAATATGTAATTTTTTAAATTTTTAAGAGAAATATGTAATTTTTTAAATTTGAAGAAGAAATATATAATTTAATAAAATTTTAAAGAATTATAGGTAATTGACCCTAGTGATTTAGGAGGTGAGACTACAAAATCTAGAGGTATATATGCAAGTTCATTAAATTTTTGGAGAGCATTCATAAATATTGTTTCTTTTTTCAAAAAAATAATTTTAGTTAATGCTTTCATGGTTCAAAAGATACTTGTATATACTGTTTCTGATAATTCTCGGGTCGATCAAATTAATCGTGAATTGTGATCGATATTTACTTTGGATCGGACATGGATTATTTCAATTATTGAGCATCACACAGCATCGCGGGACCGTCGCAGAATTTCTGTTCAATTTGGGACCACAATCGGGACATGGACCCGTGCGAAGAAAATGTCTAAACGAGAGTGTTCAGAAGAGCTAGTGTGAATGTACACACAAACATGTCTCACGTGATTTCTGTACCGGCGGCAAGCTACTCGGTTCTTGGAAAATATTGTGGTCATATTTTTTTTTCTGTCATTTTTGTTGCTTTCATGCTATTTTTGTTGTCAATTAATCATCACCGATTGGCTGGATTGGCTGTGCATACTCCATTGTCTTTAGATGTTGAAGCGTTCTATCCAGGAATCAATTATTTCTGTGGATCAGCTTATAACCTACGCTTAGGCATTGTGACCGTTTCATTCAGAAAAATTAGCGAACTCAGTTCCATTCCATTACCAATTCGAATATGACTCGGTTGCAGTCAGGGTGAGCAAAAAAACCGAAAAATCGGTATATCGAATCGTACCGATTGAAAACTGTATCGAAAAATCGGTTCTTACAGCAAACCGATACGGTTCCGGTTTTTAATTTTTATAGAATCGAAAATTCAGTTCCGGTTCCGATTTTGTATTTTGTACAAAATCGATTTACCGGAACCGTATCGGTTATTAATATCTATATATATATTCTATATATATATATATTAGATATATATATATTATCTATATCTATACTATATATATAATAATATTACTAATATAAAATTTTAAAA